>QRFJ01000036.1:1939475-2097197 GCA_006176705.1 Cocos nucifera | reverse complement strand
GCCATATATATCATTTAGGTTGTCATATAAAGACATGTAAAGTCATATATAATATTTAGGATGTTATGTATATTCATAAAAAGTTATATATATTATTTAGGATATCATATATATTCACAAGAAGTCATATAAGACATCAAGAAGTCATATATATTATTCAGGATATCATATAAAGATACAAGGAGTCATATATGTTATTTAAGAAAGTCATATAAGGCATCAGAAAGTTATATATATTATTCATGATGCCATATATATTACAGAAAGTTATATAATATATCAGAAAGTCATATATATTATTTAGAATATTATATAAAGACATAGGATGTCATATATATAATATTCATAGGAAGCCATATATATTGTTCGGGATATCATATATATTCACAAGAAATCATATAAGGCATTAAGAAATTATATATATTATTCAGAAAGTCATAATATACTCATAGAGAGTCATAATATATATTCATAGAAAGTCATAAAAGGCATCATAGAGGAAAATGATATTTTCGTTAGCAAAAGTCTGACCGAAAAAAAGCTGAGTGATATTAAATACTGTTTCATTATTATTCATACTATGTGGTCCAATATGATTGGATGGTATGCTCCATGTCAATTTTGCTACACTGCATATAGTGTACAATGAATTACTCTTTTCGATTTTCATATTGGGCTTAGGTTCAAAAGTTTTTGAAAATCTTAGGCCTAAGACTGAGCTTGGCCACAATTTGATTGGGCCAGCACAATTGATTCTCATGGGCCAGGGTCTTACCTCCCTTAAAAAATAAAAAAGAAGAAAGAGCTCATTGCCCCACCATCAGGCCATTTCTCCCTCTTCAATGGAGGTGACAACCTAAATGATATATATGGCTTTTTAATACCTTGTATGACTTTCCATAAATATATATGACATCTTGAAGAATATATATAACTTTCTATAAATATATATGACATCCTAAATATTATATATGGCTTCTTGATATAGTGATACCATATATGACTTCTTATTAATATATATGACATTTTGAACAATATATATGACTTCATATATCTTTGTATAACTTGCTATTGCATTATTATGACTTTTTGTTGTATTATATAGCCTCAAAAAATAATAATATTGTTCTTTCATTATTCAATGGAAGGAAAAGATATTTTGATCAGTAAAAATCTAATAGAAAGAAAAGCTAAGTGGCATTAAATGATGTTCCATTATTACTCTACGTGGTCCAATGTGATTGATGGCTTCACATCAATTTTGCTACACCGTACACGTCGCATAAAATATTACTCAATCAAAAATATATTTCAAACTGGAATCAGATAGGGATGTAACCCGGCCTACCCTATTTCCAACTTTAGTTGAAGAACCCAATGCTACCACTCTAAAATCCATGTAATTGGACATGGAAGGACCGAGAGGAGATCTAGTTTTGCCGGTTTGTTGTTGAGAGAAACCAGCTCTCCATCATGCTAGTTTAACTTATTTAGTCCAATAGATGGCATGATCTTTCTCCGACTATAGGAAAATGCATTAACATTTGCAAAATTTTTCACTTAGAGTATGATTAAAGATTTTTAGAACATATATTTGGTATTGCTTGTGTTTTCTGATTTCTTTTTCTTTTTATATTTTTTATAATTTTTGTTTCAAATACACAAGAATAAACGAACTAGATAGAAAAATATGGATGATGGATTGTTTTTGAAAAATTCCAACCAGCGTCCAGGAGGCCAGGAGATCAATTGATTGCAGCGATTTGTTGGGAGGTCTGGAAGGAGAGGAATTCCTCAGGAAAATTGGTTCCATCTACTCTGTTCATCAAAGGACCTTGCATCCGTTTTATTACTGGAAGCATTTGTGCCAATGAAGATGCTGGAAAGCCATGATCAGCTTTGGAAAAGCCTGGAGATATTGGTTCGCCACTCTCCCACAAATAGGCTAATGGTCAATGATAACGTCCCAAACACAGGCCGGGCAACCGTGAGAGGCTCTTTCCTTCGTTAAGCAGGAATCTGATGACTCAGCAGGCTGCCAAATCTTCTTCTTCCATGTCTTTTGCTTTTGTGCTGAAACTGTGGATTACTGTTTTTCTGCTCGCCTAAGACAGCAGGGTTAACACTTCGCTGTTCCATTTGTAAATAGCTCATGTGAAACTCTTTACTTTCAACAAAACTGGCTGGTTGTTGCCTCCCTATTTCTCAAAAAAAAAAAAAGGATAAATTGATGAAACTCTTTTTGTTCATTGAAATTGTTGGTACAACCTTTAGAGCTTTTAGTAGTAGAGATTTACTGCTTCGAAGAAAAATGAAAATAAAAGCAAGGAACAGGAGAAGCCTTGTCTATGCAATCTTATCAATCTCCATGTAATACTAGGCCATTAGTTAACGGCCCCTAAGTTGCAACTATTCTTTATGTACAAGTTATTTTGCTTAACGGAAACTGAAAAGCCATTGGCTTTTTTGACTTTTAGGACACCAATTTGCGCGAACCAAAAATTTTATCAGCTTTTGAATAGAGACTGTGAACAATATTTCATATTTCTTGAGAATCACTATTTTTTAAATTATAAAAGCATAAATTTTTTTCATTTCAGATATCTGAAAGTGCTTATTTTATGAAAAACACAAAGTTAAAGAAGAGGTCCAAAAAAAAAAAAAGAGGAAGGTTGAACCAGAGTGCAACTAATGAACTTCAAAAACTGTACTAAATAAACAAGTTCTGTAATTTTTACAGTACAAAAACTGATCAACTCAGCAAGCAAGAACTCTTTTTAACATGGCAACTATAGGCACTGCACGCTCACCAAACACATGAACATATTAGCTCCCAATTTTGAACATAAAACCTCTACCAGATGGAGGGATGCAACCACTAGGTTTTCAAGGTGATATGCAAATTTCAAATTTGGAGTTTAATATGTCAAACTCAAACACCCAGACTAGATATGACTGTAGCTACCTCAAATACATCTCCAAAATAGTTTCATTTCATCGTACATTCCAAGTAAACTAATCATCATCTTCAACAGACAAGTTGTGGCTTGATTTTGTTTATCGTTATTTCTAGGCACCATATCCACTTTGCAAGCATCACCATCGTGCTAAAAGATGCGGTTGGATCTGGGATATCGAATGGTGGCCGGTGAAAGCATCACCTGGCCATAAGGGTGGGCTGGCCGAAACAACATGGACCAAGGAATTGGAAAGGCATCATCCAACAGTGGTCAGTTTTTATTATCTTAAGGAAATTGGCAAAGTCCATTTGTTCCAACCCTTCGGTTCGCATCGCTAGTTGCTTTATTACAGAATAAAAGGTTGCTTTGGCTCGTATATCAAAATATGGCGGTGGAAATTTTGGAATGCTTCAACCATATGGTATGGGGATTGTTCTTCAAACATATGACTTCAACGCTATGGCTTCCTGATTTGGAAACTACAAATCAGAGGCCCAACACCACGCACCGCGAGGAATACAATGCTAGAAAAGAGAGTGGAAACACTTGGGAGTATAAGCAATTTTTCTTTTGGGACCCTATCTGATGGTGCCTAAATGGTGGCCCATGACGGGTACCGACCTGGCCAACCAAGTGCACGGGCTTTTCTTCGTTCTCTCCTCTGTGTGCGGGGCGGTTTCAAAAGGTACCGGGGAAGAACCACTGAAGCTTGCATTGGATTGCGGATCTTAGTAATGAAGTAGCTGACAAAGATGGTAGCAACCATGTGGGGCCTGTAGCCCATCACTTAATGATATTGTTAACGCACCACTTTTTTTTCATGGGGAGTACCACATGAATATCTTCATGAGATTATAGGGCATCTACATGTCTCATGATGCTGTATTAATATGGTTAGACTTTCTGGTATGATGTATCATGTATCATGTTGATGGAACGGGACCATCCATAAGGAATTGGAGTTATGGTCAGACCATAATTCTGTTGAATATCTCTACCTTCACCAACCAAAGTTAAGAGCGAGCTAATGGACAATGCACCCATGGTATTGAAGTCATGCAGCAAGGAGGATGATGTATCATTGGATTCCTCCAATGGTGAGTTGGTAACATCTTAATGTGTTTTATAATGTATTGCATTAATCATCTTGGGCTCTATTCTCAAATGAAACTAGTAGAATGAAATGGCCACCTGGAAGTCCGACTTACTAAAGGAGAAGAATTAGATCTGTTGACCAGTCATATTCTACATGTCGCAACCACAAGATTTGAACCTTTTGAGGAAATTAATATTTGTTATAGCAGTTGTTGGTGCAGAAATCCGTCTTCGCCGGAGGTCGCCGGAGTCGAGGCCGCTGAGGTCGCGGTCGGAGACCTGCAAAATGAAGTCCCGTCCGGAACCGATGGGGGGTGGCTCCGGCAGGACCCTCCGACGGTCAAGTTAGTTTTCAGCCAACAGTAATGGAGTGCTCGGAATGAGTTCCGGAGCTTAGATATGAGGAGGAGAGCTTAGAGAGTCGAGAGTTCAGAGAGCTTAGCCTTGGCGTATCTGGAGGGTCCTTTTATAGCGGAGCTTAGTTGATGGTGACGGCCATGCCGTCTGGCAGAGAGTCGTTGGGCAACATGGAGTTCGGTACGGAGAGAATGGCATCGTCCGATGGATCGTGGGAGCCATACTGGCACGTCGTGGGCCGCATGGAGTCCGGTATGGAGAGGAGGGCGTCGTCAGGGAGTGGCGTTGCCAGAGGTGGTAGCCATGTCGTCTGGTTTCGTTGCCTGCCGCTGATGGCGACGAGTCATCTCTAAGGAGAGTCCGGCAGAAGGGAAGGCTGGGAGAGTTCGGCTGGCTGAAGGGTCGGCCATCTGTAGAGTTCGGCCGAGGGGCGATTGCCGAGGAGTTCGACCGCTGAGAGGCCCGAAGAAGCTCGGCTGGGGCCAGTTGGGGACTTCCGTTGCTAGTTGGTTCAGCCAGGGCTCGCTGAGGAGTTCGACCGCCTGGAGTCGATCCGAAGGGGTTCGGCCGCCTGGGCTCGCCTGGAGTCAGTCCGAAGGAGTTCGGCCGTGGGGTCCGAATGGGCTCGGACTTGTAGGAGAGTTCGGCTGAAGGAAAAACCCAGGAGGAGCTCGGATGGCGGAACGGGCGTCTGGGAGGAGTCTGTCTCCGTCCTACTGCTTGGAGTCCAAGGAGCTCGGCCGTCAGGAAGTTCGGCCGGCGGTGGGTGTTCGGCCCGAAGCCTGGACACTGGGGAGTTCGACCGCTAGGCAGTCCGGCAGGCTGAAGGAGTTCGGCCGCGGAGAGTCTGAAAGAGTTCGACAGCCTAGGAAGTTCGGTCTCGACACTGGGAGTCCAGAAGAAGCTTGGAATCTGACCAGTTCGGCCTGCTGGAAGAAGCTCGGCCGCTGGGAGTTCGGCCGCTTGGCAGTTCAATCGCTTGGCAGTTCGGTCGGCTGAAGGAGTCCGGCTAGACCAGTGCGCTGAAGCTCTTCTGCGGCTATTGGTCGCATTATGCTGAGCGTCGGACCGGGCTTCGGCAGGAGCGAGATTTATCCTAACAGTAGCCCCCCACTCCCGAGTTCAAAAATTGAAGGAAGGGAGTACCACAATAGGCGACTGCCGAAGCCTTCTTCCAGGCCCCGCGCTTGTCGTAGCTGAAGCTCGGGGAGGTCTCATCTCCAGCCAATGTTGACGTTGAAGTTGAAGCTGAGGCTTGGGGGAGACCTCACCTCCAGCGGGACTCATTTCCAGCCAAAGTTAATGAAGCTGATGTTGAAGCTCTCTGGCCGAGGTTGACATGATAGCTTTCTCTAGCCGAGGTCGATGTTGAAGCTCTCTGGCCGAGGTCATCGCGGGCCTCACGTCTATCCGAGGACCTTATCCCTAGCCGGAGCCGATGCGGGCGCTCGGGGGAGATCTCATCTCCTACTGCCGAGGTTAGCCCAGTTCCTCGGGGGAGATCTGATTCATAGCCGAAGTTGCTCGGGGGAGGTCTCATCTCCAGTAGTCGAGGTTGGTGCTCGCGTTAGGACGAGGTTCTCCTCCTGTTCCCAACCGAGGCTCGGTCGCTCGGGAGGGATCTTATCTCTAGCCGAGGTTGTTGCTCGCGTTAGGACGAGGTTCTCCTCCTGTTCCCAACCGAGGCTATTCGCGGTCGCTCGGGAGAGATCTTATCTCTTGCAGTCGAGCTGAGGTCGAAGTGCGCGCTCGGGGGAGATCTTATCTCCTGCGGCCGAGCTTCCCTCAGGGAAGATCTTATCTCCTGCAGCCGAAGTGCGCGCTCAGGGGAGATCTTATCTCCTATGGCCGAAGTGAAGCTCGGGGGAGATCTTATCTCCTCAGCCGAGGTCAAGTGGCGCTCTTAGGGAGATCTATCTCCTGCGGTCGAGCTTCCCTCGGGGGAGATCTTATCTTCTGCAGCCGAAGTGCGCGCTCAGGAAGATCTATCTCCTGCGGCGGGAGCTTCTCTCTCGGAGATCTTATCTCCTGCGGCCGAGCTTTCCTCGGGGCAGATCTTATCTCCTGCAGTCGAAGTGCGCGCTCGGGGGAGATCTTATCTCCTGCGGCCAAGCTTCTCTCGGGGGAGATCTTATCTCCTGCAGCTGAGGTCGAAGTGCGCGCTGGGGAGATCTTATCTCCGACGGCCGAGCTTCTCTCGGGGGAGATCTTATCTCCTACAGTCGAGGTGCGCGCTCGGGGAGATCTTATCTCCTACGACCGAGCTTCTCTCGGGGGAGATCTTATCTCCTGCAGTCGAGGTCGAAGTGTGCGCTCGGAGAAGATCTTATCTCCTGCGGCCGAGCTTCCCTCGGGGGAGATCTTATCTCCTGCAGCCGAGGTTGGTGCTCGCGTTAGGACGAGATTCTCCTCCTGTTCCTAACCGAGGTTATTCACGGTCGCTCAGGAGAGATCTTATCTCTAGCCGAGGTTGATTCGGTCGCTCGGAGAGATCTTATCTCTAGTCGAGGTTGATGCTCGTGTTAGGACGAGGTTCTCCTCCTGTTCCCAACCGAGGCTCGATCGCTCGGGAAAGATCTTATCTCTAGCCGAGGTTGTTGCTCGCATTAGGACGAGGTTCTCCTCCTGTTCCCAATCGAGGCTATTCACGGTCACTCAGGAGAGATCTTATCTCTTGCGACCGAGCTGAGGTTGAAGTGCGCGCTCGGGGGAGATCTTATCTCCTGCAGCCGAGGTCGAAGTGCGCGCTCAGGGGAGATCTTATCTCCTGCAGCCGAGGTCGAAGTGCGCGCTCGGGGGAGATCTTATCTCCTGTGGCCGAGCTTCTCTCGGGGGAGATCTTATCTTCTGCAGCCGAGGTGCGCGCTCGGGGGAGATCTTATCTCCTGCGGCCGAGCTTGTTGCTCGCGTTAGGACGAGGTTCTCCTCCTGTTCCTAATGCGGCGATTATTGACTGCTGCTTCCCTGTCATCGCATAGTTTTCGCATCCAGAAATAATATTATGCAGAGGGGAGAATTTTACCGAAGGGAAATCGCGGACAGCGCGTTCTCGTTTGTGGGGTCGATAGGGCGTTGTTCCTCGAAGTTCCCTCGGGCAGCAAGTTCCGTCCAGACGACCTCCTCTATCTCATGCTGGCCTTCTTAATTTGGAACATGCTTCTCTTGACTTTGTCACTGGGGACGATAATCACCGATGTAGCTAGCTCCTAGCTCCTCCCCGGGGTGGCGTTGATGATGCTAAGACGGCCGACCTTCTTGTCTTTTCCAGTTACGGCAGCGCCTATAGCCGATCTTCTCCTGCTTCAAACCGGCGTCGGAGGAATTTATCCCATCGTCCCTTTTTGACGAGCTCTTCAATCTCGTCTTGGAGCTGAACATATTCCTCAGTGTCGTGGCCGTGGTCACGATGGTAGGGGCTTTACTTGCCTTGATCGCGCACGTTTGGGGAGGCCGTAGTCCTTCAGGTCTTGGCGGCTGGCTCTTAACTTCGCCGAGGATTCGAGTTAGAGGAGTGGATCGTAGCTGCGGAATCTTTCGGGAGGAGGATTTCTTCGCGCCCTTCTGTCGAGGCTTCCTTTGCGGTGAGCTCGAGAAGTTCGGGCTTCGTTTGCGTGGAGCTTCATTCCGCTTTCCCGCGAAACTTTCCGTGGGAGAACTTCATGCTTCTTTGTCCGAACTTTCCTGCTCGCAGAGAGGGGGTCGGCTTTGCTTGCCCGAACTTTATCGCACCTCCCATGAATTCATTGTGGCGACGTACTTGAGGGGGAGTTCGGCCTCGATCGCCCTGGGGCGGTCTCGAGCGCGGCCGAACTTCACTTGGGTGATCTGCTGCGGAGTTCGGCCTCCCTGATGCTGAACTTCATTCGTGGGAGAACTTCGCCACTGCTTGCGCCGAACTTCACTGTGATGGTGGGCTTTAAGGTGGAGTTCGGCTTCGCTTGCGCCGAGCTTCATTGATGAGCTCAAAAGGGAGAGTTCGGCCTTGCTTCCGCCGAACTTTATTTCGATGAGCTGATGAGTTCGGTCTTCCTTCGAACTTCATTTCGTGGGAGAACTTTGCTTCGCCCTCGCTTGTGCCGAACTTCATTCCGCGGGGGGCTTCGTTCCGTCCTTGCCGGCGCCGAACTTCATTTGGAGGTTGAGCTGAGGAGTTCGGCTTTCCACCGAACTTCATTTCGCCTTGATGACGAGCTTTGGGGGGAGCTCGGCTTTTCTTCGAGCCGAACTTCATTCCGCTTCGGCGGGGAAACTTCTGCTCTCCGTTTCTCTCTTAGGGGCGATTGGGCTCTTCCTTAAGGCTGATTCCTCGCGCCCTCATGGCGGGCTTGCTGGTGGAGTCACCACCGAAGGCTGCTGTATAGCCTGCAACGCCTCCGTGAGGCCACGGATCTGTCAGACAAGCAGGCCGAACTGCTTCACATCCACCGTGGGTGCAGGTGGAACATAGGCCGTCGGGGCTAAAGCAGGAACAGACGGGCCTGGACGGGATCGGGTCGCGGAGGCCGTCGAGTGCCGTGCAGAAGCTCTCCTGGGTGGCGTTTTCTCTTCGGAAGAGAAAAGAAAGATCTCCGGAGAGGGAAGAGAAGGGTCGTCAAGCACTCCTTTAAGAATAAGGGAACCTCGAAGGTTCAAGCCCTCCTTTTAGCGCCAATCTGTTGGTGCAGAAATCCATCTTCGCCGGAGGTCACCGGAGTCGAGGCCGCTGAGGTCGCCGCCGGGGACCTGCAAAATGAAGTTCCGTCCGGAACCGGTGGGGGGTGGCTCCGGCAGGACCCTCCGACGGTAAAGTTAGTTTTCAGCCAACAGTAATGGAGTGCTCGGAATGAGTTCCGGAGCTTAGAGATGAGGAGGAGAGCTTAGAGAGTCGAGAGTTCAGAGAGCTTAGCCTTGGCATATCTGGAGGGTCCTTTTATAGCGGAGCTTAGTTGATGGTGACGGCCATGCCGTCTGACAGAGAGTCGTTGGGCAGCATGGAGTTCGGTACGGAGAGGATGGCGTCGTCTGGTGGATCGTGGGAGCCATACTGGCACGTCGTGGGCCGTATGGAGTCCGGTACGGAGAGGAGGGCGTCGTCAGGGAGTGGCATTGCCAGAGGTGGTAGCCATGTCGTCTGGTTTCGTTGCCTGCCGCTGATGGCGATGAGTCATCTCTAAGGAGAGTCCGGCAGAAGGGAAGGCTGGGGGAGTTCGGCTGGCTGAAGGGTCGGCCATCTGTAGAGTTCGGTCGAGGGGCAATTACCGAGGAGTTCGGCCGAGGGGCAATTACCGAGGAGTTCGACCGCTGAGAGGCCCGAAGAAGCTCGGCTGGGGCCAGTTAGAGGACTTCGGTTGCTAGTTGGTTCGGCCAGGGCTCGCTGAGGAGTTCGGCCGCTTGGAGTTGGTCCGAAGGGGTTCGACCGCCTGGGCTCGCCTGGAGTCGGTCCGAAGGAGTTCGGCCGTGGGGTCCGATTGGGCTCGGACTTGTAGGAGAGTTTGACTGAAGGGAAAATTCGGGAGGAGCTCGGATGGCGGAACGGGCGTCTGGGAGGAGTCCGTCTCCGTCCTGCCGCTTGGAGTCCAAGGAGCTCGGCCGCCAGGAAGTTCCGCCGGCGGTGGGTGTTCGGCCCAAAGCCTGGACACTGGGGAGTTCGGCCGCTAGGCAGTCCGGCAGGCTGAAGGAGTTCGGCCATGGGGAGTCTGAAAGAGTTCGGCAGCCCAGGAAGTTCGGTCTCGACACTGGAAGTCCGGAAGAAGCTTGGAATCTGACCAGTTCGGCCTGCTGGAAGAAGCTTGGCCGCTGGGAGTTCGGCCGCTTGGCAGTTCGGCCGCTTGGCAGTTCGGCCGGTTGAAGGAGTTCGGCTAGACCAGTGCGCAGAAGCTCTTCTGTGGCTACTGGTTGTATTATGCTGAGCGTCGGGCCGGACTTCGACAGGAGCGGGATTTATCCCCAACAGCACTTAAGAATCTAGGTAGATGTACAAAAAAGCAAATAGGAAAAGAAAAACACAAAGAATAACTTATTTTAAGAGAGATATGACTTTGTTTAATAGGTTCATTATACAAAAAAAATAAGATTATTTGGTTTCCAATTTCACCTTAAAATACAATTAAATACAATCAGGTCATCCAGCTTTTGAATTCATTGGTTCAAATCTTAGTCATCAGGTTATCCAGCTGCACTGCCATGAAGTTAAAAGGTGACATGATATTTCTATCCTAGGTGAAATTCACAACTAGGATCCGAATTAAATAAATTTGATAGTCCGATGATTTGATTGTACTAAATTAAAATTTTAAAAAATCAAAAATCCTAATTGATTCTATTAGATAGAGGTTAGAGTCCATCTCGTGCACATATTGCTTCTGCACTAGTTTTGTTAACAAATATTAATGGTTTAGCGCATTGTTTTTAATGCATCGGATTTTAGGCTCTATGATAGAAAATTTCAGGCATAACGTACTACTTTCAAAATTAATAGCAGAATATTTAGCAGATGTTACCAACTTTTGGCGCCTGAGCCTTCCTAATTTAAGTCACATCAGTGCCCTGATTAAATGGGGCGTAGTGGCACCACCATTTGCTTTATTAGCTGAGCACATCGGTGCACTGTTGCACGCAAGCCATTTGTAACCGGTGACAAACTATTCCATTTGTTTCTCTGGCACCAGATTTTCTTTTAAAAAAATATTGAACTCTAATAAGCTAATTTCTTTTAAAATTGAGGTGCAAAAGTTGTTAAATCCAAGCAGACTGGAAATTTATTGGTCTTATCATATACTTTGCAGCATAAAATATTTTTATTATTTTCGAACTGCCATGTATCACCCTTCTACTTAATCGATTCTCAGTACCTTTAGTTAACAATTCCATGTTCCTCTGTAAAATATTATAACAATCACCTAACACTTGGTGAAATGTGCGCATTTCTCATATTAATGCATAATAAGATTAAATTAAGGTAACAGAATTATCAAATGATGATTAAAGAGTATTCTCTTTCATTTCTATCACGCTCCTACTCGAATCGGCACGTGATGCTACATACTCTTTGGGGCAAAACCCTAAAAAATACGTAAGATCTTCTCACTATTCAGTCCTAAGTCCAATACGCTCTTCTGAGATCTAAAAAATAAAAACAGAAAAGGAGGTAAGCTTTACGGCTCAATAAGTTTATCAATTATCTTTGAAAGATCAAGCATAAATATTTTTTAAATATAATAATTTTTAATAATAAATAATAAAATAATTTTATTTTAAAAATTTATCATGCATAATAAAAAATATCATAAAAATTCTCTCTCAGTCTTTGATAACTACGGCCATGATCAGCCCCGTGATAAGGTTCAGAAAAGTCTAGTCTTTATATGCAGAACACCCGATCTTCCGATGTGTACCAGAAAAAACTAGCTCTAGTTCACATGGCTACGATTTGCCCCATGATAAGGTAAAGAGATTAGTTCTGAACGAAGAACACTCGATCCATTGGTTTGCTACCAGTGATCAGTCCCACTGACTAGGCTCAGAAGAACTAACTCTGCCGACAATCAGTCCCGACTGGCTAGGTCCAAAAGAAACATATTTCTGTCGTATGGCCAACGATCAGTCCCGTTGACTAGATCTAGATCATAGTCCAACTAGAGGATTTTTCTCATACTTATGTCACCATAACTTTTTCCTAAATAAAAATAGTTATCTTATAATAGTGTCATCATAATTTTCATATACTTCAAAAGAACAATATAAATTAACTTATATTTAAAATTCATGCATTAATAAAAATACTTAATTTTTAATTAATAGATCATGCCACATAATGCAAGGAAATCATTTACTTTTTAAAACTATATCATGCAATTGTGATATCATACTTCATCCGATTTTCTAAATCACATATCATAAGAAAATTATCTAATTTTGAACTTCAATAATTTTTAAAATAATTAATATATAAAATCTAAATTTTAAATATATAATTATATATATATAAAGATAATCCAGAGATAAGAGAAAACTTATCGACAATCGAACCCAAAATTCTACGGTCATCTCAAACTGATCTCTAGATCCGATGCTCTTTCGATGTTGAAAGCTCTATCATATTAAATAATTTTAATTAATTTTTAATTCTAAAAAAAATTAAAATAACTAAGAAATCTCTTAATTTAACCTAGATCCAATCTAGATTGATTCCTAAATTGGATCCATATGACTTAGTTTGACTTAGATCCAATTGTATTGGGTCCAACCCAATTAAATTATTTAAACCACCTCTCTCTCTCTTTCTTTCTTTTCTTCCCTCAATTCTTTTCAAGACCGAATCACAGTCTTCTTCTCAGGCATCATCTAGCAGCCAAAGAAGAAAAAGGTCGGTGGGGGAAGCGACGTGATGATGGCCGGAGGTGCGATCGATCGAGGATCCCACTGAGGAAAGCTCTATCCTAAAGCTAGAAAGAAGGGGAAAGGAAAAGGGATCACCGATAATTGTGGCGCTGGCGGCGGCAACTGATGGCCTGAATTCGATGTTCTTCCGTCTGAATCCCATGCACAGGTAAGCTAGGGTTTTATAATTGAGATTCGGATTTCTAGGAAGGGATCTAGCGTTTAGGATTGAGATTTCTTCGTGAGGATTTTAGGAAGAGATTTAGAATTTATTTTATTCTATTCTATTCTATTTTTTTAATGGGAGAGGAAGAAGGTTTCGATCCTTAATATAGAGTCGGAGGGGAGGAGTGAATGGGAAGAAGTTTCACTCCTCCCCAAGGTGGATTCTGACTCCGTTTAGGAGTTGGTCAGGAGGAAGAAGAAAACTCCAAAGAGTCTTCTTCATTCTTTTTTTTTTTGTTCCGATGAAGTCAGCAAAGGTTGCCGGCTTTGAGATATACCAGGTTCAAAGAGAATGGTTCTCACATTCTTTTCCTCTTAAATAATTTCATCCTCAAAATTAGCATACTATAAAGTCGATATGCTTAGGTGTACCAAATTTCAATTCCATCCTTGACCTCTTACCTCTTATTAAATAAGAAATTCAAATCCCTTATTATTGAAACCAAAGTTCTCAATCAATTTTAAATGATTTAAATCACCATGCTTCTACTGCCCACTCTGATTTAATCCATCGAATATCTTGAGTTTGCTTTTCAAACCAATAAGATCATAATTTAGTTAACTCTCAAATTATAATCTGAGATATAAATTATCCATCGAGATCCTAACCTTATGAATTATCTCTATCACATCCTTAATAGTCATAACCTTATGCTCATATATCTCTTAACTTATAGTCCTTAGGGATCATAATGTTAAGTTCAAGTACCACTAATCATAATTTTGACTAATCATAATCTTAAGCTTCGATGTCAGTTAAGCTATAGCCTCTAATGTTCTTAAATCTAAGCTCTGATACCACTCTGTCATGTTTCAAATCCAGTACTCGAATCAGCACGTGATGCCACATACTCTTTAGGATAAAATCCTAAAAAAGATGCAAGGCCTCCTCACTATTCAATCCCAAGCCCAATATGCTTTTCTAAAATCTAAAAAATAAAAATAGAAAAGGATGTGAGCTTTACAGCTCAGTAAGTTTATCAATCATCTCTAAAGGATCAAGTATAAATATTTTTCAAATATAATAATTAAATATAATAATTTTTAATAATAAATAATAAAATAATTTTATTTTAAAAACTTACCATGCACAATAGAAAATATCATAAAAATATTCTGTCTTTAATGACAATGGCCATAATCAGTCCCGTGACAAGATTCAGAAGAATCTAGTCTCTATATGCGGAACATCCGATCCTCCGACGTATAGTAGGAAAATACTAGCTCTAGTTTATACGACCATGATTTATCCTGTGATAAGGCAAAGAGATTAGTTCTGAACGAAGAACACTCGATCCATTGGTTTGCTACCAGTGATCAGTCCCACTGACTAGGCTCAGAAGAACTAACTCTGCCGACAATCAGTCCCGACTGGCTAGGTCCAAAAGAAACATATTTCTGTCGTATGGCCAACGATCAGTCCCGTTGACTAGATCTAGATCATAGTCCAACTAGAGAATTTTTCTCATACTTATGTCACAATCACTTTTTCCTAAATAAAAATAGTTATCTTATAATAGTGTCAATATAATTTTCATATACTCCAAAAGAACAATATAAATTAACTTGTATTTAAAATTCATGCATTGATGAAAATACTTAATTTTTAATTAATAAATCATGCCACATAATGCAAGAAAATTATTTATTTTTTAAAATGGTATCTGCAATGCAATTGTGATATCATACTTGATCCGATTTTCTAAATCACATATCATAAGAAAATTATCTAATTTTGAACTTGAATAATTTTTTAAATAATTAACATATAAAATCTAATTTTTAAACATATAATTATATATATATATAAAGATAATCCAGAGATAAGACAAAATTTACCGACAATCGAACCCAAAATTCTACGGTCATCTCAAACTGATCTCTAAATCCGATGCTCTTCCGATGTTGAAAGCTCTATTATATTAAATAATTTTAATTAAATTTTAATTCTAAAAAAATAAAATAACTAAAAAATCTCTTAATTTAACCTAGATCCAGTCTAGATTGATTCCTAATTGGATCATATGACTTGGTTTGACTTAGATCTAATTGTATTGGGTCCAACCCAATTACATTATTTAAACCACTTCTCTCTCTCTCTCTCTCTCTCTCTCTCTCTCTCTTTTTCTTTCTTTTCTTGATTTTTTTCTTTTCTCCCTTCTATTTCTTTTCAAGACCGAACCATGGTCTTCTTTTCAGGCATCACCGAGCAGCTGGGGAAGGAAAGAGCCAATGGGGGAAGCAGCGCGATGATGACTGGAGGTGCGGTTGAACGAGGATTCTACTGAGGAAAGCTCTATCCTAAATCTAGAAAGAAAAAAGAAGGGGAAAGGAAAAGGGATTACCGATGATTGTGGCAGTGGCGGCGGCGGCTGACGGTCTGAATTCGATGTTCTTCCGCTCGAATCCCATGCACAGGTAAGCTAAGGTTTTATAATTAGGATTAGGGTTTTTAGGAAGGAATCTAGGGTTTATGATTGAGATTTCTTCGTGAGGATTTTAGGAAGAAATTTAGGATTTATTTTATTTTATTTTATTCTACTTTTTTAATGGGGGAGAGGAAGGAGGCTTCGACCCTTAATATAAAGTCGAAGGGTAGGAGTTTCACTCCTCTTTAAGATAGATTCTGACTTTATTTAGGAGTTGATTATGAGAAAGAAGAAATCTTCTTGGAGTCTTCTTCATTTTTTTTTTTTTTTTTTTTTTTTTTTTTTTTTTTTTGATGAAATGGGCAAAGGTTGCCGGCTTTAAAATGAATCGGGTTAAAAGAGAACGGTTCTCACAGTTTCATTGGATTAAATTCCTGCTAACACAACTTCCAACACGTTATTAATTTATAAAATTATTCATGACCAAGCGTGCAACCCACTGAAGAGAGAGAGGAGAACCAACCGATAACTTTGTCAAGTATGCCTGCCACCATACGAGCTGTTCTACCTCGGGATGTTCCAGTGGTCCTAGAAGTTATCCATGCCAATGATTATATTGGTATGCTTTATAGGGGGAGTTTCAGCAGATGTGTTGGACTTGCTGCTCCTTCCGACTGCTTTACATGGAACTCCGCACTGCTCGTCCTGTTTAATAGGTTATAGTTAAGTTGCTGCTCTACCGTATATAAGTGCCTATTAGTTACTGATGTTGGTTCTAACATTGAAGAGATCAGCTGCCATTATTTACGAGACTCATTATTTAAGACTCTATATCGGATACTCTCAAGATTATGGTTTATCTGCTTCAAATTGTCCATTCCTTACTCTAAGTTGCGGCTCTACATGTTTCTATGTCTCCATGTTATGGTTATAAAGACACCTATTGATTATAGACTTTATTTTGATATTTCAAGATCTCAGCTGATACACTATTCTCTCATGTTTACTATAAATCTCCCGGTTGGGTTTCTATCGCCTTCATGGCTTACAGTGTACCACGCACTACTTATTTTTGAAGTCCATTGTTATCATGGATGTTCACGGATGATGCCCTTCAAATTTCATTGCTGCTATATTAAAATTCAACATTGCAGGCATCAGATTTCAGATCTGTGGGATTATTTGCATGGTCTTCATATTATACTAACGAGGTTTCACCAACAGGCTACTTGGGATTCTACATATATGCATGTTTATTTCTTCTTCTTCTTTGTATCTTATCTCTACCGTACCGTTACTTTGTTTGATGTTACGTTATCCATGTCTTCTGTTTATTTTTTTTTCCTTTCAGAGGACATTTTGTTCGATATGATATTTGGAGACCTCAATTCTTCCGTTCTTTTCCTTATATACAAATATCTGACATTCTGCCGTATTCTTCTTCAGTAATACAATGCTCCCTTTACCAAACAAAAATGAAAATGAAAAAAGAAAGAAAGAAAGCAACCATTGTTGCGGGGATGGTTCAACTAAAATAAAATGTGAGGCAGGGCAATTACATTGCTAGGTCCAAGATGCCCATTTATTTATCTTTTGGTGACTTCGCCTCGGAGGGGCTTCTCCTCTTGTGGTCCTAGGCCGGATTAGAGATCCTCTCTCCAACAGCACCATCTCCTGCCTTGAGAAGACCACCAGAGCCTTGAAGAGCGAGGCCCCATCCTTATTGGCATGGGCGAGGGAGGGAACCATCGTCCTAAAAGTTAATCATGGACTAACCTCATAGGATTCGAGCATGCGCGAGCCAACCGATGCTTGGCATGGGTCCAGCCCTTGCCAGGCCAGCACGGCCCACCGGGTGCAACAAGCACACTGAACCAGCGAACAGGTGTTGAATGGATGGCTATATGAAAAATTCTTTGTGAGTTTCCGCGATGATTGACTCATGTAGGGCTCGAATGAAAAAAAAATAAAACAACGATATGTTGTAAAAAAAACAAATTTCCATCCGAGCCCTCCGGGAGCAAAGTATTTCCCATTAACCATCTATCTCAACGATCGTTCGACCAAACTGCTGAAGGCGTCGACACTTGCGAGTCTGGCTTAGACCCAGGTGGAGCCGCGCGTCCAAGGCTTGGCTAGAGGGTCTAGATAATGATCTTCCCTACTCCATCCCTTGGTTGGGTTTATAGGTAAAGTGGAGGGGAGTAGGGGGGATTGTATGAAGCGGAGGGGTGATGATGCTAAGTGGTTGTTGGGGTTGGGTTTTACAATAGGGGTTAGGGTTGTATCTTTCATGCCAATGAAGGATTCACCTTCGTTTGCACAAGATCACCCACTGGTTGCTGATCCAATGGTGGATTCATGTGCGGCAGATGAATCCTCTTTCGCATGAAGATACAATCCCTATCTTTGTGGGAGTAAAGGAATATTTCCATGGTGGGGTTTATGATGAGTTGAATAAAGCAATTTATCTGGGCCATGTTCAAAAAGATGAACAAAAGAATATAACAAAAAATTATTCATAAGACATTATCTGAATTTCTTAGCTTTTTATAAGTGTTTAAGATCTCCTAATTTTTAATAATGTATGGATCCTCTTACACTCCTCTTGCTGAAGTCTTAGCAGAGTTACAACTTACATGTCTAAAAGTCAATATTTAGTTAAAACCAATCATAAATATTAGGAAGGTCAACAACTTGTGATTAATTGCTAAGGGTATGGATTTGTACTATAGTATCTTCCAATTTTACATGGGTTATAAATCGAGTTCATTTTGATGATATTTGTGGCAACTTAGGATCTTATCCAAATAAACTAGTCATAAGATATTATTTTAATTCTTTGATTGCATATAAGTATTTGTTGGGGATAAATCCCGCTCCTACCGAAGTTCAGTTCGATGCGTAGCCTAATACGGTCGGTAGCCATGAAAGAGCTTCAGCGGACGGATCTCAGTCGAACTCTTTCATCCGACCAAACTTCTCAGCAGCCAAGCATTAGTCGGACCCCCGCGAGAGCCAAACTCCCTCCGCGCTCTTCCAACTAGACGCCTGCGGGAGCTAAACTCCCTCCAAGCTTCCCCTTTGGTTGGACTTCTTTAGGAGCCAGACTCCTCCCAGACATCTCCTTTGGCCGTCCGGACTCCTCAACGATCGAGCTCCTTTCGAACTCTCTAGCGATCGAGCCTTAGCCGCACTCCTCCAGTCAGACGTCCACGGGAGTCAAACTTCTTTCAAGCTTCTCCTTCAGGAGTCCAAACTCCTTTGGAATCGATATATGCCAAGGTCCACCAACCGACGTTCGCTTCTCAGAGCTACCGCCATTAAATCTGATCGAACGGTCACCATCAGTCTGCCACAGGCGACGCTATAGATGGTGCCCCCCTTCGTGACTGACTCCGCTAGACTTCGAGTAGCCCACCACTGTCGGACGGTATGACTGTCACTATCGATCTGACGATACCATCCTCTCCATATCAAATCTGGTGCAGTCTCGAGCGGTCCGCCATCAGACAGCTGCAGCTATCACAATCAAGCTCCGTCAATAAAAAGGATCCTCCAGATATACTAACTCTAGGCTCTAAGCTCTCCTCTTCCTCTCTAAGCTCTACGGAACTCATTCCTGAGCACTCCATTTCTATTGGTCAGAACTGACTTAATCGTCGGAGGGTCCTACTAGAGCCAGCCCCCACCGACTTCGGACGAAACTTTATTTTGCAGATCTCCGATGGTGACCTCATCCACCTCCACTCCAGCTAGGTTCGACGACGATTAGATTCTGCACCAACAGATTTGGCGCTAGAAGAAGGGTCCGAACCTTCGAGATTTTCTTATTCTTAAAGAAGTGCTCGGCAATGATTTCTCTCTTTCCTCTCCGGAGATCTCTTTTCTTTCTCTCTAGAGTTCTTTTTCAAAGATAAAATACCTCTCGGAAGAGCTTCGACTCGACGATCAATGGCCTTCGTACCAGATCCATCTGCTCCCATTTCAGCCCTGATAACTCAGGTTCCACCTGAAGCTACCGTAGATGTGGAACAGTTCAATCTGCTAGTCTAGCAGATTCGTGGCTCCATCGAGATGATGCAGACCGTGCGACAGCTTCCGACAGAGACTTTGCCAGCAAACCCGCCATGAGGATGCCAGGAACCGATCTTAAGAAAAAGCATTTGGCCTAGCATACCAATCGCCCTTAGGAAGAAGAAATGGAGCAGAAGTTCTCTCCTAGAAGGCTTCACAGGAGGCGAAATGAAGTTCGATCGCATTCACGACCTCAGCAGCGCAAGCGAGGCCGAACTTCCTCTCGAGCTCGCCATCAAGGAAGCCCCGACAAAGGGGCATGAAGTTCTCCTACAGAAGGCTTCACAGGAGGCAGAATGAAGTTCGGCCGCATTCACGACCTTTCTAGTGTAAGCGAGGCTACCGAACTCTCCCTCAAGCTCATCATCAAGGAAGCCCTGCTCACGACCTTCCAACGTAAGCAAGGCCCGAACTCCTTAAGCTCGTCATCAAGAAAGCTCCGACGGAAGGATGCGAAGAAGTCCTCCCCCCAGAAGCTAGAACCACTATTGAGGAAAGAACGGCAAGGAGGTTGGCTGCCTCCCGACATCATAGACGCTATCTCCGGGGCTTGGTACTTCGATGGGCTGTCATCTCCCAGCAACAAAACCAAAAGAAGCTTGCTTCAAATTGAGAAGGCTAGCATGAGACAGAGGAGGTCGTCCGACCTAGGATTTACTGCCCGAGGGAACCTGGAGGAACAACGACCCCACGATCCTAAAATGGGGATATGCTGCTAGTAACTTCCCCTCGATAAAATTCTTTTCTTTCAATAAAATTATTTCTGGATGCAAAAACTATGTGATGACAGTGAAGAAGCAGTCAATAGTTGCCGTGTTAGAAACAGAAGAAGAACCTCATCCTAACACGAGTAGATCAAAGATCTTTAACCTCGGCTGTAGGAGATAAGACCTCCCTCAAGGCAACCTCGATCGCAAAAGATAAGATCTTTTTCGAGCGCCCGAGCCAACCTCAACTAGAGATAAGATCTCTTTTGAATGACTAAGCTAACCTTAACCAGAGATAAGATCTCTCTCGAGCGACCAGGATAACCTCGATTAGAGATAAGATCTCTTCCAAGTGATCGGACCAACCAACCTCGGCTAGAGATAAGATCTCTTCCAAGCGATCGTGATAACCTCGACTAGAGATAAGATCTCTTCCGAGTGTCCGAGCCAACCTCAGCTAGAGATAAGATTTCTTCCGAGCGATCAAGCTAACCTCGGCCAGAGATAAGATCTCTTTCGAATGACTGAGACAACCTCGGCTAGAGATAAGATCTCTTTCTAGCGACCGTGATAACCTCGGCTAGAGATAAGATCTCTTTCGAGCGATCAAGCCAACCTCGATCAGAGATAAGATCTCTTCCGAACGACTACGACAACCTCGGCCAGAGATAAGATCTCTTCCGAGCGATCGAGCCAACCTTGGCTAGAGATAAGATCTCTCCCAAGCAACCGCGACAACCTCGACTAGAGATAAGATCTCTTTCGAGCGATCAAGCTAACCTCGGCCTGAGATAAGATCTCTTCCGAGCGACCAAGACAACCTCGGTTAGAGATAAGATCTCTTCCGAGCGACTGCGACAATCTCGGCTAGAGATAAGATCTCTTCCGAGCGACCGCGATAACCTCGACCAGAGATAAGATCTCTCTCAAGCGATCGAGCCAATCTTGGCTAGAGATAAGATCTCTTCGAGCGACCGCGACAACCTCGGCTAGAGATAAGATCTCTTCCGAGTGCCCGAGCCAATCTCGACTAGAGATAAGATCTGTTCTGAGCGACTAAGCTAACCTCGGTCAGAGATAAGATCTCTTCCGAGCGATCGGGACAACCTCGGCTAGGGATAAGATCTCTCCTGAGTGACTAAGCTAACCTCGGCTAGAGATAAGATCTCTCTCGAATGATCGAAACAATCTCGGCTAGGGATAAGATCTCTCCTGAGCGATTGGGCCAACCAACCTCGGCTAGAGATAAGATCTCTTTCGAGGGTCGCGACAACCTCGACTAGAGATAAGATCTCTTCCAAGCGACCACGATAACCTCGACTGGAGATAAGATTTCTCTCAAGCGTCCGAGCCAACCTCGACTAAAGATAAGATCTCTTCCGAGCGACCAAGCTAACCTCGATCAGAGATAAGATCTCTTCCGAGCAATCGGGACAACCTCAACTAGAGATAAGATCTCTCCCGAGCAATCAAGCCCACTAACCTCGGCTAGAGATAAGATCTCTCCCGAGCGACCGCGAGAACCTCGACTAAAGATAAGATCTCTTTCGAGCGACCGAGCCAACCTTGGTCAGAGATAAGATCTCTCCCGAGCGACCGCGACAATCTCGGCCAGAGATAAGATCTCTTCCGAGTGACCGAGCCAACCTCGGCTAGAGATAAGATCTCTCCTAAGCGACCGTGACAATCTCGGCTAAAGATAAGATCTCTCTTGAGCGTCCGAGCCAACCTCGGCTAGAGATAAGATCTCTTTCGAGCGACCAAGCTAACCTCGGCCAGAGATAAGATCTTTCATGAGCGATCGGGACAACTTTGGCTAGAGATAAGATCTCTTCCGAGCAACCGAGCCAACCAACCTCGGCTAGAGATAAGATCTCTCCCGAGTGACCGCATCGACCTCGATTGCGGGAGATAAGATCTCCTCCGAGGCAACCTCGACTGCAGGAGATAAGATCTCCTCCGAGCATCCGTATCGACCTTGACTACAAGAGATAAGATCTCTCCTGAGGGCAATCTCGGCTGTAGGAGATAAGATCTCCCCCGAGCACCTGCGACAACCTCGACTATAGGAGATAAGATCTCTTCCGAAGCAACCTCGATCATAGAAGATAAGATCTCTTTTGAGGATCCGGGCCGACCTCGGCCATAGGAGATAAGATCTCCCCCGAGGCAACCTTGACTGTAGGAGATAAGATCTTTTCTGAGGGTCCGGACCGTCCTCAGCCGCAGGAGATAAGACCTCCTCCGAGCGCCCGCGGCAACCTCGGCTGTAGGAGATAAGATCTCCCCCGAAGCAACCTCGACCATAGGAGATAAGATCTTCCTTGAGGGTCCAGACCGACCTCGACCGCAGGAGATAAGATCTCTCCCGAGGCAATCTCGATCGTAGAAGATAAGATCTTTCTTGAGGGTCCAAGCCATCCTTGGCCATAGAAGATAAGATCTCCTTCGAGCGTCCGCGTCAACTTCGGCCAGAGATAAGATCTTTCCTGAGGCAACCTCGATCGCAGGAGATAAGATCTCCCTTGAGGATTCGGGCCGACCTCGACCGTAGGAGATAAGATCTCTCCTGAGGATCCGGGCCATCCTCGACCGTAGGAGATAAGATCTCCCCCAAGCGCCCGCATCAACCTCGACTGTCGGAGATAAAATCTCCTTCGAGCGTCCACATCAACCTCGACTGTAGGAGATAAGATCTCTCCCGAGGCAACCTCGGCTAGAGATAAAATCTCTTCCGAGCGCTCGACCAACATCGATCAGAGATAAGATTTCTTCTGAGCGACCGCGACAACCTCGACTAGAGATAAGATCTCTTTTGAGCATCCGAGATGACCTTGGCCAGAGATAAGATCTCTTCCGAGCGACCGAGACAACCTCGATCGGAGATAAGATCAGAGACAACCTCGCCTTGAGATAAGATTTTTTCCAAGCGACTGCATCAATCTCGACCAGAGATCAGATCTCTTTCGAGCGCCCGTATTAACCGCGACTGCAGGAGAGGAGATCTCTCCCGAGTCAGTCTCGACTACTGGAGACAATATCGCCCCCCCAAGAAGCTCAACCCTAGACCTCGACCATAGGAGACGAGATCTACTTCAACCTCGGCTGGAGATGAGATCTCCCTCGGACTGCAACTTTAACACTAACTTTGGTTGGAGATGAGATCTCTCTTCCCCTTCGAGCTTCGACCTGAACTAGCACGGAGCCTAGAAGAGGACTTCGACAGTCGCCTTTTCTGCACTCCCTTCCTTCGAGTTTTGAACTCGGAAGTGGGGAGGACTATTATTGGGGATAAACCCCGCTCCTACCGAAGTTCGATTCGATGCGCAGCCTAATGCGGCCGATAGCCACGGAAGAGCTTCAGCGGACAGATCTCAGTCGAACTCCTTCATCTGGCCAAACTCCTTAGCAGCCGAGCTTTAGTCGGACTCCTGCGAGAGCCGAACTTCCTCCGTGCTCTTTCAGTCAGATGCCTGCGGGAGCTAAACTCCCTCCAAGCTTTTCCTTCAGTCGGATTTCTTCAGGAGCCGAACTCTTTCCAGACATCCCCTTCGACCGTCTAGACTTCTCAGCGGCCGAGCTCCTTCCGAACTCTCCAGCGATCGAGCCTTAGCCGCACTCCTCTAGCCAGACGCCTACGGAAGTCGAACTCCTTCCGAGCCTTCCCTTCAGGAGTCCGAACTCTTTTAGAATCGATATATGCCAAGATCCACCAACCGACAATCACTTTTTCAGAGCTACCGCTATTAAATCTGGCCAAATGGTCACTATCAGTCTGCCACAGGCGACGTTACAGATGGTGCCCTCCTCCATGACTGACTTCGTCTGACCTCGAGCAGCCCACCACTGTCGGACGGTATGGCTGTCACTATCGATCTGACGATACCATCCTCTCCGCATCAAACTCGGTGCAGTCTCGAGCGACCCGCCACCAGGCAGCTATAGCTGTCACCATCAAGCTTTGCCTATAAAAAAGACCCTCTAGATATGCTAACTCTAGGCTCTAAGCTCTCCTCTCCCTCTCTAAGCTCTGCGGAACTCATTCCTGAGCACTCCATTTTTGTTGATCAGAACTGACTTGATCGTCGGAGAGTCCTACCGGAGCTATCCCCACCGACTCAAGATGGAACTTTATTTTACAGATCTCCGACGATGACCTCGTCCACCTCCACTCCAGCTCGATCCGACGATCAGATTCTGCACCAACAATACTTAAGATCTCTCTAAGACAGTTAATATTAAACAAAGCATATACATAGCTTCACGAGTCCTTATAAAAGATCAACTTTGGGTACCATATTTGATGATCTATGCGAACATATGTTTAATCTTATATTACTTATATACTAGATAAATTTTGAATAATTATATAAAAACCAAAAAAAAATCAAAGAATATCTTCTGACTTATCTTTCTGAGTGAGATCTTGGACCATTATATATAGTATTAGAGAGGATATGGTACATAAAATATGTGAAGAGGCGATACTATAGCATATATCCATTTAAAGCTTACCACAAATAGATTATGCTACTTGTAATTGAATTTAGGCCTTAGACTAACAAGTATGTCAAGGCTTAAATAGGAGCAATATGTGAGGATCCATATACGCTGGCATGTGGGACTTGTAGGTATATATTTAATCTCATATCAATTTAGCATTATATAAAAAATATCTTCTAACTAGTATTTTGGGATAAGATCCCGTACCATTACTCAATAATATATATCAAACTTTACACTTAATAGCTTTACCATATCGTATATTTCTTTTTTCTTTTTTGTTTTTTTTTTTGTTTTTTAAGTAGATCACTCTCCTTCAATAAATTTGAGCAATTACTATTTCCATGAAAATTAGTTTAAGCTACTACATATTAAGAAAGCGGTAGTTTGTCAAGTCTATTTCTTGACCCGAAAACTTGTTCCTCATTCATATGATAACGTTAAATGTTGGGTCAATGTTGGATTCAAGTAAATTATAGATTTGCAGCATCCACTCGAATTTATTTATAAATAGTCACTAATGAAAAAATAATTTTGAGTGTCAAATTAACAAAGATTTTTTCTTCTGCGCATGACACAAGGGCCATTCCTTCGGTAGACCTACACAAAGAAGCAGCGCGAACTGTCAGTTTCTATCATCCCACGCAAATGGAAAATGTGAGGACCACAAGCAAGACTGATATCGGAAGAGAAGGCAAGATCAGTGATGAAATGATCACGCTCATTTCCCTCATGGAAGGTACAGGCAGCAAAGTTTCCCATTGCAGCCCATATGGCTTTTATAAGGATCGCATGAGGCCAAATTCTAGCCGCTATTTGATTTGTCTTGTCTCTATGGGATCGATAAGATAGAATATTATGAAATAATGCATAGTAATTATATAATATAATAATTATATAATTATAAATAAATAAATAAAAAATATGAGTATAAAATATAGATAATTCATACGATCCTGAGTTTATTGCTCCTACATCCACGATCGTACAGAATAATATTTTTATTAAAATTAAAAAATTTACAATAGATAAAAGAATAAAAAAAATTACTTTTTTCTCTCTTATAAGAACAACTTCAAATAGAAAGAAAAAATTACATCTAAAAATGATTCATATACCTGATAATTTTCTAAATTGCACATAAGAAGAATTCTGTCTTCTTACAAGAAGAACCTTTGCATTCTTTCTCGTTTTCTCTTTCTTTCTCTTTTCTTTCTTGGAAAAGCTATCTTTTCTCTCCTAGAAAAGCTCTCTGCCATTCTCCTGTGTTCTGCCAAGTCCCAGATGCCTATAGGTTATTTTATAGCCAAAACTAGCTTTAAATTACGTCCAAAATAAAAAATAGAGTCCAATCTGAACTCAAATAGACTTCTGGCCGTCTGATCAACCCTAGATCAAATCCGATCGATCGTTAATCAAGCCCCATAACGCTGCAAGCAATGCTGTCCATTCGATCGCACCTTACTGTGTGCGTGCACCACCCGTGGATCGAGCATACTCTCTCTAGACAATCCGTATGCACCACAGCCTCTAAAATTACCACTTATGAGCCGCGTGGATTAAATCATAAACGTCTTAGCGGTCCACGTCCACCATATGGATTGCATCGGACTGCCACATGATGGTGGACTGCTTTACCATTTCGATCTAGGTCGCAGACGCTTGGCCGCGCACATCGACTTGGGCCGCATGTCCGTGCTGGACTGCGTGTGCTTGCTTGAGCTCGCCCCCTGGGCTGCGCTATTTCATATATGTTGGGCTCTAGCACTTAGGCCGTGCTAGTCAGAGCCCGCTACAAACCAATTTATAGGCTCTATAGTTTTATATCTCATGAACTTTCTTTTGGATTTCTTTCTGAACTTTTTATCTTGAGTCTTGATTTTGAATTTCTCTTATAAATGGATTAGGCTTCATCACCCAACATTCATATCCAATCTATTTTATGATAAATATTAACTAATAATATTTTATAAATAAAATATAAAAATAATAATTTTTAATGATTCGTACATAATTATACTTTTCATACGGTACTTTCACAATAGCAGCGAACAAGAACATTTTTCTTACTAATTCCCCACCAAATATAGTGCTTTTTCGATAACATATTTATTTGTTTATTTATTACAAGGCTTTATGCTTTTCACACCATGAGCCCCTTATTCACCATCATTACATAACTTTTTCGGCCCAAACGCTTGCACGGCCATGCATATCCTCAAAACACTTGGCACCCGGAACGGGATATATCTTTCACGTAAAAGAAGAATTCACCCCCATTTACTCGGAGAGAAATTCCTTGTCCACCGCATCAGATGGAGAAAATTTATACTATTTTATTATATTAGATCATATAATATAATTAATAAAAAAATATTTAATATAATTTTTTTTAAAAAAAATAATTATTTTTTTTTAAATATAAAAAATCGTAACTTGTGAACCAATAATATTATGACATTCCGTATACACGACATTTTATATCACCAATATTATTTTTTAATAATTATTTATAAAATATAAAAAAAATCGTAGGATACCATGCCATTTTCACGACGTTATATTATTTTCTATGACTACGGATGTCAAAGAATATTATAAGATATCATACCATGACATCCTATTATTTTTTATGATATCTAATAGAATATAAAAAAATATCATAAAATATTATATCATTATTATAATATTTTATTATTTTTTATGATATTTTATTGTATCTTATTATATTTTTTTACATCTTATGAATAATTATTGAGATATTATTAAAAAAATAAAATATTATAATAATGATGTGACATCCTATTGCATCCCAAAATATTCTTTTACATCCTATGAATAATTATCAAAATATTATAAAAAATAATAAAATATAAAATTAATGATATAATATTTTGTTGCATTCTATAATATTTTTTTGCATTCTATAAAAAAGCGTTGTAATATTATTCGGAATGCCAAAAGTATTTTAGTAAAAAAAAATTTAAGAAAAAAAAGTTGAACTATATTAAATATCCACCCCGCTTATTAATTGTATTATACCATTCAATCCGATGAAGTGATATATATAAATAAATATATTTTTTATCGAACATGGTAGATAATTATCCAAATCGTCGTCCATCATCGACTTTAAGGTTCTTCGAACTCTATCATCCATCTACATCCATGGATGTGAGGGCAACGAATGGATGATTCAACGGAGGATTTGTACGAAGGAAGATTGAATGCTCTGTTGTGCGAAAGAGACGGAGCCCCGACCCGAAAAAGCCACCCAGCCCCGGCGACTTGCCACTTCTCCTGGAAAATTAAAGGCTCTTTCGAGCGGTAAAAAGGCCAAGGATCTTTGGGAACCGAGAGGAAGACAGGGGAGGTGGTTAATCCGTCCTTCTTTCTTTATCGAAAAAAACAAAAAGAAAAAAAAACTCCCCTTCTTTTTCTCCATAAAATTATTTGTACGTCGTTGTGGGGGAAGTTTTGATTATTACTCTTAATCTTATCAACTACGGAGAGAGCGTCGAGCTAGGATAGAGACATCCATCAGAAATAGCAACACCTATTTTTTAAAAAATTTAGGCTGTGGGCTCACTTTGGGAGGGTAGGGTTTGTATCACGCAAAAGAAGAATTCATCTTCTAATGCAAATCAATTATTGAATTACACAATAGTTACTTTGAAATCCGTAAAATAGATGCCTGGATCATAAAATTAAAGTATTTGAGATATATGTGGAGTGTTAATCAATGGTCAATTTTATAAAAAAAAGGATCAATCATTCTTTCATGCGGACTATGCAACCCAAACCCATTTTAAAAAATCCACATGCAAGATATTATGCACGTACGATGGCTACGTGCATCCACTAGAGAAACCGGGGGGGTTACAACATTTCCTAAACACGAGGTAAATGGTTTCTTAGAGCAATCCCTCACCAGTCGAAGAGACGAGCAAAGGGTGAAAGGAAACAAGGAAGACTCTAAAATCAATAGTGAAAAATGAAAGTAAGAACAAGTCATTCCTACTTTGGCCTGCTTGAGACCGAATTATATATTGTTTTATTATAAATAAGTTCAAGACCTTTATGATTTATCACAGATCGCAGTGGTATCACTAGTATGATCATGACAGCGGCTTGTTCAAAAACTCCTTAGTACATCAAGCTAATTGAAGAGTCTAGGTTGTGCCTCAATCAAGGTCCACAAATTTGGTACCAAAGTTAGTCCTTACCGGCTGACCAATGATATGAGTTGATACAGATCTATGTCAGATCGGACTAGCATGAACTGACACAGTAGAGAATAGCCCAGAAGGAGGAAAAAAAGAGAAGAAGAGAAAGGAGGGAGGGGAAGAAAAGAAGAGAAAGAGAGAGCCTTCGATGGTTCACAAATTCGGTACCAAAGTTAGCCCTTGTCAGCCAACCAGTGATATGAGTTGATACAGATCTATACCAGATCGGACTAGCACGAACTGACACGATAGAAAATAGCCTAGAAGGAGAAAAAAAAGAGAAGAAGAGAGAGGAGGGAGGGGAAGAAAAGAAGAGAAAAAGAGAGCCTTCGACAACCATCGAAGGCCATCAAAGCTCTTTCTCAGTTCAATACGAGCGGAGGGAGAGAATGAGATAGGGAAGAGACTTATCGGAGGTAGTCGGAGGTCTCCAGACAGGCGCTGACACCGACGTGACTTCTCTGATGATCGACGAGCAAACATCGAGGACGACCAACATTGGGCAAGCCTAGGATAGCCTCCGCCCTCCTCTCATGCGGAACATAGGTTCGCCTTTGTTTTATATTTATATTTATATTTTTGCTTTTAAATGGACAAAGTTAGCAAAAGATTTGCCAACTTCAACTTATTATTCTTTAAAAAAAATCGTTAAAGTCAGTAAATAATTTGCCGATTCTAACTAAAATTTTTTAAAAAATAAAAATTCATGAAGTTAGTAACTTGATTGCCAACTTCACATGTTAAAATGCAAAAAAAAAAGAAAAAGAAAAAAGAAGAAGAAGAATGAACCCTTATTTTACGAACGAAGAAAAGGGTGGAGGCCTTTCTTTGGCTTGGCCGTCCTCAGGCTCCTTGGCATAGGATCGACGACCATCGGAGATATCACGATAGAGGTGCCGTCTGTTCGTAGATATCTCACGATCTTCGAAGATATGATAAGAATCTCTCACTTTCTCTTCTTTCCTCCCTCCGAGAGTAGTCTCTCCTTATCTTATCCCCCCTCTCTCTTTCTCTCTTTCTTCTTTCTCCCTTTGAGATCCATTTCATCTTTTGGTTTTTGACTTGATATGGAATGTATCGGCCGATTTCGATGAATTCTTAATATTAAAATATTTGATATTATATTGAGCATTAATCTTGTTTAACATGCGGCAGATGAAGGCAAAGCTCTCATTTGCTTGGTGGGTCAGATACTTCTCAAATGGCAACCAAAAAAACAAGCTGCCAATCTGGTACTCTGAGCCCCCTATTTATGTCATCAGGCACATCATTGAATGATTCGTGACACTCTTCTCAATACCGGTTCTGCCACTTCCACTGCGTGTCCACCAGTTACGACTCTTCTCATTCACATAAAAACAAAGATCAGCAACTCAATAGAACCAATTCCAAAACCACCACCAACAATACTCCTGTATTTTTTTTTTTAGTTCACTGCTCGTACCAGCCTTAAGGTGGTGGAAAGAGCAGTGCTGAAGATATGAAGTCCATCCCAAAGAGCGTCTCTTAAAGAAAGTTCATGCATCAGTCGAGATGGATGGTAATAAAAACTTAGTATCATGTGCGACCATGACCACATTTGCTCTAGATTTTAGCCAAGTTCGCTCGCATCAGGCAACAAACCAGGGTTCAAACATGTAGCTAGAGTTGAGCAATAAGCATGCAGTTGTTTCATTTTAGGCACAAAACCTAAGTTCTCATACTATACTATACGTAGTCTATTTCAAGGACATGGACTAAAATATCATGACTCTAGAGTTTGAATCCATTATTGTGTTCATCAATAATTGAGCAATGAAGCAGCATGTGTTCTAATGATACCCATCCTTTCTTTTTTTTTTTTGGCTGTCTTCCTCCGGGAATAAAAAAGGAAACAGGGAAAGGAGAAACAATGGTTGGTGGATAAGTAGATCTCATCACTACACCTGATAATGTGAATTTTTTGCATATTAAATGTTAGCAAGGTACTGGGTGTCAAATTGAACAATTTTATATGCAATATCTGTAGTGCTTGTGGGTCAGAATTTTTTTTTGTCTTTCTTTGGAAGAAATATGATGGGGATGAACCCATCTGATTTGAAACTGGAACCTCCTATAGTGATGAACATGCTATTCCCATTGTTGTTCTAAGCCGTTCTTGTACATATTTACACGGCAAAATTTGAGATGTCACATCATTATATCAACTTTTGGCTTAATTAATTATAGACTAATTTGATATTAAAAATTTTGCATCACCCCATCCCTCACCATGCATTATATTTGCTAGATAAATTTTAATTATTTAATACTTTTTAGTAAACTTTTAGATCCTTTCATGACTTTAATAAGCTTTTCATTCAGTGTTTGCCATTTGGCAAAAGACTAGATCTAACTAGAAAAGTTCAAACTAAAGCATTTAGGACTCTCTATTAATCTTTTACTTAATCCCATATAGATATATTATTGCAAGTTGACTTGTATTTATACCATCTCCAACTACAGGTGCAAGATTGGATCAAATCACCGCGGCCTGGTCATGCCGTGCCTGAAGGTGGTGTGGGTCACTGGGAAGCATATATATGGCCAAAAAAAAAAAAAAAAAAAAAGTTTTTTAATGATTAGTTTTATATAATCATTATTATTGAGTAGGATTTCACCAGCTTAGATTATGACTGAACAAATTTAAAACAGGAGCTACTAATTAGGTGCAGGTGGAATGCATACTCAAAAAGAAAGTGACATGGTACCTTCTTTGAAAGTTTTTAATTATTTTCTAGCATTCATGGCCATCAGGCATGGACACAACTAATAACCAATCAGGAGGACTCCTTCGGTTGCACTGGTGGCTCGTATAAAATAATCTTTTGTATGGAAAGCGTAAACAATTTGAGCAATGAGTCAGCCCATGTTTACTTTTCTAAAGGAATGGATATAGTTGTAACAATTAATTTATCTCAAATATCTAGGCAGATATAGAACCTTTCTCGAACTATTAATGTATTAAATTCAAACACTAGCTTATTGAATACCTAGAAGTCTCCTACGGACAGATAGAGCAATGCTTTAGACTACGAGCTGGCGGTAAAAAAAACAAGTATAGAAGACTCCATCTTATAAATAACTTACAGTTTTCTTGTTCACATGACTGAAATTTCTATAGATCAACCGTGCCCCATTACCTTTTGATATTTTGTAAAACGGATTCCAAGGACCATATATCCAGCTCCACGAGTCATGAAGTTGTTGGAGCCAAGTTTTTGTCCACTGTTTGAATCGATACAAGCTGCACCACCGGTGGTCCATATCCATTATGATGGCTTCGAAATTTTCCTAAAAAAAAATTATGGTGACCAATAATTGGCTAACTAAACCATGACCACATATCGGAAATGTCGGGGGTCTAATTTGGGATTGATTGATCCCACCTAGCAGGGTGGACTTAGCTCGGGTTTCAACTAGTTTGCTTAGGCTCAAAGGTTCCATCAACAATTAATTAGGTGATAATCAAAAGGATGGTTGCATATTAAGTGCATGGCTTTTATGTTACGTCAAGTTGATCTGATTTGGACCTTTAATCATAACCTTCGCATATATCAGATCCGCTTTAGTATAATCAGTGATTGATTCTATTAGTTTAGGTATTAAACAAATCGATGAGATTAAAACTAGATCAAGTTGGTCTCCAATGTCTTCTTCGTACCCACTCCCAACAACATCTATTAGTTTAAATGTTTCAAGTCTTCCGGTTGTTTGGCATGTGATTTTTCTCCGATACATGACACATCTCTCTCTCTCATCAAATGCCTCGCTCGAGTAGTCACATGAACGTTCTTGGAATGAAGGTGGACATGCTCCTATTTGGCTTGCAAGTTGCAAATAGTATACAAACCACCATATGTAGGAGGATCATGTCCTCTTCTCAATTACACCGCAACACATTCCATGCACCAAATCCACAACCGACAGTAAATCCATCACTGATGTTAACGCTCCATTTCAAGCCATTCTAATCACGGTTAACGCCTTTCCTCCAAATCGACCCCCCACCAACCCCAAGATTGCTTCAACAAGTGTAAACATCATTATACATCAACCTAACCAAACCGTCCTTTTTGTGAAATCATGAACGAACGGCCCCGATTGATCATCGTCCCAGCCCCACCCCGCGATCGCATCCTAACTTCCGGTATAAAATGTACCGCCGGCACTCCTAAGCAAAACACGTACCACAACAAAAGACGGCTCATGAAACGAACGCACCGCACACGGTGCTGCAGGAAAAGGACTTGTCCCCGATTCCCCTCCTAAGATGGCGAGCGTCCTTCGGGAATCGTTTCCCCTGCTCCTGCGGGCCACTTTCCAACCCTGGGCCACCAAGTAATACTGCGTACATTCCAGCGAACTGGGTGTAACGTTTGTCTTCATTAGCGGGGTTAGGTTAAGGAAAACAATGGGTGGCCTTGGATACGTTCGGAGGGCGCGCACGAAGACGGCGACCTGCAGGGCCCGGAGCCGTGATGTTGGGATCCAAAACACGACGCCACGTGTTCTCGTATGATTGGATTCCCTTCAACGTACAATCACCCTCGTTACAACGGCACGGGTGGCATGTGACGGCGTGTCCCACATCGATAGACCGGAACTTTCTTTCAGATCTCCGTATATATTTTTCTAAGCGACTAGATAGGTATGCCGTGCAAGACAATCATCGATGGTGGATCTTGTTAATCGTAACTAAGTTTTATGGGAGGATATGATCGAAGGGACTGGAGTGTGGATACGGCCGTCGCTTTTCTCGTCCGGGCGCCAGTGGAATAAATAAGTGGGAAGTGGAAAAGGGTGGAGGAAAAAGGAAAAGAAAAATAAACGAAAAGGCGAGCTTTCAAAAATCGATCGATCGATCGCATCGCTTCCAAGGCAAGAAAAAGATAAGCGGAGCAGAGAGAGAAACCCTAGAAATCTCCGCTCCTCCTATCCAAAAACATCACTTTTCCAGCCTCATCGATGATATTCTCTACGGATTCCGTGCAATGCCGCTCCGATCTGCTCCGATTCGAGCTCCAATGACGGAGAAATCGGTCGTCTCAGGGTCTTCGATCAATTAGGGGAGGTTTTTCGTGTGGTTTTGGGCTAGAGGATCGATCGGAGCTCGCCATGGCGTCGAGGCCGGCTTCGAGGCAGAGGAAAGCGGCTCCGGCGGTCTCAAAGGCCACGAATTCGCCGTCCTCTTCCACGACGTCGTCCTCGCGGCTGGTGCCGGAGGCGTCATTGGATGGGCTGAGCTCGCCGGTGTCGTCGTCGGCGCTGAGCAAGCCGCAATACTTGTACGAGGATGGCCTGGGATCCGATGCGGGGGGATCCAAGGAGAATGTCACTGTCACGGTCCGGTTCCGGCCTCTCAGGTTCGGCTTCCGTGCGGTCCTGCTGTCCCCTTTCTTTCTGGAAATTTGGAAATGCATGCCTTCTTAAGATTTGGTGTCTGATTCCAAATGCAGTCCACGGGAGATTCGGCAGGGGGAGGAGATCGCGTGGTATGCCGATGGGGATACAATCGTGAGGAGCGAGCATAATCCATCAGTGGCATATGCTTATGGTACGTCGTATATGTGGCATTTAAATTGTGAATTGGATTATCTGTAATTGCAAAGCCTTTTTTGGGTCGGGCATTGCGGGTCAAAGTTTGGTGGTTCCAACAAAATATTTTAGGCTGGCATGCCTACCTGCATCCAGATTTATCAATGCTATAACACTAGAATGACTGGCATGCAAAATAAAAAACAGAAAGAAGGTTTCCTCAGTCCAAAAAATAGGAATTGGCATACTTATCAATTTAGAGGAAAAAAGGTGATAAGTGAAATCTAAGTAATAGTTTCTTGGTGTGTGTTTTACTCGATTTTTTTACTAATTAGTGAATTACTCTTTTTAAGTGAATCAGGTTCATTTTTCATCGGTCTGACATCGATCCTTTCTTTAGTATATTAAGTGGTTCCAAAATTTCTCAATACATCTAAGACTTGCTGACTTCCCAATTAGAACTTTTGAGAAACTAGGAGATCAAGAAAAGGTCAACTAATTTATTAAGATATGTAAAATAAGAAAATCTGTCTTACTCATCCCTAATTAGGTCACCTAACCCAAACCCAAACCCAAGTGATGATTGGGTTTGAATTGGATTGGATTGATCTCTATTTTAGCGGGTCATTAGATGGCTTACCGAACCACAGATTTTGCAGGTGCTTTGGAACAAGATAGCTAGCCTGGTTCAGCATTTGCTAGCTCTAGATAGATTAAAAATATCTTATGGATCTGATGATAATGTTGATCAAGCCCCTATTAAAAATATTATGGTTGTTGTAATTAAATGCACCTTGGTACAGTTGGCTGCAACTATTATTTGCCACCCTGATATTTTGATACTGATACTGCTTTTACATTTGATTCCCACTATACAAGCAATGCTCAATATCCACTTTTTAGTGATTAAGGTATTATGCCTGTCTTCCTATGATTGACATATTATGCCTGTCTTCCTGTTCTCCTTGTCTTCTAATGAATGGAGCTACTCGAATTGAGTTCATTAAGAAAATGAATTAAAAACATTACAAAAGTTGCCTTCTACTAGTGTAAGGGAAGGTATTGCATGAGAATCAGAGAAAGAGGTAAAAAGAATTTGAGGGGGCTTTCTGTTAAAAAGGAAAACATCTTACAAAGAGAAATAATGAGAAAAAAAAAAGAAAAAGAGGAGAGGCAACCATTTGGGACTCATCTCTACAGGTGGAACACCCACAAGAAGACAAAAGGAACTACATTGTTATGTTTTTGGTCCTAGTGTCATTTGGAGGTAATGATAGCTATGATTGTATAGGTAATGAAAACTAGGAAAAAGTGGCCCTGCTGCTTTATATTTCTTTGCTTTAAAAATGCGGTTTAGAAATTTTACCAGAATATCAATATTAGTTGTTCAAAATAAGTCTGAGCAATATGTGATTCTTTTTTCATTTGTTTAAGAGAAAATGTCTTTTTACGTTTAGATATATTGAGAGAAATGCCACAGTGAGTGGAGACATTAACGTATATGTAGTTGACATTCTACTTATAGATGCTTTAAGGAACATCTATATTTGTGCAACTATGTTATGGTTCTACCATGGGCAGCTGAGTGAAATCTTTTCTTTTCTTTTTGTGTGATAAATTATAAGTGAGTTTTTCCACCTTCCACATGTATTTTTTATATAATATGTGCAGCCATGTTCTGTTGATACAAATTTTGGTGTTTGAGGCCTCAGTAGATCATAGAGGGTTGGCTTTGACTAACTGCTCATTTGTGCCTGATGGCTCCAGATCGAGTTTTTGGACCTACAACTACAACACGTCATGTTTATGATGTGGCTGCTCAACATGTTGTCAGTGGTGCAATGGAGGGTATAAATGGTAATCATACTTAATATTTTTTTTTGTAATATTTTATTTACAAGTATTTTTAAACTTTGAAGGATAGAAATACCAACAATTCAATGCTTGAACGAGTTCTACATACATGTGTAGATAACAGATGCTTTTTGTGTATATGATGATTACATTCTTTACACTTTTTAGCTATTTGAATTTGCTTTGGAGGGAACCATATATAGATCAAATTTTGTCGTTTGAAAGCTAGGTGTGATATCTGATTCAATCCATTTAAATATATTTTTTGTTTCTGACTAAGGTTTGCCAGCCTTTCTACAAATTATATGATTTGCGAGATCATTGCAGCTAGATATTAAGGCTTTTTGATTTTTTCCTTGTAGTTTATACGTGATGTTTAAAAACATTGTCTGTCATAAGCATTCTGCATTTTTGACAAATTATCTATGTGCATGCAGTCTGCTAGTATTTTAATGTCTATCTTTTGAAATTTATTAATTAATTATCCATGCTAGCATGGTTCATGCAGAGTGAATCTTTTTGCTGCATCTCTTAATCTATAGAAGGAAGCAGCATGCAAATGAAGGTATATGTGGATCCCTGAAATTGGTTGGGGTTCAGCATCTTGAAGTGTCACATGTTCATTTGGACGAATTCTTATCTTGTGTTATGCACTACATGTGTTAAATAATTTATACATGTGAACTACATAAACTTTATGTATCACTAATATTGTACTCCGTTGTTTCTTTCCCTTTACAGGCACTATTTTTGCTTATGGAGTCACTAGTAGTGGCAAAACACATACAATGCATGTAAGAACTACAATTGTTTTGATTTATCAATATGTTGTATTGAAATTATAAGTACGTGTGTTTTAGATTTGATTAATAATGTGGCATTTTGCATGTTGTAGCTTGTAGTCATGCCATCATTTGTTTCTGCAATCATAGGCTCCAAATCTGATTCTACATAAAAGTCTGCCATCTAGTTAAAAATTCTTCTTTACTTTTCTAGATGTGCAAACGTCTATATATAACAAAACCGAACTCGTCGAGTTATTTTGTTTTATGCCTGTTGGGTAGAATGTCAGCAAAAAAAAGAGAGATACTAGGTGTTCCTAACTTTCCAAGAAAACATACAAACCATGAATTTAGTTGAAGTAGTGTTCCTGGTATCTATAGTCAATGTGAAAAACACTACTAAAATGAATTGTTAGTTAGGACAACTTTTTAAATGTGCAAACCTAAAAAAATGAACAAGCTATATGTACATAAAATTGAAAGAGAGGAAAGACCGATGTTAGGATTTCTTGAGAATGAAACTGATGCTGGCCCTAACATTTTGCATCATGTTGGATGGAGGTTGAAATTAATTTTGAAATTATAGTTGAAGGTTGCCAAGTTGGTACTTCTGTTAGACTTGCTGCTCATTTAGTATGTTATGTTTTAATTTTTCAGATTACAGTTATTTTTTAGATATCTCTTTGTATTTTTTTATTTTTATTTCCAGATAACTTAGTGACATAGGACCATTTAACCTACATGTGCCTAGAGAACAATTCTAGCTTGTTGTCCACTTTACATAAATAGGGCATTTTTAGATTAAACTGAAAGTAAATAGGCTTCCAATGATTTCTGCATGTCAAAATATTTAAAGTATTACAGCAGAAATGGTGAAAAGAAGCTGCAGATTGAGTAAATATGGATTGAAAAGAAGAGAACTGGAGTTAGAGGTGTTTTGGTTGTGGGATGTTTTAGGGGGCCGGGGGGTGGGATTGGGAGAGAAAGGAGGAAAGGTCAACCTTGCCTAAACCTCTTTCTTTCAACAAAACCAACTCCAGTACAATGCTTCTAAACCAGCTCTAATAGACTTTTGTTAGATTGTTTTTCCCCCTTTTAACCACCTTTTGTTTGAGTCTCTTAGGGACTCTTAAAAACTAAGCTATCAACTTGCTCTATGGGACGTGTAAAGTCCCTTTATTAGGCTATGGTACTGTAGCGGTTGCTTGAGCATAAATAGTACTGTGCTACACTGACATGAATAGTAACTATAAAGAAAGAGAGGAAAAAAAGTCCCAAAAGATCTTGCACTACTGACCAGCAAATTGACACGTAACAAAGTTAGAAAAAAGCTCACCACACCTTGATAAACAAGAGAACTTTAAGTCTCCCAATGGGAAGTATTTAAAGCAGGGATGATCGTGATTTGCTCATCATATGCCTTTATTAATTGGTCATAGTCTCATATCATCGTGATAAGAATTGCAAACATGATCTTGGATCTTGACTTCATCACTTAGATCACATACTTTATAAGATGTATTAAATACTTTTATTTTGGTATATACAATTACAACCACAATTTTTTTTTAATATCCTTTTCTGTTTTTACTTTTCATATATTTGCTACCTATGTTCTGTCACTTTATAAAATTTTAAAAGACCTGTTTCCATGCTCTTGCATTAAAATCCTTATCCACAGTGGTTAGTAACTCGGACTACATGGTACTGATAAAAATATCTCAACAAAATAAGATTGGCCCTCAGCATGTTGTTTCTTTTCCCAACTCATGTATAGGTTGTTGGATGAAGCTTTTCTCTACTCCCTTTATTACAACCCTTAGGCAAATATGAAGCATTTTAGTTGAAATACACTATTTATTTTAGCATTTGTGCACATGTTTTCTGGGCTTAAAAATGCTATAATAATTAATTTTGCATTTCATCATATTGTGGCATTTCTAGAGATAACCTTGATCTTTTCAACAAACTTCTAAGTGTTTCAACTGACAATGCTGATGTCTTCTGTGCATTTGTAAGAAAAATGCATATCTATCTGATTCTTCACAATTCTTATTTATATTAAGCGACAATGAAAATATGTTTCTTAAGATTAGTGACTAAAGTAACACGGTCAGAAATTTATTAAAATATCTAGCATTCATCTCTTGATGTCGAATCACTTGTAGGGAGATCAACGATCCCCTGGTATCATACCTTTGGCTGTGAAGGATGCGTTTAGTATCATACAAGAGGTATGTTGCAAGTTGTTCCCTTCCAGTTATTTTATTTTTGATATAAATATCCTAACTACACAAGTGGTTAACCATGTTAGCACCTGTTTTTGTAGACTCCTAACCGTGAATTTCTCCTTCGTGTATCATATTTGGAAATCTATAATGAGGTTTGTTTCTCTATATCACTCCATCAGATCACATTCTTTCCTTGTTGTAGATTGTTGAGTAGATCTGTGCATTTGATTGAATTTGCCCTTGATAATTTGAATATCAATCTTCTGGTCAATATGTTGAGAAGTTCTGTGCTATATGCTTTTTCTTATGTGAAGCACTAAATACTTGCTATCTCTTGGTGTTTCTCCAAGATACATCTAGAACCATGCCAGGTCAATTCATTGTTAAAGGTGATGCAAGTTTACAACTTTGTGGGTGTTATTATCATCTTAAAGCCTTGTAAATAATTGAAAAATCTTTATGGTTGATAAATTCATTTGCCAGTCCCATTGTACAATATATCATTTTCTTTGGATAAATGGTAAAAAGCAAGTAATTAATAGAAAATCTATGAAAAGGTAATCTCCCTGCACGCGCGCTCACACACACACACAAAAAAAAAGAGGTATTTATTTATTGTAATATTATATTTGAACATAATGAGGAAATTCATTAGTGAGAGAGATTATACATCAATGCTCCTTATTTCCTATGTTCATTAAAATATCTAATTTTAGCAACTCAACTTTGAGAGGACTAACTATCCAGGAAGTTCTACATTGTTTTAGTTGTTGAAGAATAGGTCCTGAATTATCCAGGAAGTTCTACATTGTTTTTGTTGTTGAAGAATAGGTCCTGGATTATAAAAGGACTTATAACATTCTTAGAAATAGCCTTGTCTATTTGCTTTTATTATATTCTTGGACGAAGTGTATGGGAAATCTTTTTGCTTTTTTCTTTTTATATACTTGAACCTTGAAGTTCATTTTGTAGAATAACAAGAAACTTATGTTTTGTCAATCATTTCTGGAAATTGGAAGTCACTAATTGGATTGTTTCATACATTTTTGCACCATAGAGCTCTCTTTATAGAAAATATGATATATCCACAAAAAAGTTGTGCTCAAAAAAAAAAAAAAAAAGGGAGTTGGTTATTGTGGTTGGCTAAGGGCCAGGATAATGTTTTACTGGTAATGAATCTTGGTGAGTGCTAAATGGTAATTTTCTTTTATATATAGAAAGGCAAACCCACATAATGCACCTTGACTAATTATATCCAAACAATAAAATATTTAAACAATCTAAATGGTTTGTTGGGTGTGCTGTTTGACTTGAGCAGTTTTCCAGATGAACCAGATCAAAATTGCAATGGGTTGTGATTGAACTTAATTTGATTAGGCATCCACATGATTTGTGGAACATCTCTTCTATTGGAAGAGTTGATAAATATTTTAATTGAACCTGAAGGTTTGCTTTTTATTTGTGGTTGATGAGTTCTAATATTGAAGTGGTCGGTCTAATTGCTTATGAAGAAATTGCTATCCATAGGTAATTGATGGATTAAAAACATACAAACAGAGAAACATGACTACAACTAGAGTCAAGAGTAAGGAACCTTAGATAGTTGTATGATTTCAATGCCCTGCATTTAGTTAGTCCCTTGTAAGGAGTATGTAATGCACCACATAACTTTCGTGTGCTATATATGTAAATCTGCTTTTGATCTTTCAGGCAGTGGCATAAGATTTTTTATTTTTATATATTTTATTTTTTTTCTTTTAATATGAGGTGCATGTGAAAAGGCATAATAAGACTAGGATAAGAATCAAGAACAAGAATGATGCTAGGGCAAGAAAGAAATTGAAACTGGACTGAGAAGTAGTAACATGAAAAATCTTGATGCTACATTTTCGGAGCACTACAGACTGGTAGATGTGCCTACCACAGATAGCTTATTAAGAGAAACCTCAGGATGAGGAAGGATCTTGGTAATTGCTGGTTCTTGGTTACAAGTTTCTCTGTAAGACACATTAGGATTTAGAACAAGATCTTGTGGCTTCAAGGTATTGGCATTTGATTTGGAAGTTGACTGAACTGTCATCTCCATGGCTAACAGAAATTGCCAACCATAGGGAGATTTTCCCTCTTGGTCAAGTGGATTGGTAACCACTCAACACTAATGCTCATACGTCTGACCCAGCTTAACATTAATCTAGTAGAGGTAGCTTTAGACAATGAGTTGTTTCTTAAAGCAATATGTTGGATGGACAGAAAGATCCATGGAGGTCTCCAAGAAGAGCCCCATTACCAATTGATTTGATCATGCCTTGAGTTAGTGGAGGCCAAGAAACTAGTCATGCTTCATGCAAATTCAAGTTTATAGAAGATGAGATGAGGTCCAATAATCATTTATCCTATCTCAAACATTAAGATCAACTCACTTGTAACTGAGAGCACAACCCAATTCCATGCAAAAACAAGCTCGTCCATATTGGGTTGGTAAATGCAGACAACACTTAAAGTTGCTGTGAGCTGGAATTGTGAAATTGATGGGCAATGATAATTAAATGAACAAAATTTTCAATACTTGGTGGTGAGAACAATGACAAAGTCATCCTTAGAAACCTGAGACCATATCAGTGAAAGGATGACCAAAAAACTTGAAGAGCATGTGAAGAAACTGCAAAACTCCTAGTGGCAAGAAATATGGGATTATATTTGACATGTGATGAAGGAAGATGAAACCCCAAAACTTAGAATCAAACACTTTGATGAATGTATTTAGACAGATACACTCATATATGTGTATATGTATATGTATGCATATGACAAATGTGATGAATGAAGAAAGAAGCCCCGAAACTTAGAAGTGAACATCTTTTTGGATAGGTACACTCATATATGTATGCATGTGTGAAGGTGGTGAACAAATCTCTAGAAAATGGTTGGAGGAACTGAGGAAGTGGAAAGAGTTTTAAAACACTGCTAATGTAAAAGTTATATTGATACAGCTACTACACTCAGATAAAACTCAAACTCGTGTGTTTGTATCTGTCAAGACACATAAACACATGCAAAATTATTTTAAACATGCCACTCAATACAGCTATTCATTATATGTAAATTTAACATATCCATATCTTTTTATTTATTTGTTTCATATAGTGGTTGATTCTCATTATGTAATCCATTGTTCATCTTGTTGTTTGTTTGTTACTTTTTTATTTGTGATCTTGCAAGTATCTAAGTCTCCAAAGCTTTATTCTACTAAACTCTGATAGTTTATTGTATATCTGTTTCTTTTGCTAAGGATACTGGTTGTATTGATATGACCACTTTCATATTGATGCTAATTGCTGGACTCTTTTATACATATAGAGGATAATATTGTGCTTATTGAACCTTCTTGGTCCCAGGTTGTTAATGATTTACTGAACCCAGCAGGACAGAATCTAAGAATCAGGGAGGATCTTCAGGTGCTAGATTTCCCTGTTCTTTAAAAGTTACTGCTGCTCCATTTCTCTTTCACTGCTATTGCTAACTTATCTTCTGTTTTTTCAGTTCTTTTGGAACTGGAAGCTTAATTTATCTGGTCATTATTTGCACTATATTGAAACTGTGTTATTGTTATATTTATGCGAGTATTAACATTGTCAGTTTGAATTTCTTCAGTTTTTACACACAAAATAAAATTTAAATATGAAACAAAAATCTTTTTTTCTCTACAGTAATGACTTATATTTTAAGACAGAAAGGAAGTTTGAAGAAAGAAGACAGACCCCTCTCCCCCCCGGAAAAAAAAAGAATAAAGAAAGAAAGACATGCAAAAAATAGAAATAGCAAACAGATTCTATCCCAGTCAGCGGAATCCTTGTTTTGCTTTTAGGATCTACCAACCCATCCTCCCATTTTCCCAAGTTCCACAGCTAAAAATCCTATGGAGGACTCCTTTTAAATGATCATATGTGAAGCTTTTTTATAAATCACCAAGTAAGGCACTCTTGCTGATCTTAAAACATTTACTAAGAGGAGCAGGATTTGGAAAACAGAGCTTGTTCCTGCCTCGCCTTGTTACTTGTGTTAGTCAAAACAGTTGCCCGCCCTTATTTTGTTCTCCCAAACTCTCTTGCCTCTCTTCCTCTTTTCTCCTATATGCTTCCAGACACTCTCTTATACTCTCTTCATTTTACAGGCACCCTTCCTCTCTTCTTTCTTCCAAATGCTCCTAAATGCCAGCCATAGTGTTGCTAGCAATGCACCCAATTTCTGAGTCCATGCTGGGGAAAATGTGGTTCCAGCCAGGGCCTGACATCCCCTGATAGGTTTTGGTCATTTTCTGGCTGTGGTATACACTCAAATAAAAGACAGAAGAGTGGGGTGGAGAAAGAAAGAGGCTCTGTTCTTTGGCCTCCACTATTTTTTTGTTAATGGATTTTGTAGTGATTTATGATTGTGAACTCTTGAGACTTTTTGTGGGTTGGATGTTTTTATACGAGTGGGGCATGGATTTCAGTTTGAAAGCTTATTCTTACTTTTGTTAGAAAGAGGGGAATTAATTGATTCCCCATTCTCTATAACCATCTGTCTCCTCCGAGTCATTTTCTCTGTTTGGAGTTTATAATTGGTTTCTTGAAACATTACACATCACTGTAGTCTAGTGTAGAAAAAAATGAGGTTTTGTTGGATTAAATGTAATGCTCAAAGTTATCAATGAGCGTTAAACTTCAAATATCAAAACGACCATTTGAGGCTGGATGGTGTGTGATGCAGGACCACCTTGGCTGCCCCACAATATGTAAATGGGCCCTTACAATAGGTGAGATAAGGGTTTAGAGCAATCCATTTGCTTTTCTATCCAGACCCTGATATCGGGACAGTTCTGGTTGTTCTTTTGTAATTCAAAGGAGAAAGTAAAGCAGGATGAGTTGTTTATGGGTCCTAATGGTTGTGATATGTTAGTAGAGAATGTGATCAAGGCTTAAATATTAATGGGAGAAGGATTTATGACTTCAAGAGTTCAGAGCAGCGAAAGATTGCAGAATTATGCTGTGATTTTAAATGGCGACCAAAGTTCCAAGAGACTGGTAGGAGCTGATGGCCACAATACAATAATTCCATCAGTTACAGATAATACCAGTAATAGATAGCTGAAGAACAGACATCAATAGAGAGAGAAGTAAAAGATAAGAGATGAGGGGGAAACATCTGTACCTGGCTTCAGGTTTCTTTCTTCCCAAAACAATAACAAAAGCCAGCCAGAGCCATTAATAACCCTTTTTTTACTGGTTACTAACCAGCCACAACATCACATTACCTATTTGAGTCCAGTTAGGACTCTACAAAATAATAAAGAAAGCAAATACTCACTGGCCATGGTTACTGTAACTTCAACAATACATGCGACAGTGACTTGAGCACTAAGATCCTAACTAACTTAACTATTTATGGTCCGTTAACTAAGGGAAACTAGAAAAATGTAACACTAGACCTCCTAACCACTTCCTAAACTCAAATAAACAGAAATTATCAATTAAATACTAAGATTGATCCACCAACTCTTCCAAAATCTTGGACTGCTGCACTTTTTAAAATGTGAGAAGAATATGGGCCTTTGAGTGAAGCTTGGAGCTTTGATGCATGCTGATTTTCCATCCATAGTCAAGAACAACAAGCTAAAGGAACCTTATGTTTATTCTCATGCTCTGACAAGTGGCTGCAGTGATCTTTTAAGTATTTGTGTTCCTTCCATCCATTGTGATTTGCCTTCAGGCTTTAGAATCCTTTCTTCGTGGTGATTGAATCAGGGTGTGCCAGATGGGGACTTTGAGGATTCAAAAAGATCTTTTTGATAGTAAATTTTTACTGCATCTCATTAATCTATAGATCTCCATCAGAGGGGAAAAAAGGGTTAGAGACAACTTAAAGGGTAACATGTTCCTACTACACCAAAGCTTTAATTTTTGTGTGGAAAAACTTTCACAAGTTAGTTTTGTATTATCCTTCTTAAAATACTCTCTTTCACTAATTCCTAAATATCCACTTCTCCAAAATGCTCTCTCCCACTTAGACCATGCCTAAATCAAGGATCACATGATCCAATAACCAATAATCAGACTGGGTGAGTATATTTGTATTCCTAGGATGCTCGATTTTTTCTTCCTTCCCATCTTTGAGATGTGGGATGCTCCCTTATATCTGCCAGTAAGCTATGAACCATTCATGGATCCCTAGTTGGTTTAATCCTTACATTTCTTACTAGCTAAAATGATATCCGGTTGTAAAGGGGTTGGTTATTGATCATGTGATAATTGCTCATGTGTGTGTGTGTGTATGTACATATGCACATGTACATATATGTTTATACATATGCATATGTACATATGTACATATACATTGTATAGGTACATATGTATGCATATATGTATATGTATATGTATATGTATATACATATATGTATGTATGTATGTATGTACATATATATATAAATATATAAATATATAAATTTTAGCATCTTGTCGATTTGTTTATGGCAGATTGTCCCTGTTTGCATCTTGTGTGAGTACTTTTATTTTAGCAGTTACTGAACTTCATTTTATGTTTTCAGGGAACATTCGTTGAGGGTATTAAGGAAGAAGTTGTATTATCTCCTGCACATGCATTGTCCCTTATTGCAGCTGGGGAAGGTGAGTTTATTAATGTTGCCATCTTTCATAGTCTACCTGTTAGTTATTGTTATAAAAAGCTAATCTCCCATATGTATGTGGCTATCCATTGGTGCTTAAATATTCAATCATAAATTTTTGATCTGACGTATTACATTATCATTGTTATAATACCCTATCCAAGGTTTGTCATCTCGGTATTAGATCCCATACTGTGATACTGGTACTATCTTATTACAGTGTTGGTACATGGGATGGTACAAGATGATGAGGCCTACCAAGTATCGGTATAATACAAGACTACGTATTGCTTCGGTATTGGTATGGTATGTCTGATGTGGTACGGTACCAACCAGTATGGCAAACTTTGACCCTGCCTATCATGTACTTATGAGTATTTGTTTGATCATATATTCTAAATGTGATTATTAGAATATTACTATAGCATCCAATTCTGTATTCCATATCTGAAGTGTAAAACAACACTTTGTTTGTGATCATTGGTAAGCCCAGGAAGCTATCATATGGCATGATACTTCTTGGGAGTTCAATAAGACATTTCTATCTGATGGTAGAACATCCTATGGTTATACTATGTACTAGGTTACCATGTTTGTAAATTTTAGACTCATATCATAATGTTATTCCTGCAGTTTTGCATATTTGTAATGGTAACAAATATATTTCTAGTTTTTTAAAATTGTAGTAGCTTTCAAAGAATATCCAGTGATCAATTGTAGCGGTTGTGAGGATGCAGTTTTCTCCATTTTAGCGACAACCCTTTCCATCTCAATATCGTGCACATGATTATGGCTTCTTCCCATTGCAATGTGGGAAAGCCTAAATAGGCTGGAAGCCACTTATACCATCACTTTGTCAGCCACTTCATTTTTCTGAAGAATAACTAGATTTTCTTTTCTTTTTTTTTTTTGAGCATTAACCGGGGTATATTTGTCGATATTAGTGCAAAAAAGATGAAGGTGCCAAGGAATGCTCGTGAGAAAAGTTGAAAAAATGATGGTCGCTATGTATAGTGATGTTGCATGTGTATTATCACTAGTTGTATTATTCCTCTGGACATGGATGTCTTTCTTGTGCACGTGGACATTGTTAGTATATTCTATATGTATATATTTGGGATGCTGCCCTAGGTACTGATTTGTCATAGGTCTACCTCTTTCTTCTTGAGTTCACTATTGGTGGAGTCGTGAGTATGCGCTATCCATTGATTTGAGATAATTTTACATGATTTTAAGAAGGCCTCAAGAAATATCAGGAGGTTCTTTTTTTTTTTTTTAAATTTCATAAAGGCTGATTGCTATTATTCATCTCCCATAGTGTTACTCGAAAGTTCTTTTCATGATCCAGGAAGATCATCGGACACATTGTGGACTAATCTGGTCATTTTGGGTAAGTTTAAACAAACTTCAGGGGTGAGATCACAACATCTAGGATTCAATCAAATAGCAAAACTTGGGAAGCCATACCTTGTAATTCGAGAAGACGGTGTGACTGAAGATGATGTTGATGTAGAAGTCAAGATCTACCCGCATTTAGAATTTTTAAAATATTTTTATTATTTTTTGTAATTGATACCTTCTTTTAATTAGAAGAGGAGTCCAATCCAGTTTGGGTTGGCCCTCACTAGTATAAAAAAGAGGGAAGTTTTTACCCTCTTCTAACTAGAAGAGGAACCTGACTCAAATAAAAAGAGTGAAACTCTATGGAATGGTATAGAATTCATACCTTCTCTGCTTTTAGCTAGGAGAGGAATCGGACTCAAATAAAGAAGACCTCACTAGTATAAATTGATGGCATATGTTATGGTTTTCGAGAAGGGCAATAAAACGAGTGAAAGCTAATGACATGGACTCTACTTTTCAGCCAACATGAGTGAATGCAAAGAACATAGACTCTATCTTCCACCTTTGATATGTACTAGAATTTGTGGATCATGAAAAATTAATGAAAGTAAAAGTTTTAGAGTCTTGCTTTATAAAATTTTTGTTTTTGGTGGATAGATTCAGGTTAGTGGGATGACGAAAATCCTTCTTTCTCCCTATTGGTTCAACTTGGTATTAGAGCCAAGGATCTCTACTTCATGGTGTTCTAGTTTATGATCCAAACATGAGAGCAATGCAAGCATATGGGAGAAAAGCTTTTGATGTGTAAAGTGCATCGAAGGACCAAGATGAGAATCGCTGCTGGTTTTACCTTAACTTGTGATGATGTGAAAGAACACTCACTCAATTGGGGGAAAGATTGCCTACCTCATTGAAATCATGTTTTAACTAATGCCTTAAGCTTCAAAACCTGTAACTCCAATCACAAAATTATCTCCAACATCTAGGGATAAAAGAAGCTTGGTCTAGTGATGCTGAAAGAGATGGATATTTTATAGCAGGGGTTGAATTCAAATCAGAAATCTAAAAGATTCAACAATGAGATAGGAAACAAGCATTTTTCAGGCTCCAATTTTATTTTAGCAGGAGCTAAATTCTCCAAATAGGGGGAGTTTTGATACAGGAGGACTGTTGACCTTTCATGGACCAATTTGGCCACTTCAGGCTGGTATGAACAAGTTTCGAGAGCAAGATTCACAAGACACAGGATTCAATTGAGTTCTGAAACATTGGGAAACCATTACTTCTAATTCGAGAAGAATTTGACGATGTGATTAAAGAGAAGTTGATGTAGAAGTCAAGGTCAGGCTTCTGCTCACATTTAGATTTTTTTAAAAAATATTTTTATTATTTTTGTAATTTATATCCTATTTTAATTTGGATAGGAATCTAATTCGACTGGACTTCACTAGTATAAAAAGAAGTTTTCATTCTCATCTAACTATAAGAGGAGCCTGACTCAAATGAAGAGAGTAGACCTCTATGAAATGGTAAAGAATTTGTACCTTTGCTTTTAGCTAGGAGAAGAATCCAACTCAGATAAAGAGGTCCTCACTAGTATAAATAGAGTGTATATGCTATGATTTTGTATAAGGGGAATAGAGGGAGTGAAAGCAAAGAGCATAAACTCAACTTCCTATCCATTAGAAGCTGAGCAGAGGGAGTGAAAGCAAAGAGCATAGACTCTACTTCCACCCATGGTATGTACCACAATTTTTGTGTATCTTGAAGTCAATGAAAGTAAAATGCTTAGGGTCTTACTTTCTAAAATTTCTATTGTCAATTACTTTCCTGGAGAATTTCAAATTGAGTGGGTAGAAGGAAATTCTTTGTTCTCCCAAATGGATCATTTCATGGCGATGATAGTGCCCTTTGATATTTAATAGACCTCAAGTGATTACTGAAGAATTCTTGACTTTTGTCTACTCGTTGGAATTAGCCAGTGGGTCTTATTTATAATAATATTGGAGTTTTTTAAACATGCTTTACAGTATGTGTAAAATTATAGAACCAGGAGGGTCTTCCCAAAACCTCACCCAAGTATTGTTGCTTTTTTTGTTGCAATGTCTTGTTTAGCTGCAACACTTGGCTGAGTGGTTGTGTTAATGTTTGGTGTTGGAGTTATACATTGGCTGCAGTCTTTACACTGTGCCTTTATTGAGCTAAAATTGATTGTGACCACCATTACATAGTTGAGCTACTTCCACCTTTGAGATCCTTGGAATAAATAAACATTACTGAATCAAGAAAATTGGATCATCTTTGCGATTGGAACATTTGTTAGGACTTTGGACTGATTTACCAGGTTGATCTAGCTAGAACTTATTGTTCCATCAAGTTGGCCAAACCCTATAGCAACTGAAAAACATAAATGATGGAGCATTTAATATTAATTTGTCCTGGCCATGGTTTTAGATGCTAATTTGCATTGCTCATGCCTTTAGTATGCTAGTGGTGGCACAGGCCACAGGTGCACTATGATACCCTATGTATCCCAAGGTATCAACTCATGCCATTTCTGCAAGAGTCAATAGGTCCATTTTACTTAATATTGATGCTAATTTTGGAATCTAACGTCTCATTTACTTTTTCTATTAATTTTGTCTAAAAAATATTCTTTAGTTAAAAATGAAATAATATCAAAAATCAAATGTTATAATATTGCATAAATCTGACTAAGATTTATGATATATCACGAAATTATGCCAACATTTTGGCATGATTCTCTTTTTTTTTTTTTCTTTTCTATTTCTTTCCATCTATGGGATTTAAAAAAGAAAAATGAAGGGTGAAATAGCTGGATCGGAACTCTTGCTAACCATTCTACTCTCTGTCTTTCTCCTCTCTTACCTTGAAACTAAGGGAGGAGAAAAGTGCATCATGCCCTTTCTCCCTCAATTAGTATGGCTTGAACTAGTACAGGGCCTTTATTGGGCCAATCTGCATCGAACAAAGTGATTTCTGGCGGTTTGACCTAGTAGGGACCGGTTTGCACCGGTTGAAGTACAAACCCATTTTGAGACTACAAATCATCCTTGTTCATGGTCATTGTGGTACGGCACTGACCTAATTGTGTGGTTCCTTGATAGGAACCTTGATTACCTTTAAATTTTTTTGGCATACTGCTATGGTACTGGTTATGTATTGCACTAGTCTTCTGTTCGTACATGGTCTGGTACTGAGACTTTGAACCTTGGTCAATAAGTTGTTTGCATCAGAAAGATGCATTTGTATTGTCTTTCTTCATGCAGTATACTACTTATGCCTTCTTTATCTTGCTAATGATGATAATTTTGACTTGGTGACAGAACATCGACATGTGGGATCTAATAACTTCAATTTACTAAGCAGCAGAAGTCATACAATATTCACACTGGTATATAGCCTGCATTTTACTGGAATTTATATAGCCTGCATTTTACTGGAATTTATATTGGAATTTAGAAGCATGGTTACTTATAAGGCACTTCTGGTTGTTGTTGCATTTTCTTATTGAAGAATTTGTGCCTAACATGATGTTGGCTGATGTAATACGGTTCTGTAGCTTTGTAACTCTTCTGTCCCATTTCATATATTCTCTTTCCTTAATGAAGAATTTCTGCCTAACCTAATTTTGCCTGAACTAAGTTGATTCTCTAACTTTGTAGCTCTTCTGTCCCATTTCATATATTCTGCTGACTTATTGATTCCACTGAGATTCATTTGGTTTTCTGAAGCTTTAGATATATTTACAGAAACTCTCAACAGTCAACTGAAATACTGAAACATACTTGTTTATTTTTGTTTAGGCAAATTTTAAAAGTGCTGCTGGCATTTTGCTTAGGTTTCATCAAGTTAGGCTCTTGGAGGCCTTCCATGTGATATACCTGGATCTAGACAACATATGCTCCTGCTGTCCTAAAAAAATATGTGCATATAATCTTTATCTTCAAAGCATGAACCTGTGGTAGGGTTTCAGAGACCATAATTAGGTTCAAAAGGGTTTTAGCAATCAATATGGTCTCTGCCCCGAAATTCCATTAAGAGGTAACTAAAGACTCAGTGCAAGAAGCAATATATCTACTCCCTAACCACGAAGATTCCATGCATTGACAAGTCAAGACGCACATCATGGCAAGTTAAGCGAGGAAGATACAGTCCAAAGAAGGGAAGAATTAGTACAAGAGTATTAAATAAGAATACGAAGCTTTACTCTTTGTCCCAGTGTTTTAAGATGTGGTGCATACAGCTGCATATGCACTCGTGTATGCTGATGCTGTCCCTTGACTGCACCACATTGCATATATGTGGTCATATTGCCTATGGACCATCTGCTTAGCATTGTGTGGCCACAATGCAGCCAATTTAGTATTCTGGTTCATATGCTGCCCGCTCTTATTTGGGCCTGCACAAATGAAGCAGGTTCAAGCTAATAATTAGGTTTGACGTGAGTTTAAAGTGGGCCTAATCAGGGTATTAATAATGTTATTATGTTAATTGTATTATAATTATTGCTATTAGGTACTAAGTAGCAAGCATTGATATTAGTTGTTATTTGCTATTAATATTGATATTGCTGTTATTTATCAAAAAAATATTGCAGCAATTATTGATGTATAGTGTATTGTTTTTAATTTTTTAACTGGTTGAAAACAGTTACTGCCTAGGAACCTGTAATATGCAGCTTGCATATTGCATATGTATTATGTGGTCCATTGACCATGTTCGTATGACATCCACCTTTCAAAACACTACTTAGTGAAATTCCAGTGGTAATCTTTGCAACATAATGAAACTGTAACTTTATTGGATATTCCAAGACACCCCTCTAGCCAGTTGAGAGAGAGAGAAGGGAAATAGAAAGTAGATCAGCAGTGCAGTCCCCCCCCCCCCCAACCCGAGGGTTTAATTGCTCCCCAACGGGATCCAACACTTTTATAATGGGTGAGTGTATATAATTCAAATTTTTGCCACCTTATCAGCTTATCTAAAAATCAGGACTTGTAATATCTTTTAATAGCCATTATACATCAAATACTATCTTTCTAATTTACATCATTTTAAACTTGCGTTCTTGTCATTTGCAAACACTTGATCATTTTAAACTTGCGTTCTTGTCATTTGCAAACACTTGCAATCATTATCCTAGACTAGTAGGCAGGATGTGCAATTCATGTGCTGTATTTAAGAGCAGTGCTGTTTATATGGTGCATATATGGTGCATCAAGGCTTGCCGAAGGCTTCAACATGCAGGTTTGCATGCTGGACTCCAAGCTTTTCATGTCATATAGAAATTTAAAATTATGATTCACATACGCTTGCTGTCATCATACTAGTTTTTGAATTCCAGATTGGCATTTATGTTTTGCTGTCCTGCTTCGTGACAGACAATAGAGAGTAGCCCCTGTGGCGAATGTAGTGAAGGGGAAGCAGTTCATCTTTCACAACTCGTAAGTCTATATATGTGGTGCTTCTTTAAAGTCTATACATGTAGTGAAGGGGAAGCAGTTCATCTTTTTTCTATTTGAAGTGTATAGTGATGTTGAATATGTTTGATGTATGCTCTCATAGAATGGTACTATCTGTTGATTTCTTATAAATTTCTTTTACTCATGCAGAACCTGATCGATCTGGCAGGTTCAGAGAGCTCAAGGGCTGAAACTACCGGAGTACGTCGAAAAGAGGGATCCTATATCAATAAAAGCCTATTAACTCTTGGAACAGTAAGGCCTTAAACAAAAATGTTCACATTTATTTAAATTGTCAAATATATTTCTCCAGTAAACTAGTTTAGCTTCTGCAATTTTTAATTATATCATCATTTTTGTGCTTATATGTGTATGCCTTGTTTGTTCCTTCAAATATTAATTGTGCCATGAGGTTGATGGTAGCACAGAACCTTGAATGATGCACACCCAGGATGCTCAATCTAAGTAATTGCTGGTGACAGCTTCTCACTGCCCATCTTTGATACAAACTATAAAGAAAATTTTTGAACGATCTAAGAAACATCTATTTATCTAGAGGGTCCATATTCATGCTTTCATCAATTTTGTGGATGTGTATCTTTTCATGCATTACTTAAGATTGTTAACTGACTTGAGAGAGCACGTTGCAAAAAACCTCACTCAGGTATGGAAGACATAGTGGTATTCATAATTTTGTTGTGCATCTCCTTGTTCATAGAAATTTGTCTCATGACTTCAAATTTGTTCACTCATATATTCCCAAATGGAGGATGACGTTTGTGGTCAGTCTGTACATTGTAGTGGGAAAACTGATGCACTTATTCACGTTTTCCTTCTATATATGTAACATTATTTGCATTTTCTCACACTTCAAATTTTGATAAATGTATTCATTGGTTATTGGTCTGATGAGATACAGAGAATAAAAGCTCTTTAGTAGAGAGCTTCTGTTTTACCATATCATGTGAAAGTTAGTGTCATATAATTTCTATGTCAAAGGCAAAATTTGGGAAGTTAAGGTGTGGGACGTCAGATATGCCTTTCTAAGTCTGTAATTTGTTGTTTTTGATGGATCATGTTTTTAAGCTTCTTGACTAATTCCATTCTTGGGCATTTGTTTCCTGTTTCTCCCTTTCTAATATCAGTTTGGCATAGTAGAGGCAACCACTTTAGCCTATATCTGTAATGACATCCATATGTTTTCCTATGCACAAACAATGAACAAAAGGGAAAAAAGGATTAAAAAAGGAAATGATAAGAAAAGGCTATAAACTTATTTCTTGCTATAGTAAAATTAAGCAGGGTCATAATCTGTCCAAATCATTTGTCAATGCATTTTATTTACAAAATCCATTCTTTTTTGCGCCAGAATTACTCCTTGGTCTTTCCCCATGGCTGGGCTTGGTTAATGTAATTGTGATGAGTTGCTCTGTATAGAAGTTCCACAATTTGGATCCAACCCAAGGTTTATGTTGTCATAGTGCCAATCATAGTTTGTTATACCTTATGTATCATGCCATGAATTTTATGCTGCAAATGCAATATTGGACCATCGAGACAGTTAGGTACACTATGAAACTGCAATTCACTTTATGGCTTGTACCAGGCCTTCTTGATGTGTTTGGGACTTTGGGGTAGCAATACTCGTTTATATATAAAGCTGGAACACCCGAAGTGTTGTTTGGATAGAAGTCACAAAACTGTTATATGATCTTATTCAGATCCCATTCTAAGACCAATTTTCCCTTAATATAGGTATGATTCCTGTTCTTGAAGAAAAATTAATTCGAGGATCATCTCTTGAAGGAGATATATTTGATTTCTGTCTTTTGTATTTTTCTCTCTTTTCTAAATGAAATACTAAATTATTATTATTATTTTTTTTGCTAAAAACCATTTTGCAGAGCATTGTTGGATCCTTTTTTTTTTTTGAATACATGTATCTATGGCTACAGTGAACCAATGTTGGGAAGATTAGATGGATGTTCCCTGTCTTGCTTTGATCCAAAAACTATAGCTACTTAAGTTCATGCAAAAGTTTTATCTTCTTAATATTGTTGACCGTTGAGTATGTGCAACCCACACTGCTCTAAAAGTAATCATATTTTAAGTTCAGAGTTTGCGAAGAAATTTGTTTAAGTTGAAAATTGTTATATTTTAATCCTATGTCTATTACTGATAATAATGGATAATTGTCATGCCCATGGATTTTTATATTATTATGGGGACCAAATTTTATAAATAAAAATATTTGACTTTAATAATCAACTAAACTCAGCCTCAATCCCAAACTAGTTGGGTTGGCTACATGAATCCTTCCTTTCCCCCATTTTACTCAGTTTAGGGTCATACTTTCTAAAAAAAAGTATTCGACTTTAATAACTCATATAAATGGGAAAATACAACTTTTTAAACCATTTCTACTTCATGTTTTGGATATATTGACGTTTTGTCAGTCATATTTACATTGTTTAAATCCATTATTTTGCTTTATGTATTTGATTTTGCAAGTTTACTTGTTGAACTTCTTCAGTTTTTTTTCAGGTGATTGCGAAGTTAACTGATGGAAAAGCTACACATATTCCATACCGAGATTCTAAATTGACTCGACTCCTCCAGTCCTCCTTGAGTGGTCAAGGGCGTGTTTCTGTAAGTTACACTTTGTTTTACTCATGACATAAGCAATTAACACGAAAGAGGAATCAAGAAGTGGTCTGTAATGCTAGAGTCGTCTTGTTTATTAAACAAAAAAAATATTATCGTCAGAAAGTATTCAGTAGTTTTCACCTGTCTTCTGTTATACAGCTCATCTGCACGGTGACTCCATCCTCAAGCAATGCTGAAGAGACCCATAACACATTGAAATTTGCCCATCGTGCAAAACACATTGAGATTCAAGCATCACAAAACAAAGTATGCTTCTTTATCTCGTAGAATTATTACATAATCTTACTTTAGTAACAACTGTGGATCAACTTTCTTAAGAGAGAGCTGCATCTCCTAGAAATCAGTCCTATGTTGGTGCATTATATCCATGTTTTGTCATCTTCACTTAATTTCTTTTTTCCCTTAATTGTAATTTTTTCTCACATACTTTGTCTATGCTTTGCAGATTATTGATGAAAAATCTTTGATCAAGAAATATCAAAATGAGATTCGTAGTTTAAAGGAAGAGCTAGAACAGTTAAAAAGGGGCATTGTGACCGTTGCTCCCTTAAAAGATATGGGAGAAGATGATATTGTTCTGTTGAAACAAAAGGTGTGTCTTTTCTACTTATTCTGCAATTTATGGAAAATGATCTTTTCCTTCTATTTATTTGCAGTTCATGTTGATGTAATTAATCTGCTGAATGTTTGATAATTTATCTAAAATGCTAAATATTATTCAAATCGATATTGTAGATCTATGTAAGAATGTTATTAAACTTGATGTTGGAGATCCATCATCAAGAAGTGAATATATAAAATGTTTAGCCATCGGAAACATCACATCACCAAAAAAAGAAAAAAGAAGAGAGAGATGAAAAACCTTCATAAGAGGCTCAGTTAAAGCATGGCTATGAAGTTTGCTTTGATGGATATGGAAATATTTATACTTAACATTTATTTTGTTGAGTTGGTGCAATAATAAATTCTCACTCATTCAAAAGTTTCTTCATATCTAGATGTTAATAAGAGTGCAGTTTTTTGAACCCATCCTAGATTCTTCCACAATTCTTTTTGCTTGTGTTGGTGTTCATTTTTTTTAATGGCATATCTCTGTTTCAAAGCTTTTTCTTTTTTGGTCATGTCAGAAATGTTGCCATTTCCGATGCCTTCTAGAATTGATCTAGATCCACTCCCCAGTAGAGTCCTTCAGTGTTTTTTATTAGCATATTTATTATCTTTCCTCTACTGTCTCTTGTACTTAAATCTCAGTTGAGAATGAGTGAGTTTATGACAACTAATTCCGATTTTGATTTTAGGGTGTTTTTTCTGAGCCATCTTAGACGTAGGAGGATAATGTGCGACCATTATATTTATGGTTAAAACTTAAGTAAAAGAATTTGTACCGTCTTTGACAAGAACATTCATTAAACTCTGACTATATGCTGTTCCCTTGTTATGCATTTGAAAGTTGCAGCTACCATCTTATGATACTACTCAAGGGCTGACAACTGGAAATATGTCCAGTGAAGTTATGGATTGGTTACCTAGATGGATAGTTTGAATATAGAGGAAGAACTTTATACCATATACTAATGAGATCATCTGATGAGCAAAGAACTTATTGGTTTTATGATTTTATCCACATCAAATACTTGTGTGGACTGATTATCTGCAATAAGTTACCAAAAAGGCAATTAAGGTATCACTTTTTGTGCAAAAGTCACTTTGCATACTCAGTGCTCTATAGTTTTCTTAAAAATCAGAATATCAGTATTGTTACTTGGTAAATTTTTATATCTCTTCTTTACATATTAGAAATATCAATCTTTTAACGCAAATTTGTTTTACAGTTTTACCTTCTCTTTTAATTTTCAATTTTAATTAAAATATGATGATGTTTATAAAGTTAGAGGATGGTCATGTAAAGCTACAATCGAGGCTGGAACAAGAAGAAGAAGCTAAAGCTGCTTTGCTGGGAAGGATACAACGATTAACAAAACTAATTTTGGTATCTACAAAAGCCACCCAATCTCCAAGGTTTCCTCAACGTCCTGGTCCAAGGCGAAGACACTCGTTTGGAGAAGAGGAGGTATGGTGATTAGCATTGATCCACATAAGTTCTTGAACAAATAATTTTAATTATCAGCTTCTAATGAATATTGTCATAGACCCATAGATACATCGTCTCAGTTCCCATGCGGTTAGGGTGTTATTTTTCCCAGTGCTTTAAATTACTCTGATTGTTGGTATTTATGTGAATGTGCAGCTTGCTTATCTCCCATATAGGAGGAGAGAGATGATCTTAGATACCGAAAATGGTGATTTTTTTGTTCCACTGGAAGGATATGGTGAAACTATTGATGATGCTTCCAAGGAGGAGAAGAAAAACCGAAAGCATGGGCTCCTAAATTGGTTCAAGCTTCGGGTATGCATAAATCTCTATTGGAAAGATCCGTGGTATCAAGGAAATCCATGCATTTAACACCTCATCACAGACCGAGTTTGCTGATTTATTAAGAGTTCTGTCTATAAATTTACTCTGGTTCTTCTCTAATCTAAAGTAGAACTTACTAATGGCTGTCATCTTGTCAGGATGTTTCCTCACCATTATATTTGTCTGTGACCTCATTTAGTAATGGTCGACAAGAATGTTGTATTATCTATACTCCGTTTATGTTGAGGTATATCTTCAAAGATTTAGTCATGGTACGGGTTTGAATTTGACCTTATGGTTGTATGATCACTTTATCATCACATTATCTGCAACTAAGATATGGATATGTCTTCACTGGATATAAATTATGAAATAATAACAGCTACTGTGTTTTGTTGTTACTTCCTGTTAACCCAACATAATGTGTAAATTGTTATAACCAGTATATAGAGCCCAATTATTTTCTTTCAGAAACCCTGCTTGTTAGTGCAATTAGTTCCATTGCAGTGCTTCACTTGGAGCCAATACACCTTTTTTATGGTGACCATTGAAGTTGTTGCTCTTTTTAATTGCACATCATCCACAATGCGTAGCACTAGGCAATATATGTGCATCAAGGTTACGATAGCTGTATAAAAACTTGTGCCACATATAGTAAAATAGAAAGAGAAAAAGTTATGCAATAGCATATATGCAGTATGATTGTGTATATGCATTAACAAGCAAAATTGATGTTCGTAAATCCTCATGTTCTTTTCTTTTATCGAGCTTCACATTCTAAAAATTACTGCTAGAGTACACCTATAATTGTAAAGAATTAATCATGTCTAAGGAACATCAAGGACTGCTAGAGCTACGGACTCTGTTGTCTTTGCGTGGCATGAACCAAAAACAGCCCCATCTTCATGTTTGAACAATTTTAGATTCTCTTCATATGGTAGCAATTACAATTAACAGCGATCATCCATGTAACATTCTGAGCACTCTCGATGTTGTTCTTATCATTTAGGTACATACTTTCTTCTCATACAATTTTTTGCATACACAGTGCATAAGCTTGTAAATTTCTCCCAGTTTGCAAATATTTCTTGTACTAATAGAAGCAATTAGCAAGTGGTTGCTTGAATTCTTCCAATGGAAACTAGTTATACATTTACTGCAGTTGATAGTTGATACTCTGTGCTGCAATAATTTGGTGGTGACAGTCCTGAAATGTGGAAACTTGTTGTATAAAGGGCAAGAAAAGCAATTCTTTTATATGTCAGCTAAGGTGTGTTAAATTGCATAAAATCAATCAGTACTTCCTAGTTACAAAAAAAGAGCTAAAACCATGTAGCAACAGACCTCTAAAGCACATAGAGTTTAGTTATATATTAATGATCCTATCGGTCTCATCTATGTGTGCTTGTAACTCAACTGAAAGTGAATATGTGCATGGATTCATTCTGAAACATATCACTACTAATTCAACAGCATATATGAGATGCATGATATATTAAGGTCTGCAATCTCAGTACTTCGTACCATACTGGTGTATTACTGGTTCGGTACAGTATGGTCTGTATGGTTGTGCTACGGTCATTATGGTATGGTATGCACCCTATATTGAGATAGCTTCTGCTCTTTTTTCTCACTTTTTATCATGATACCATCCAAAACTGGGCAGTATGGATTGGTACCGCGTGGAACCTGGTGGTTCCGCCTAGTTTGGACCAATTCTAGTACTGAACCAGCAAACTGATCCAGTTCCCCATCGATTTGGTATGGTACTCCCCAAACTAGACGTTCGGGTCAGTTTTGCAGTATGAGGCCATCCTTTCCTTTTAACTTGTTGACTTCTTCAAACTTGAGTGCCTCTCATGAATAAGGTCAGGTACATGTATCCTTATGTTTTTTCACCATTCACGCTATACATTCCTCAAAATTCCATTAAATACATGTGGACCCTTCAATGTTTATGCAATAATTTATGCATATGGACTTTGCTTTAACTTGTACTGTTTGGGCCGAAATCACTAGTTAATGGACTTATTTTTACTGGTTAAAGTGTATTTAGTTGCATTTTTAGGTCCTTTAGGGATACTTAGGCCGTTGGTGTAGATTTGCAAAGCGAGTGGTAGAAATCCTGCACCCCATTGCTTCCCTTCCTTTCCTTCCTAACATCAGTATTATCCAGTAAGATCTTCTCTTTAATTTCTTGTTCTTACTCCTTAAGAGACAGGCATGATAACTGATTTCTACAGGATTTCTTGTATATTTGTGACTATTCTACCTTCAAGCTTCTTTACCACTATTTGATGATCTGTGGTGAAAGACCTTTTATAATCAACGATTCCCCATTGGCATCAACATCATGCTGGATGCACACAAGGTTTTAGATAGCAGTATTATAACCATTATGATATTGATTTTATGCAATAACAGGAGAAAAAGATGACAGTAATGATATTACACTTTTTAGCATTATAATAGTCGGTTATAACATAAATAACAGCTGTTATGTCACTTGTGTCTTTCTCTATGTAAAGCACTATTTTTCTTTTTCTTTTTCTTTTTCTTTTTTTGCATCAAGTTTCCCTTTAAAATTGATTGTATGGTCTAAAGACATAATATGTTCATCTAATGAAAAATGAATGGATTCCTGTTATTACCTGTTTCTTTCTATTATAACACCAGTATAACAGTGATTATCAATATAAAAATTTTGAAATGCTACTTTTTGAGGCAAATAACGGCCATTATAACTGTTATAATTGTCAACAATGTTTTTCATGCAGGTGTGCATCATGTATTATTTAGAACCATCGATGCACATTGATAATTTTTTGTGAAGTTGTGAAGCTAAAACGCTTTTCATCTTTATCCTGACTTTTGGAGGTTAATGAAATACCAACTAAAGTGTTTGTTGTCGAAAAAAAGATGCATGATATGAATGAAAATTGTCAACTTGCTGGTTCCTGGTCAAGCTGGTGAGAATAAAAGTAAAGCTATTTCCCAGGTTAGGTTTCTGTGCTTGTTTTTGTGTAACATGAAAAGATTTATAGTCAGATGGCAGATGAAGCTAGCAGTGGGTTCTGATGATGCCTTGTTGTTGAGGAGTGATGATGGTGAAAGTTTATATCTCACACATCTTTGATGAGGAGACATTGTTTCCCTCACGAGTCACGACCAATGCCTTATGAAGTTAACAACTAGGGGCAAGAGATGTAGTTCTAGAAAAAAGGAAAGACATTCTTGCATCATGTGAGCCTTCAAGGAGACTAGACATTTGATAGACACGGCAACATGCAAAAGCACTGATGCCACAATCAGATGTATGGGCCTCAAAGAAAGAAATTTACTCTTATTAAGCGACGGAAGGATTGGCAATACTCTTGAAAGGAATTAATAGGCCATTTCACAAGCAAAATGTAATTTGTAATCAATTATTGATCAACAAATCATTACCAAAATAGCTAGCAAGCCTTAATATTTAGTAATTTTAAGTAGCTAATAGTGAGATTACCTTTTGTTTATGTGATCCCGCTGCCAAAAAAAAGGGAACCAGATCACAGTATTCATCCTTATACACAAAATGGTTGCAGATAGTCACTTAGAAATCTGTTATCATTCAGTTCACAATGTTAATTATCTTCGAGAAATCCCAAGATACTTGTAGAAAGGACAGTTCATTGGATATGATGCTTTGAATAAGGAAGTCATGGATAGGTGAAAATATTTCTCAGTAATTTCCATTTGTCTTTAACAGGACCACTACGGTCTCTTTATATGGAATCATAATAAAGGATGATTCTTGCATTCTACTGTTTCTATAAGATGGACAAAAGATAAAAAATCCTCCTTCACAGCAAAAGGGCCCTCTCATACAAAGACCAGCAGAGCATTTGGCTCATCATTATATTAATGGTTTGATTTTCTCTACGGCTGATTTATGTTATCCAGTTCTTCCATCTTCATGTTTACTTGATGTCCATGTGAGCATGTAACCTGAAAAGGTGCTTCATGCTTCAAACTTTCTGTTAGAATGTCTAACGTAGGTTCATATTCTAGTATTTCTCTGGAATGCTGCTCTTTTTCTTTTTCTTTTATTTTGTAACATGCCTGTCTCTTTTGGTTCATGTATAATTTAGAATTCTCTCTCCAGAAACGTGACAGTGGTGGGACAACATTGACAACTTCTGATGGTGACAAATCAAGTGGGACAAAGTCATTCACTGCACCTTCAACTCCTAAAGCAGAGAGTATAAACTTTCATGTGGAACCAAGAAATTCAAATTGCCTAATCACAGAGAGTATTCCTGCTGATAATCTTTCTCTGGAGGAGACACCTTTGGTATGCAGTTTAAGTTATGTAATATATATGTGCATGTGGCTTCTTGTTTGACCACTAAGTTCGCTTATTGGGTTATGCCATATATTTAAATCGGAAAGAAACTAAATTAAAGTATTGAGTGCAGCCTAAGAAATTTAGACTATCAGAGGGTATAACATCACCATGGACTGATTTTACTGTCATTCTGAGTTTTCCCATTCTTATAGAATGCATTTATTTGATGCTATAAATTCTTATTCCTTGGTGAAAATTGTTCACCAATTGCACTCGGAGTTTGAACACCATTAGCACAATTTTTTTCCAATTATATGCTTGCTTGACAATGAAATATTACCTAAACATCATGTTTTATGTGTTTTTTCCAAAATTTTGGGCCTTATCTCATTTGAATCAATATCCCACCTGCATACCATGGTTCCATGTAATGCTTCCACATCAAGTTTTACCTAGAAGCTTTGTCTGAAATAAGGATTATTTGGCTTATACATCTCCAAGAAATTCGGAATTTTAAGATCAAAGAGTTAGATAGAATGATTTTAACCATGTTACTGACATTTTTTTAGCCAGATTACAAGGTAAGAAAGGAGAATATCATGGACAGTAATGAAAATTGTAAAACTATGTTCCTTCTATCATGGGATATGATGAAAGATATATAAATCTAAACAAGTTAAAAAGAAGATACAGCCGTAGGGGTATGGAGCTGTTAAAGTATATCAGTCTACAACATATTGCTTATGGAATAAGTTAGATGCAGATTAGTATTTCTTGAGACTTTGCAGTTATTTGAGAGATATTTAATAGATTTTTTTAGCTTGGTGCACCTTGTGTTTAGGATTTCTTATGAACAATAACATACTCCCACTTGGCGCAGCATGTGGAGAATTTCACCCTAAAAGTTTTGCGAATCTGAAATAATTAAGTGTGCATGTACTTGCTAAGTAGGCAGGCAATCATTGTTTGGAGAAAAGAATTCCCATATTTTACAGTTCACTCAACTTATTGTAGAATTTGAGTTAATTAAGTGTGCATGTACTTGCTAAGTAGGCAAGCAATTACTGTTTGGAGAAAAGAATTCCCATATTTTACAGTTCACTCAACTTATTGTAGAATTTGAGTTACTTTCTTGTGTTTTGGTTCAGAGTAAACATATTTGGCTGTTGGTCCAATAGATGTTGAGGTTTATAATTTTGGTTTTTGACAGCGATTCAGCCAGACTTAAACTTTTTTTTCATATATGAAACATTTCAGATAGTTTCGGGAAAAAACAATTCAGAAACGAAACATGCATTGAGTGAAATTATAAAGAATATTCAAGGAAAATCAAAAAATGATCTGTTGTTGGCAAATTACAAGAGTGAAGATGTGACATTTGAAACACTAATTGTGAAGAGTATATGATGTTTTTAGCGTGAGCTTGCCAAATGACAAGGCTGAGTGTAATGAGATTAATCAAGATTATCAATTTTTAGCCTTGTTTTTCTTTATTTTTTAAGTAAGGGAAATGGAAACACAAACTAGGGAAAATTTTGGAGCAAGTTATGCTCAAATTGTAATGTGACATAACATGGTTTGTTTAAAATATTTAGTGTTTAGCTGTAAAAGGTCCATCTTCTCCTCTGATCTAGCTGCCAAAAGGGGAAAAACCTGGAAGGGGAAAGACATGCTTTTTAAGACAAAAGATTGATAATTATTTGTCTAGCGTGCAATATTTAGGAATCTTACATGTTTGATGTGGATGTATGAGGCAGACAACATAAAAACCAAAAAGAAATGGAAAAAAGCACATTTTCTTTAATCCTTTTTTGGGGCTGTTACATGCCAGTCTGCTTTGATTTGCTTTAGAACCATGGAACAACTTCAGTTTTGATTTGCTTTAGAACCATGGAACAACTTCAGTCCATATAGATCAAGCTTTAACGTTGTCAGTATTTCTATCTAGTTTGATGGGATAATAATTTTCATTCTTCTTGAGCAGTTAATTGTTAGGCCTGCTTAAGTAATGAAGTTGACAAAATGTCATACCTTGTTTTTCTTCCTTTTTGTTTGGAGTATATATACTGTCAAATATCAAGTGCTATATGTGTGGCTTGTGTTTCAGGAATGTAATTTGGAATATTTTTTAAACTTAATTAACTTCCATGTGTTATCTTATGATAGACCAGCATTAAAACTATAGACCATGTTGATTTGCTAAGAGAGCAACTCAAAATTCTATCTGGAGAAGTAGCACTTCATTCTAGTGTTTTAAAGCGATTGTCAGATGAGGCAAACAATAATCCAAAGAACGAGCAGATTCAAGTAATGTATCATTTCCTATATTCCTTTCTTGGTCAGTATGTGTAAAGCATGTAGGTCTTGCTGATATATTTTGAACTTGCAGATGGAGATAAGGAAGATTAGTGATGAAATCAAGGCCAAAAACCAGCACATAGCTTCTTTAGAACAGCAGATGGCTGATTCAATTTCTGCTAATCAAAACAAAATGGACAAACTGGGTCTCTCACCGGTGATTTTTTTAAACATGTAATATATTACTCATTTTGATGAAGTATAAATAAATAATCATTTTTTTTTACCCTTGTTATTGTTACAGTCTTATGCTGAACTGGTAGAACAACTTAATGAGAAGTCTTTTGAACTTGAGGTACCAAGTTATCTTTAAATTGTACTCTTTCATGCAAATCTTTGCATAGATGCATTTCCAAATGCTTTGTGACAAGTGAATTAGTTTAAAGTTATCATTGCTCTGAACAAAACCTCACCTGTGCTTTGATGAATCATTTGGCTGGAAAATTTGGAATATGGAAAGAAGCTAATCAAATTGGATATGTTTTGGCTTGTATTGAAAACTAAGTTTGGAGATGCTGTTGGGTGATTTATTCCAGGTGAAAACTGCAGATAACAGAGTGATACAGGATCAGCTGCAACAAAAGGTGAAATTTAATAATGGGTTATATTTATCTTCTCTTGGTTGTATGACCATTGGATACAAATTGCCCAATTGTAACACTTGAATCGATTCTCCTTGTTAGATATGTGAATGTGAAGAATTGCGGGAAACAATTGCTTCACTGAAACAACAGGTTGCCTCTTCAACAAGTTGTGAATCACAACATTGCTCTGGGGGAACTAATTTTGAGATGGAGTTCCCTGCAAGCAAAGAAAATGCACCATCGGGTGATATTACTTCAGAGTTGCTGCAGCAAGCACATATGGTCAGTTCTATTGATTGCTTACTAGTTTAGATTATTCTATGCCCATATGATTCCTCTATACCTAGAATCATGTAGTTGACACATGAATATCGATGTGCCAATATGGCAATTTGTAAAAGAATGGGATATGAAAAAGTTGGGGTATGGCAATGAATAACTATTTTTTTTTACATTTATGTGGAAAAAAAAAACACCCATAAAGAGTCAATAATCTAACTCATGCTTCCATGATAACATCAGCATCCTAATCTCTAGCAGTAGCTACTCATCATGCCCATGGTTGAATGGTCACCACCCACCCACCCACCCCACCCCACCCCACCCCAGCACTAAAGAAAAAAAAAGAGTATGAAAAATAGAAGCAGCCCTATCCCTGATGCTTGGAGGTATATGAGAAGTGTTTTCTAGCACATGGGAGAAGAATCCATTCAAAAACCAAAAAATAAAAAAGAAAAGAACTTAAAATAGCAGCCTGGCATATATCCTAGCCATATGCAATATGTTTCGGTATCTGATGGGCATATTGTGTTTGGACACGGTCTATACTTGCATTCTTTGTTCCATGCAAGAAGTTCAAAAGAAGTGTCATTTGTTTGTTTACCATGCTAAAATTTTTGCATTCACACATGTAAAATTAACTCTAATAATGACATAATGTTTGCACCCTTCTTTTGTAACTCTTATAATCATCCACTTAGAAGAGGTGACGTCCTATTCATCACTTATCTGTGTTCATATTCCTTTTCACTTCCTACATCAGGGCCATAAGCAGCAACTCTATTTTGTTTTGCATTCCACAATTGTAGCATGTGATTTATGTAAGTTTGCCTATTTAGATGATAATTTTTACATGTGATATGAGTGCAACTCCAGCATGAAGTCTTGACTTTTATCCTCTCTGCTTTGCCTTCTCTTTTTTGTGGGGGTCGGAGAGTGCTTGATCTATTTCAAAGTTGGAAACCTTGCAGGGTTGCTTCCCAGTTCCATGAGTCAAGCTGTGTGACATATGAGATGGATCTCACAACCCACCAATTGAACTACTAATTTTACTGGCAAATGCCTCTTGTCCATGTCTTGCTTACCAAGATTTGGAAACAAATTTAGAATATTGACATTAAGTTGAGAACTAGTAATAAAATTGTCAAACTTTAATGGGCAATCGTGGAGTTTATGAAGCTAAATCCTCAGAGATGTAGTTAAAGCTTACCGTTCAAGATCGTTTGTCAAGTATTTTGTGGGGTTAAAAAAAAAACAACTTAGCATTGTTTTATAAATGTGAAATCTCCATGCACTGCAAGTTGGGGATAATGTATGTAGCTCTAGAGCATTGCATATTCTTGTGAATCCACAAATAAAAGGCCTCGATAAATGAACAATTTGTTTAAAATATCATGGATAAATCATTGACAAAAGCAGGTTGACTTTCTGGAGTGCATGTGGTTGTAATATTTACTGTAATTCTTTAGATAATGTTCTCTCTTTTTGTGAGGTATCTTTCTTTGTAATACATCCTGTCAATACCTTCCACTCAATTTCTTTATTGACTCCTTTAGGCTTCCGAGATTGAGGAACTTAAGCAGAAAGTAGCTGAACTTACCGAAGCTAAAACGCAACTAGAAACCCGAAACCAGAAGCTGGCAGATGAGAGTGCATATGCCAAAGGTTTGGCCTCAGCTGCAGGTGTGGAGTTGAAGGCACTGTCAGAAGAAGTCACCAAACTCATGAACCATAATGAGAGGCTGGCTGCTGAATTAGCTTCAGCGAGAAGTTCTGTTCAGCGGAGAGTGAGCAATGGACCAAAGAATGCCAAAAGAGACAACCACCTCAAGCGGCATGAACCAACACCCAGGAGGGAAGTGAATGCTAGCCATGAAAGAGAGCAGACACTTGAAGCTGCGCTTCTGGAAAAGGAGCAGAGAGAAGCAGAGCTTCAGAAGAAAGTAGAAGAATCCAAACAGAGGGAAACCTTCCTAGAAAATGAACTGGCCAACATGTGGGTTCTTGTAGCAAAGCTGAAGAAATCTCAAGCAAATGAACCCGATGATTTTGATGCCAAATGAAATTGGGTTGGAAAGCGAAGATAAGAGTGGATGGTGAGAGTTATTGTTTTGGTTGGTCCATGGGATTTCGGTTTTTGTATGTAAGAGAAATATTGTATATTGAGCTTGTTTTGTATTGTGAATTGACGTTGTTCTTATTGTTTCTATTTTATATGTCAGTTTTCATTCAAATTATTGATCGAGTTGCGTTGACTTTTAACTCGTGCGAATTGTCCTCCATATTTCGCAGAAATGTTGCATCTTTATGCGATGTCAGCCCTTGAATTTTTATCATTGCTTCAAGTTGTCACTGATCTGAATAATTTGTTATGGCATCGATCCTTGTAACGTTTCAGAAAACGTGGAACCTGGTCCATAGATTTCCACCTGATGAACAATTTAAGATGTGGTATTGGGGTAGGAGTACATTTTTTGGGAGAAGCTAATAAAGCAAATTACTAGAAGATTCACTGGATGATTGTTTTTAGGAATCTTTCGCAGCCTCTATGTGCAATCTCAAATGACCTCCATGACAATTTAAAATCCCCTCTAATTAAATTAATATTGATGGATTAATCGTGATAGATGGTCCCGGAAGTATCTTGGACCAGCGTTCATCAATTAAATTCAGATGACATTGTATTAAACTCTCACTCTTCCCAAGGGTTTGACTCTAACAAAAACGTAGCATACTGTTGTGGTTGGTCGTAGTGTCATGCGTGGACGCCATTGATGATGTCAGTCTCTAGTGCTCGGATGACGGCATGGACCACCTCCAGCACCCAAAGGCTGAGTCCGATACACAACCGGTGAGCTTATCTGCGGCCCTTCGGTACCCCAGCCGTCGACCAGCCAAAACCCCAACTCGGGATTTTTGGCGCCATAGCCGCGACTGCTGTGAACAGTACGAAACGGCAAACGGGAGAAAAGAGAGCCAGGGCAAGGGAGATAAGGGTTTCAGCACAGATGGCGGAGGCGACCGCTCCGATGGAGATCGACGGCGATGCGCCCCCGGCGAGGCCCAACAAGGGCAAGGCTCCCCTCGCCTCCGACGGCAAGTCCTCCCCCTGGGTCGAGAAGTACCGTCCCCAGTCCCTCGCCGACGTCGCTGCCCATCGCGACATCGTCGACACCAGTAACCCTCGTCTCCCTGCCCCTCCTCCACCTATCTTCTCCTTCTTGCTGGGTTCGATTTGCGGTTAAAAGTTGGATTTTGTTGGTTGGAAGTTGATCGGCTGACGAACGAGAAAAGGCTGCCCCATTTGCTTCTTTATGGGCCGCCGGGGACCGGGAAAACGTCGACGATTCTGGCAGTGGCACGGAAGCTGTATGGGGCGCAGTACCACAACATGATTTTGGAGCTTAATGCATCTGACGATAGGGGGATTGATGTTGTTCGACAGCAGATCCAAGATTTCGCCAGTGCACGGAGCCTCTCCTTTGGGTAAAAAAAAGTTGGGATTAATTTCTATTCTTGCTTATATTTATTAGATTATATGCTCTTCGCTAAAATGTGGTATGAAGTTTTCTTTCAAAGAAGTTTTCTGTATAATTTTGTTTGCTTATGCTGAATTTACGTCTATTATTTCCAGTAGTTGAATATGCACAAAGTACAGGGTTTATTTAAAAGTTCTTTTGGGTTTTGGTGATCTGAATGCTCGAAGGATAGACATTTATCGGTTCAAAATATGTAGGGTCTGACAAATATTGGGAGACATTGTGAGTAAAGGAAAATAGAGTAGACGATAAGAAAGCTATTAACTTGCAGGGTCGATGTTGTGTATTACAAGGGAAATGAACTTTTTTTGATAAGGGGGAAGGGTATTAGTGCGTCCTTAAGGCACCACGGGATATGTACTTAGCTCAGTGATGGATAAACTCCTCTTTCTGATTTTGAGTTGGAGTAGTTGTGGTTGTGATAGGAGAAAGGTTTGATACGCTACAGCATAGGGGGCGCAGCAGTCATGTACCTGTGTGATGTGTACTGTGGTACAGCCTTGTATTTACTCATTAATTTGTTAATATGGGGTGGTACAGCACAGCACATACCATTTTACGGGCTATACAATGCAGGACAATTTGTTTTAGACCTTGGATTGACGATCACTTTTGTTGTATAGTTGAGGTGAAAATGGAATGGATTATGAAGTTTGTCAAGGTTCTTAAATCCTACGAGAGAAATATTGGCTGTGGTAACAATAATTACAAAGTGAAAGTCAAGCTTTAAATTTTAGGTGCGTAGGTGAGATTAGTTAGCAATTGTGCCTAAAGTAAGATCTAAATGAAATTATTTTGTATGTTACTGGAAGCTCAACCTTATGCTTGTGTGTGTGCATGTGTGCCCGCCCCCGCCCCCCCCCCCGCACGTCTTTCTCTCTCTCTCTCTCTCCCTCCATGTCTGTCTTTCTCTCATATGTTAACCATCAAGCCTTGTTATGTCTATCAGGTATGACATTATGGGGCAATGTGATTTAGCAATGCCCATAAACTTTCTTTTTGGCTGTTTCAACTGATGTCAGTTTTTTGCGATTTCACACTGAAATCCTATCCACAAACTCTTTGGGCAAGGAAGCAACAATACGCTAGAGGCACAATTAGAGGGAAGGGAAACACTTTATGAAATTTATTATCTTGCTAAGCTTCTAATGGTAAGGATCAGACCACCAGGGGGTCTCTACATCACACCCATGTTGGGTAGAGTCATTTCCACATTAGTCTTCTCTTTTTAAATGTTCATGACATTATCATGCTCCAAAGAAATAAAGTTAGTTCAAGCTTGCATTGACATGTCACAATAAGTGCCTTAATTTAATTAAAGAATGCAAGTGAAGCATGGGTCAGACTTTTGAAAATTGGAAAGCAAGAGACAAAAACTTGCTTGCATGTCACATTAAGCATCTTGATTATTTGAAGCAAAACGATTATCTGTCCATTGCATTCGTGGATCATATATTACATGAGTAAATGATTTCATTAAACTAAAGCAAAGAAGTGGAGATTTAACTACAAAAATTTTTGCATGGTAAAGCCTCAATGTCTTATGAAGCAAGCTTTGATATATTTCTACCTAGCATGTGTTCCAAATAGAAAACATAAAATTCCAAAGGATGAAAATCCCACGTAAGAATGTTTTATTTGCTTCATGCAAGTATCCAAAAAGTGATATAGAACTTTTTACCTTCTTTAGTTATAATATTTTTTTTGTGTGAGGCTTGATAATGTGTTAAAGCCTAGACAATAACCTTCATCTTACACGGCCCATATACAGGCTGGGATCCATGTCAGCATATGCTGGTCTATGCTGTTTGGCATTTACCATGACAGGGCTAGACTGGCACATGGCAGAGGTGTGTTCCCAAGTGCCCTGCAAGCCTAGGGAGCTGCCTCGTGCTGCCCATATTGAACTGTGCCAGTTTGGCAGCATGAATTGTTTTAGTACCAGACACCCTCAGAAGCCTTTTTCTCTTCTGTTTTTCTCATTAGTCCACAAGAGAGGGAGATGAAACTTTGTTCTTGGTTCCAAAGTACAATGGAGTAACCTAGTGCCCATTTAGGGGTGTAAGTGGATTGGAGAAAATCCAAAATCCAAACCGAACTAGAGGATTGGATTGGATTTTTGGACTTTGGTTTTGGATTTGGAGTTAATTTGTAAAAATTTTGGACTTTGGACTTGATTTGGATTTAATGTTATAAAATCCAAATCCAATCCAAAGTCCAAACTATGGGTCCAAACCAAATCCAATCCATTCTTCTATTTTGGACTTTTGGATTTTGCATACATACATACATATATATATGTGTGTGCGCGCGCGCGCATGTTTCAAGTTTAGTTTCTTTTAAATGTTATGGAACTTATTATATTTTAGTGATAGTTTTTCTTAAAAATGTAATTATTATGTTTTTGATATGATGCTATTATAGCACGACTTGTAGAGATCTTTGGTATTAAAATTTATATTTTTTATTTTTTATTCATTGCTATAATAATATTAATTGTTAGATGTAGGGTGATGTTGTAAAGTGCCTATAAGTAGTATATGTTTCGAATCCATATAACTTACTTTTGAATTATGATCCTGTTGGGCGAGATCCTTGTCATCCGGCCGACAACCTTTCTTGTTCGTCATAAGGCCGACTATTCTCTAGATGGTTGCCCTTCTCTCGATCGCAACCCGAATAGGTTGCAGAAGACTGGCTCAACTCAGAAAGAAGAATCTCAATCGGTAGTCAACCGATTAGAACCAGGAAGGTTTAACCGACTTACAGGAAGACATTAGTCTCTCAGCAGAACATCTCTCTAATTAGCCAGTATTCGACCGACTATCTATTCGGATCCTTGCTGACTAAATGTTATAAGCCAACTTAGTCAGCTTTTTCCCGACTTAGTCTGACTTCCTGGAAATATTTGGCACATAACTGACTACATCCTTGGATCCCTACCGATAATTAGAATCGACAACGGTTATCCGACAAGTATATTAACTACTCTTAAACATGACGTGCAACAATTGTGCACGAACGGCCCATTATTCCATATTAACGACAATTAATCAGGTAACCGCCCCTTTAATACCATAACTCTCACGTCCCGAATATTCAGGAATATGGACTATACGGTAACAATATTTTTCATCCTATAAATACTGGTAAGCTAAGGGAACTTGGTAAACTTTCATATACAAATCCTAGCTGTTGTCTTTGTCAAATTAAGCTGTTTCCTTTCTCCGACTGATTTAATCATTGAAGGGTCCCCTGTATTTAATGCCTTTTTGCAAAATTTAGCAGGATCCATATTAAATCCTTGCTCTGGACTTGGTATAAGCAATTTTCAACCGATATCCTTTTTCTTTTCGTTTTCCACAATTGGACTATGACAATTTCCTTGTTTAGGTTAATAGAATGATACATCCACACACGCACATTTATATATTCAAAATTAAAGTTGATAACCAAATTCATCCTCTTAAGCATTAATCCAGTTTGGAAATTAGTGATTTTGGGGAGGAGTGACTTCCATCCAAAATCTTCCCCTCAAAACAATATAAATCTATTAAGAAAAGCAAATGACATTTTTTTCAGGTTGATTTTCAGAAACGTCATTAGTGTATGATGTCATTAGTGTCATTGAGGTATCACTTGGTAATTTATGACCTAACACATTGATACTCAAGAATTTTTCTTGGTGGTAATGTTCTGTTAAGGTGTAATACCATGCCATAATACCTTAGATAGTACCTGTCAATAATCAACACAGTTGTATTTGTCTTTACTTTTGATTGTAGGATATTTTTTTTTACTTGGTTTTAGTTCATTTTTGTTTTTTTTAATAGGTACATCTATAAGCATTATGAAGAAGCTGTTGATTGTCTTGATTTTGGAAACCCAATGCATCTCCCTGGCCCTTTCATGCCAGTGAAAAATACTGCATGCCTACAGTGTACCAGTGTATGTTAAGCATTGGTACATGGGCACATGCCATGCTAGTGCTAGGTGGCAAGGTATCAGCATGCAGCATGCAGCATTTATTCCTTGGTTACATGCACATGTGGTGTAGATGCCTCTATATATTTCAATGTAATAAATCCAACTTGATTTCTCTCTCTTTCCCTCTCTCTCTCTCTCTCTTAGTGGTGGTGGTGGGGAGGTGTTTGAGAGCATGTGCTAAGCCCACTTGTCACAAAAAGAAATCAAATGTTATAACATAGGTATCATATAATTCTTAATTTGTTGTTATTGTTCCCTTGCAGGAGGAAAATTTTTGAGGTTTCCATGGAAATCTTTGCAATGAATTTTGTAAGATCGGGTCACATAGGTATACTACCTTTTCTAAGTGTAAAGTTCATTTCGGGATTTTAGACACAAAATTTTAATGATTTGCCACCAACCATGTTGACAATTGAAACACATCAAAGATACTTGTAGATTGATTCACAGGTCCATGATAATGGTTTGGAATTTTGGAGGAAAGCTCAGAAGGTTAAAGAGTTGACGGTTAGCAGAACTATGGTGATATGTAACAAATAGTACATTTAAAGCTGATATCTTGGATTGATTGCTTATACTAGCTTTGTCATGTATCAGATTTCTAAGCAGAAATATTTCAGACAGTAATTGCTATGCAGATTCGATTTGATTGCTGTGCATTTGACTATGTGCCACTGCAAAGATGATTGTATCAAAGTTAATGTTGATTTGGTGGAATTTTGGAAAATTACAAATGCCAAAGTTACAAATGGGTACATCGGAGGAAGTTGATGAATTCACTGAGATTGAAAGAAGTAATGGATTGAAAATTTTGTCATGTCCAATGATGACTGAAGAGGACCCCAGTAGAGAGAGAAGCTCTGATTGTAGTGGAAATGTCAGTCAAGAGTTGGGTCTGACAAAGGAAGATTGTAATGTCTCACATATTTTTCCATTTTATTTCCTTTGCATTATTTGTAGATAGAAGATGACAACTGTGTAAGAAGGTATTAGCAAATTAGGATTTACAAAGCTAGCGCTGGATAGACCGAATAGTGTTTGTTTGGAATAACTGTTTGACAAAAGTATATGCTAAGCAATTTTCCATTTTGGTGGAAAAATATGAACATAGCATGTGGCAGGGTGTAGTCCCTAGGATCGGAAACGTGTGCTTGTGGGAGTCAAGATACTTTACCTTCCAAATCATATAAAATGAATATCATGTGATGAGGTAAATTTTGTCCTGTTGAGCTTGTGACAGCTGCAGGATCCTGTCACCATTCATGGGGCGTGGTTGTTCAATATCTGGCTTTTTGAAAAGTAACACATGTACATACATGTATGCAAACACAAAAACCGTAACATATATACAGTGTACATGAATGTGTGTACACACATGCAGATGTTTGACTGTTTCACTGGTTACTTTGTGGATGCTGCAATACCTAGTCAACTATTTATGTTTCATGCAGTGCAAAGTCTTCTGTGAAGTTGGTCCTGCTGGATGAGGCAGATGCTATGACTAAGGATGCACAGTTTGCATTACGTAGAGGTCTGTGTGTACAACTGTTTGCTATTCTATGGATTCACAGGTATATGTATTCTCATGATCTTTATTCTTGTGATTTTATCTTTCTGTGCAGTGATTGAGAAACATACAAAGAGCACTAGGTTTGCACTTATCTGTAATCATGTCAACAAAATTATTCCAGCATTACAGTCAAGGTGCACTCGGTTTCGGTTTGCTCCACTTGATGCTTCTCATATCAGAGAACGACTTGAATATGTGATAAAGGCTGAAGGGTAAGCTTCTCTCTTTAATTTGATTTACTGTAGAAATTTGACATGAAATAAGTTTCATAAGGTGTTGTACCATGCCGCATCTCATTTTGAAGTTTTACCTTTCTTTCATAGTTTGGTATTGTATAACATTGCATTATTTTGAATTTCCTTGACCGCCTATCCAATGGACAATTTATATTTTTTATCACACAGTAGCTAATCTGTTTTTCATGGTTTGGCAATATCCTTTTAATTATAATCTATTGGGAAATACAGTTTTTATTTTGGTACATTCTTAACTGTGATGTTTTTGGCTATCTGAAATTGATGATGATGCACTTAACAGTGATGCAATAATGAATGTTCAATGAGGGATTCTGGAAAATAACTTGTCCTAGAATCTATGAACATGGTCTGTCAGAGGAACTTTAATGAAAATTCAGTTTTATGTACAAAATATTTGTATGAAGTTCTGACTCCATCTGTGTAAGAGATGCTTTCAACAAATAAGTCAGTCAACTTTCCCAAAATCTACCATTCTATTTTGTAAGATCTGTTTGCTCCCTTTTTATATTTTTCGGATAAAATCTAAGATTATAACAGCAATTGTCGATTGCATTAAGTAGTATATGATTTTCAGTTGCTAACATGCTACCAACTTATTAAACTTCAACTGATTATAAATTGGTAACTTATGATCATGTCCTTCTAGGCTTGATGTGGCTGAGAGTGGCTTAACTGCCTTGGTACGGCTGAGCAACGGTGACATGAGAAAGGCTCTGAACATACTGCAGGTCATTCTCCTTTAGTTCCAAATATTGACAATGCTTTCTTCTAGTCAGATAAGATAACCTTTCATGGCTGACTTGGCATTTTATGTTACAAACTTCACCTAATTTTCCTTGCGTGACAAAGTTGATATGTAAAATTCCCAGTTTGACTTTTCTACAAGTCTTCTAAGTTCCCAGGGAGCTTATCAACAGGTTCTTGTTTATTTGACCAGACTGACTAATATTTGCATGTTATATTAGTGACTGGTGTATAGCAGTATTAGCAATCTGCTGTCTTGGACTGGAGAAAAACCTTATTGGCCAAGATTATTCTAATTAATTTCCTGAATGAATGTTAAGTGGTCTTCACCAACCAACATGTCTTGTAGACCATTCTTGCTTTTCATTGAAATCAATTACTTTATCAGAAGCCCTCTGCATTTTTTCCTAGCTATGGCACACATCTAGCATTTTAGTCAGAATGTCAAACTGGTGAAGGGGCTTCTAGTGAAGGCATAGCCATAGAGGAATTTGCATCAAAGTTTAAAGTGCTGAACAAACAGATGTTAACTGGTCTTCACCAGCCTGTCTTGTAGATCATTCTTGCTTTTCATTGAAATCAATTAATTTATCAGAAGCCCTCTGCATTTTTTCCCAACAATGGCACACATCTATCGTTTTAGTCAGAATGTCAACCTGGTCAAGGGGCTTCTAGTGAAGGCATAGCCATAGAGGACTTTGCATCAAAGTTTAAAGTGCTAAACAAACATATCAAAACTTGTAATAGAAATTTCTCCAGATCCTTGAAAGAAATGAAAATGACCTTTATGTTATCCACAATTTCAACAAGAAAGGGGAAAGAGGTCTTGACAACAATATGCCGTCTTCAGAGAGGAAGCTAGAAAGAGGTAGAGTGCTGGGATTAAATGGTTTCAGAAGGTGCAACATACATGCCACATTTATGCAAAAGTTGAAGACAATAAAGTTGCCTTACCATAATCTAATTAGCGGCATGATCTTAAGTGAAAGGACATATCTTGTGGATGTTGGATTCTTCATATCATGCCTACATCATAGGCCCCTCATTGGATAGGAAACAAAAGGAGACCTTCTCTAAAAGCCTGGTTTAATAAGGGAATTTAATGTACAGAGGCTAAGAATCTTGCCTTCTGTCACCCTCCTTTTCTACTAGTTTGACCTTATTATTACATGGAATCTTAAGTGGAACTATCCTTGTCCCATCAGGAAAAAGAAAATTACGAGTTTGCTGATTCTCAAGTAATTAAAATCAGTCTTAGATATTAACTATTTTTTCATTCTTTGGATTTCTGAGGTCACATACTCAAATTTATCAGTTAACCAAACTTTGATATGTGAAATAGGGACCACGGGCATGGTCTGTACCATGTTCCAGCAGGTACTGAAATGGGTTTTGTTAGTAAATATATAAAAAAGCCATGTTATGCAAAAATTTAGAAAAAAAACTTTTGTGCAGAATCGAACTCAAATCCTCTGCATGATATGTTAACACATGTCCATCCATACTTTATTTGGCATCTAGGCTTACCATTGTTTTCAGCACATATGAGTGCTGAAATCGAGGTTTTAAATTTCAGTGGGTCAGCAGGGTGTCCCACTGTCCCAAGTTTTGGGATGGGATGTGTTAGGAGGTGTACTGGGACAGGACAAAGCATCCACCATCCCCAGTTTTGGTATGTGGGGCATCTCGTTCCATGAGAAAACCAGGATGGCCCCATTCCATGGCATTTAGAACTTTGGCTGAAATGTTATTAATCTTTTCTTGACCTCTATGCGACATTTCGTAAGATGGTCATGTAACAAAAGGCTTAGTTTGTACATTATATGGTGAAATATTATTATGTGAAATTTAGAACCTTGATAATGGAAGTGCATACATCAATGCAAGTTTGCTTGCATGCCATTAATTTTATAACCAAGACTCACAATGCTTCAGAGCTCAATGTGACTTTGCAGCTGATACCCTCATACATTGGAGGTTGGAGGGTGGGTGGGGAGGGGAACCAGGGAGTAGCAACAGCTCACTGTCTAGGAAACCCATATTATTAACAAATTTGCCATTATAAGATAATAAATTAGAGCCAACAGATGTAGATGATATGAGGCTTAACACTTAACATTATGCTTATGGTTTAATGAATTTTGGTAATAATGACTGCAACTTGCATTCAGAAGCATGAAGTTGCTTTTACAATTATTAACATGTACATTTGTAGACACACGATGCAAAAGAAAAGCTTAAAGTTCTTTTACTGTAAATCTACCAAAATTTCCAAAGCCTCCAGGGATAAGTGTTACACTGAGGGGAGATAATGATTAAGTTTATTTCTATGATGAAAGAGTTCTTGGGAGTTGGGACTACAAGTAATTCATATTTATTTGGTCACCTATCTCATTGAAAGAACTGCATGTATTACTTATTCTATGATTGTCTACCAAAATATCTGGATTAAATATTTATATTTGTTGTTGGATTAGCTTTCAATTTTGTTTCTGATATGTTTAGCTTTTCTACAAATTTTATCCTCTCTTTTTTTTCCCTGAATTTGACAATAAGGTAGTTGATCTCCTTTAATGTGGACAGTCAACACATATGGCTTCTCAGCATGTAACAGAAGAAGCTGTCTACCTCTGCACTGGAAATCCAATGCCAAAAGACATTGAGCAGATAGCCTATTGGCTACTTAATGAATCATTTACAGCCAGTTTCAGATGTATCCTAGGACATGAACTACTATTTTGTGATTTGAGACTTCCAATTCTACACAAGATTTGCCTTCTTAGCTTGTTTAGATATATCTGATATTAAAATGAGGAAAGGACTGGCCTTGGTTGATATTGTGAGGGAGGTTACAATGTAAGTTGAAACATGCTTGAGATCTTTTTTTTCTTTTTCACCTTACCCTTTCTTTTGTTGTGTTTTCTAAATCGCATTCCATAAATTTTGGTCAGGTTTGTTTTCAAGATCCAAATGCCATCAGATGTTCGAGTTAAGCTAATCAATGATTTGGCTGATATCGAGTACGTACCTCCTTTATCTGAGTTAAGCTTATCAGTTTTGTGGTTAACATTATATAACTCCTGCATTTGTGTCATTTACATCTTCTGGTCATAAGGTGTGAGGTCGCAAGTGGTTTCAATCAGGTCACAAATCTTGCTTGAGCCATTTGTGATTTCAATTTGTTTTTTGTAGGATTTGTACCCAGCACTGACTGATATAGTCAACGGATTAGATTAGGTCTAATGCTCGGTCAGATTAGGAATTAGTCTTTTTTTTTTTAAATTTTTTTTTATGGAATCATTTTTTAAATAAGTCAAGTCAGGTTATGTCCAGTGTATAAGATCCATGCTTAAACACTCGGTTTAATAGGTCCATGTTTCAGACCAGAAATCCTTGGAAAATTTTTGTGGTTAAACTGATGATGTTGTTACGATAGTCACAATCAAGAAGAGTTTTTATTACTTACCAATAACATAAGTTTTTTTATGGGAAGGGCCAAGAAAAAAGGACCTGCAAAGTTTCAGGTTAGTGGTACCAATCTGCACGTGGTCCATTAATTTGGTGAACCCTGTGAAAAGCTGGAGCACCTGGCTATATGTATAAATGGGGATGTTGATGGCTATATTGTTTAACTATTTATACTGTATTTGGTTTCAGGTATAGATTAAGTTTCGGATGCAATGATAAATTACAGCTTGGATCGCTCGTCTCTACATTCACAAATGCTCGTTCCGCTCTGGTTGCTGCTGCCCAGTGAACTTGCATCCTTTGGTTGGTTTTGTTTCCTGGAACATCTTTGCGTTGCATATGATGGTTAAAGGCATGATGCCCTCCTACCCGGTGTATTGTGTTGAGTGAGTGTGACTTAAGTAATTTATATGGAAAGACTGACTGATGATACCCACGGAAATGTAGCTTTACTGAGACTACGGATGTAAGCTATTTTATATGTTTTTGTAAAATCCTGTGGGTCACTTAAACAGAATGCAATCTTATGGTGTAGCTTGTATTTTAGTCAAGACACCTTTTAAAATTTACCGCTGCAGGAGAACCTATTTGTTCCTCTTTTTTTGTTGGCTTGGGCAGGCAGTAAAATAAAAAGGAAATTCATTATGTTCCAGATCTGCTAACCTACTCCAGAGAGGTGGAGCTGCATTACTGCTTTGAGGGCATTTGCTGTAATAATACATTTCCTAGCTGACCTTCTTGGACTTACAAATCTACTAGTACTTTGCTTGGTGTTTTTTTCTTTTTTGTTTTTTGCCCTCATTTTTGTAGGATACTTTGCTTAGCTTAATTCTGAAGGAGTGATGAGAAGAATGTAGAATTTTATGAATATCTCTTAAGGTTTTGTAATGCGAAACCTTCGCACTTCATTGGGTCGCAACATGATGTGTGAGTAGTTCTGATTATTAAGTATGCACCAGTTTGAAATTTCTGCTATCGGAGCCTACTTCAGAGAAAATATTCATGCCTACCTTGTCCTTCTTTGCCCTTTTATTTAATAAATTTTGAGGGACAAATTATCTCATGGAAGCAACTCTGGTTCGATGGGTGCAACTTCCTGGATAATTTTATGACGTCAGATAAAGTCCAACTGGTTTTCGCATATGATGCCTTTAGTGAAGTTTGTAAATTCTTCTGTGATTGCCGATTTATATATATTTCACGTAAGCATGGAAATGTTATTAAACAATATCCTCTGGTTGTTGTTGGGCATCTTGGTTGCTTGCATGCAGTCCTCGGAATCTCGATTTCAACGGATATACAAAAAGTTTGCCAAGGGGAAAATTTGATTGGGAGCAATGTGCCTGGTGATATGAGTCAAGGCCACCAGGGTTTTCATTTTCATTATAGCTATATTAACTAGGATCAAGCTTAAGCTTATTCATTGACTTGGAAGCAAGTTACCCCCTGTAACGCTTGTGGCTTCTATCGATTGCCAGCTATGCTATTCAAGGTAACGTGCTTCTCATGACAGTTTATTTGTTGGCCCCTTGGCAGGATCATCCAGATGATCCGTGCATTGCATGGTGCAGCCCACCCGCACCACGTGCTGAACACGCGATCGAAAAAAAAAAAAAAATTTTTTTTGGATGCCACATTTTAGCCCCACGTACGTGCCCATTACCATGCGGTGCGATAGAAATTTTTCATAAACAGAAAAAGAGCCAAAAAAAAAAATATAAATTTAACAAGGCTTAAACATAACAACGAGTTGCCACCCTAGCGCAATATTGGATATTCTTCTTTCTCAAAAGCTGCTTGAATCCCACAAGAAGCAGATGGTTGATGTTGCACTTAGGATATACTGTAATTTTAGCCAATGAATATTCGATCTAATTTGATTCGGATGAAATAGATTTTATCTCATTTGATTAAAATTTAAGATAGATATAAATTTAGAAAAAAAATATTTGAAATGAATTTGAATCAAATATAGATAATAACATGCTTTAATTTTATAATTTTAATATATATATATATTTAATAATTATAATAATTTTATATTATTTATATATATTTGATTTAATTTAATTAATATTTTTTATTTATTCAATCTGATTTTCTATTTGATTTGATTTAAAATAAATATGAAATAGATATAAATATAAAATTTTTATTTATGGGGTGGACACAGGACCGATTCGAGCGCTGCCAGCCCATAAAGTCATCTCATGTGTGTGGAGCAGCTTAAATTTTTCTTATTTTTGTTAATGGGAGCTTGGACACGTGCCGGCGTGGTAGTGCGAAAGCAATCTATGCTGCTGTTTGGTGGAAAAGAGCTAATCAGATGGGTTCCGAATATCTCGTAGCTTTTGGATGAAGTCGCGACCCGTAAGCTCCTTGCGGGTGGTTTCCAGAAGAGAGAGAGAGTAGAGATGGGCAGCAGTTGCCCCGTCTTCCTCTCGTCTGCGCTTCCTCCCGCCCTCTCTCGCCGCACGCCCAACGGTAGAAGCATCTCCAGAAGTAGAGGTTAGTTCGTTACTCTTCGCCACCACCGTTTTTTTTAGCCGCAAGGAATTTGATTTTATGCAGCTTATTCTAAGGAGTGATGTGTCCTGACCGTTTCAATGTAGTAGTAGTTTCTTTTCCTTCCGGATTTTTTGTCGTTTCTGTTCTCACCGGCTTTCCCAAGAGTTCTTAAATGATTTTCTTTTTTTCCTTTTTTGGTTTTTTAATAGTTTCTTTTGGTTCCCCTATCTGAAGTTTTATCGCACCTTCTTTGCAACCACGTGAATGAAAAGTTTTCCATTGATAAGATACAAATAATGAATCAACAGAGATAACTTCACATTCGTTGTGCAATTGGTGGATTGAGATGCATTCAATTGGTTCTTCCATGCTTAAAAGTGAGCCCTTTGTTTGTAAAAAGTCTTGCATATAGCATTCTTTGCACAATTAACCATTCTTCGCTGATTGAGTCTTGGCCAATGCCACTGAAGGCCTGGTTTGATGGGAGAGATGGGTTCAGTTGCCTGGATTAAGAGGAGTTAACTGGTTGGTGCATGAGTAGTGGAGATCTTCGTTGCTCTTGACAAGGCCATGACCTTGAATGTATGTTAGATGGTTAAAAAAGAATAGAAGGAGCTGGTATAACTTATGTAGAATAGAAGTCATGACCATAAATTTGAAGCGGTGGAGAATTTGATAAGTTGGTATGTGAATGTGCAATTAATCCTTGATAAGGTCCTTGGGTTTATATTGAAGAATTGAGAAAGAGGAGAGAAGGACATATTGTTGCCTAGCTAAAATTGATGGGAAGGTTTTGAAAAAGCATTTAAAACTGATGTGCCTTGAGGTAGAAGCTAAATATAAAGATGGTATAAAATGTTAATTCTAAATGCTTGGAATACAGGTAGTTGGATCATAGTTATGTCTGTAAGTGCTTTTGCTCCTATTTTTATGCATGTGGTAGTTTAAACACTGTAATTTGGAATTTTTTCTCTGATGACCACCAACTATTGTTCATACGAAGGCTGCAAATATAAATCAGAGGACTTTTCCTAGTACTTCTTAATAATATACTAAAATGATCAAAACTTAGTATTCTTCTAAATTTGAGATTTATTACTAACCGCGAGTCAAGGCATTGAGGCTGTTTTTATTCGTTATCTGTTAGTGTTTGTTAATGCATATCTAGAACTTGAAGTTAGTGGGTTTTGCAAAGTCATTGTGTTAAGATGCCTCATGAATTTCTGGCAAATATTCTATAATTTCTGGATGTCTCCTTAGCGTTCAAATATTTAAGACTGCTTGGTATTGTCTTTCTATTTTTTATTTCATCAACTATCAGGAAAATATTTTGTTTATTTCTTCCTTGAATAGCTTTTTTCCATACATGTCTTACAGTGTTAACTACGTTAGCAAAACAATCTTTAATTGGTCTGATGTGCTTTATGCTGTTGATACGCTAATGCTAGCCAAATCAGTATCAGCTGGACATTGTAACAGCTCCAATTTGGAAGATGACAACAGGAAGCAGAGCAACTCTGAGTGTTTGTCAAACACAGAAAACCTGAAGGTTGATTGTGATGTATTCATTGTGCTTTTCAAATTCCTTAACAATGGCTGTTTTTCATGTTATTTGTATTTTCCTTTTCTCTGTGTCTGTCTCATTTGAAAATACCACTATATATGCATTTGCATAGATACTTCTGAAATATGCAAAATTTGGTTGAAGTATTTCTCCTTTCTTACAAAAACATTTATGATTAGTGGGAGAAATAGCAATCAGTGTTCATGTTTGATTGATTCATGAATCTAATTTAGATATTGGAAAGCGACTCTAGGGTTGAATAATCATTTACAATTTTATATTTATGTTTTCTTCAACTAATGGGTGATGAACCTAGGCTTCCTAAGGTGACTTTTTCTTATTTGAGATGCTGCATTAAGTAATATTCTTGTAGCATGTTGTATATTTGAAAGTGAAAGCCAGTTAATGGGTTAATATGCACTAGGATCAAATTTGGATGCTTTTTTAACCAGTACCCAGTCATGTGTAAACAAAAGTTTGTATTTACTTGTCATCATGTTCGATTTACTTGCTTCGTGGCATATTTAATATTATTTTGGACTCTGACTAGGAATCTTAAACGTACATGATGATGACAACTATCACCGACAAGATTGAAATTTGTGATTCAGACACAAGTCACATAAAGGCTAAGAATGTGATATATTGTGAAAAGTCCAAAATTAAAGCTTCCTGCAAAAGAATCTCCTTAAAATCAGATTCTAAGTGAACTCTGCAGGCCTAATCAGTACTGTGTTAAGAGAAATTACTGCACTCTCTGAATCCTTGGAGAGCGGTGGCTGGCCTCTTAGAGAATCATGTCCCAAGGAGTGGCTCCTGCATAAGGGGTTCCTAGGAGGCATACCATTATGAGTAGAGAACAATACAAGGAGCCAAGTTAAAATAATTATAACATTGCAGCATCACTGGTTCTTTTAAAAAACTGATTACTATGATGGGAGACTTCAACCACATCAGGTCACCTGTGGTGCGAGCTATAACAAAATACTTACCTTTGGCAATATATCTAGCAACTACATTGCTTTAGCTATCCATATACTTATAAATGTGCAACAAGCAATTGTAATAAGTTTTGAATTAGAGAGCCATTCAAATGGCATTTTAGCATCCATTAAATGTGTTTAGCATCCCTTTTTTTTTTTTTGAAGATTCTACATTCTGAAGAATTGTACAACACAAGGCTGGATCAAGATGTATAGCATTAGATGATTTTGTGGATCAGCTAGCTATGCCGATCACAAATGCAATGTTGGGTTTCGTGACTGCCATATAAATGCATCCACCAAGGTCTTCAATGTCTTTCTTTAATCATCCTGAATTTCTCCTTGATCACTTTAGCTTTATAGTCATGTCAATTCGCAGGTACGCTAGAGTCCTTGGTGGTCAATTGACTTTGCTTCCATCTTTTTAAATCTTATATGTAACAAATCAATCATACTTACGTTGAGGTATATCAATAACTATATTGGATCATTTAACTTCATCTTAAGGATTGTCTTTCTGTAGAAATATTACTTACAATGTAGCAAACATTTTGTATTCAACACCCTTTTTCGTTATGACTTTGTTATGCACATAGACTATGTATATGAAATGCTGGTTCAAGAGAAGGTAATGTTTGGACCGGACACATCTCAACCAGGGTTGACAAATACCCTCAAAAATCTTTTTGAAACATGCATGTGTGATTATTTCAACTAGAAAATCAACCCTTTAAACATACAGACTTTGCTGAATGTTCTAAATGCTTGTTAGAACTAAAGCAGTTACATCTATCCAACTCTTCAGCACCAAAAAGTTCAATTGAACTTACACACTAAAAAAGTGAATGCCTATGCTGTAGTCATCGCAGCCATTCTTGATGTGGAGAAGGTTCCAGGTTCGAGTCATGGGTGGTCCATCCCCAGGTACTTCAACCTGGCTAATTTACTCTAGGTCAGTTCCCTCCCTTTTGCTCAAAAAAATAAAAACTGGCAATCAGAAAAGAAGCAACAGGAGAAAGATGTTTAACCATATTATTTGTCAAAAATATATTAATTTTTATATTGTATAACTGGAAATGTTTAAATATATTATTTGTTAAAATTTTTCAAGATAACCATACAAACTCCAAAATTAGCTCAAGGATGCAGGAAACTTGACATTTCAATGTTACTTTCATGCCTATATCTTTTATCTAGTTCCAGAAACAACAAAAACCCACTTCTAGTATTATTGTGGTGGGTTAACTTATTACTTAAAAGGTCCAACTCTTCACCAATCTTTAGAAGCTGCAATTTAACATATTCCCAAGTGTTTGACAAGTATCCAACTCATCATACATTTTCTGAAAGACTGAAACAGATTCTTTTATCTGGATGAAGAAGTTTGGGTAGCTGAATTATTTCCATGTAATCATATCCAATAGAAGAAAAAGAGAAGTTGAAGGGTATTGTACATAGTTTGACCTAAAAATAATCATCCCTCTAGTCAGTTAAGTACATAATGTGTTCTAAGTATACAGAACAAGATTTATTGATGGAAGCTGTAACAAACAATATGCTCAACTTTATTGCTAATGTAGAAATTTAGTTGAAGAGTCAACCATGGAATGCTAAACTTGTTCTATGAACTTGTCCATATATACTCCAATCTTAGACATTTCTGAGCTTCACCACTAGCTGTTGCAACCATGAAGTTGACAGCAGTTTAGCAACATTTATGCTTTTTTTTTTTCTGTGATAAAATCTAGATATTCAGAAAGTATGTAAAAAAGGACCATTAAAATGAATACAATCTGCATATCACCAACAATACATGATTCAAGCTGCTATTTCCTACCACATTCAAGAGTGGCTACTATTCAACATGAAAACCTCCACTGTTTCTTCTTCTACTTCTTAACTATAGAGTTAAGCCACTTAGATTTTCCTGTTCGAGAGTTGTTGACATGTTTGGATACAACATTTTGAATGAGGAATAAACTTATAAGATGTAATCGAACTACTACCTTTTACTTTTTCAGCATATATTGCTTCAAGAAATGGTGTCAATGGCATTTTTTCACTCTGAGAATTGATGGAAATCATGCGTCATTCGTTGATATTATCATGCTGCTTCTAACACGAGAACATTTAAATTATATGTTTTTTTTTTTTTTTTTAACATTTGTCTTTTCTATATCGAATTTGGTTACTTTCTATAAGTTTGCCGTAGATTATTGGTAATACCATATGGCTGGAAAAGCTCTGAAGAGCTAACTTAAATGCTTGCAGCTTTGCTTGTTTTTATTTATATCACTTTCCTTGACCATAAAATGGTTACAATGGGTATATCTGGATCTAACTATTCTGTTCACAACATGCCCAACTTTATGAATTTTCTTGTCTATTTGAAATGAGTTTTCATTAGTCAATTTCCAGTTACTTTCTTCACACCTCAAATTTATCTGCAGTGTGTATTTGACATTAGTTATGTTATCAAGGTTACGGAACATAAGTGAATGTATAAACAATTTTGATGGGATCTTCAGTGCTCTACTTTTGGTGGCTTATGGTATACCAACTTCTTTTGGAAGTTCTAAAATGTAGTGTCTGAGAACAGAGCAACTTTCTAGCGTACAGAGTATTTCATTACCAGGTGAACGTGGTTGCCATAACTTAACATGTTAGGAGGAAATTATATAACAGGAACTCAAATATATGCAGCTCTGATTTAAATTTCACTGATTATACCGAAGGTAAAAAAAAAGTAAGTGTTATGGGCCAAATACCAATTAAACAGCAAATTCATACAAACAAAATGAGCATTTCACATTAGCAATGCTAGAATATGTTATTTCTGTTACATGTCTTTACCAGATCTGCATCATTTTAAAGCTTTCGAAACAATTTTCACATTAAAAATGTCCTGCTTTCTTGTGCAGAGGACTCACCTTGTGCCTTCAAGGCGTAAATGTCTTGCATGTTTGTGTGCAAATCTAGCATTATTAAATAATTCAGTGTTCTCTATTTGTCCTCCTAATGGAATCGCCTTGGACATGGTGGATGGGTCATCTGGGAAAGAAAAAACTGTTTGCCGGAATTGTGGGGGCACTGGTACTATAATATGTAAGGAACCTGCTCATTTATTTTTTTGCCCTTTCTTATTTATGATTTTTGTCAGGATTCTGTTTGATTTAGTTTCAGTTATCTAACAAATTAGTTAAGACCGACGTAAGCAGTTCATTTATTTCTAATGACTGTAAGCGCTTCTGTATATCAGAGCCCATTGTGACATAAGTGTTCTGCTTATCGACTCCTGGGTTAACATTTTAGAAGCAAGCTCTTAATGAGAAATGGAAAAATAATATTAGAAAAGGATCCTGCATATATTGTTTATCATTAAGAATTGAAATAGCAATTATTTTGTTGTGAGGAAATGATGTCTTCTGGCAATGAGTCATGAATGATCATGTGATGGATTTGGAAATCCATCAAGGTGGTTGCATCGGAAGACAAGTATCTTATTCATGATATACTTATGCATAAAAAACAGGATTCGATCATCAAGCATGTCTTCACTTTTATACTGCAGCATCTAATTTTTAATGTCAAATCAATGTTTTGATAACTACAAATGGTAAATGCCTACTTGCTAGGCATCAGATCTTAAGACTGGATAATCTAGGTTTAAAGCCCTTGTGAAGGGTCCTTAAGTTTTGGGATGGAAACGAACATGAAACATTATAAATATTGTTCAAGAGGTTGCTGCAATTAGCTTTTAACGTTCACAGAAAAGAGCCAAAGAGTCTATCAATTATTTGATAGTAATTGCGATAATGAATACCAAATATAATGAAGTGGAATTGATTTGAGAAATGTAGCTTTTGGCACACTTATTGAACTTTTTCTGATGATACAGTTCACTTGCTTTGATTTAGGTGACATGTGTGGTGGCACTGGTAAGTGGAAAGCTCTCAACAGAAAGCGAGCAAAAGATGTTTATGAGTTTACCGAGTGCCCAAACTGTTATGGTATGTCTTCTCTGCTGGATCTATATGATTTATTCCATGTTTTACAGCATTTTCCTCTTCTTTTTTTGTTCGGTTGATAAGAGAATATGGCTTTCCTAGCAACAGTTACAACTTACAACCACTCAATCATGGTGGCAGATAAGTCAAAGTACAATATGGTCCAATTCCATCCATGTTGCTACCCACCCTCCAGCCCCATGGTTGCAGCCCAGTGAGCTGCACTGTTTGCCTCACTGGAGGTATGCACAATTCTATAGTGAGTGAACTGGCAACATAAGGCTTTAAGAATCCTCAATGAAGGTGCCAATCCTCCAAGAGACCTGCTCAACCCATTTAGGCTGCTCGCGAGTGTGAGGAGTCTCTTCCAATGATCACATCGCCTAGGTCATCAGGTTTATGTAATCCTTTCCTTTCAGCCCAAGTTTCTGAGACCAACAGGCTGACAGTAGGTATCCCCTAGCTCCTGCAGCAAGAAACAACCACCAATCAGATGTAACAATTAAATCAGGCCATGCCTTTGATTGTCAGGATGAAAAGATCCATCAATTTGTTCAGCTTGACCCAGCCAACATTGCTTGGAAGAATGTTGGTTGTTTATCTAGCATCAGGTGGTCATCTATGACCATGAAGAAAGGGAAGGAAAATAGAAAAATTCTGTGGTCATTAATGCATCAAACCTCACAAAACATACAAATAGTTGTTGTTTACGTCAAGGTTTTAAATCCCATGGGATGAAAATATCCTAATTTCTCCATGGAATGGAATGCCCTGTTGTCCCATCCCGTTTTAGCAGTAGCAACAGTCATACATCCCGATAAATATCATCCATCTCTCTCCCCTTCTTTCTTCATTTCTTTGTTTCTTTTTTTTTTCTTTTTCTTCTTTTTCTTTCCTTTCCTTTTTTCTTTTTTTGTCTTCTTACTTCCTTTCTTTTTTTTTCATTTTTTTCTTCTTTCCTTTCACTTTTTCCATTTTTTTTATTTTTCCTTCCTTTCCTTTTTTTCCTCTTTCTTCGTCTCTCTCCACGTGGATAGGTTTAAGAGTCTCGAACCCATTCTCATAAGAACAAGATGGGACGGCTGGGATGCCCCCTATCCCACTGGGATGTAAAACCTTGGTTTATATGGCTCCAGAATGATATAAAAAAATTGCTAACTATATCTAAGTTCATATAGTACCGGGCATGTGCCTTGAACATGAGGGACAGCATGGACAGCTGTGATATTAAGATCAAGATTAACTTTACATAAGATGATAAATGTGATCCTACTTTTGGTTTGAACTTTGCTATTATTTCGATCTTGTAAAAAGAAGATAGATCTAAGAAAGGTGGGTGCACTCAGTGATCATATTTCTAAAAATAACCCTAGTTGAATGTCCAATCAGTTGGAGGTCTGCTGAGAATATTTTTTATTATGAGAATTCAATCATAATTTTTTTAAAGCAAATGTTAGGATACTCCATTCTACTGAATCACTGCAAAAATCAAGCTGTGAACCTTATCCTACTGACATGGATTTGCATTACAGACCAAAGAATGATCCATCAAAGTATCCATTTGTTAGAAAAGATAAATTTCTGAGGTTTTTCTTGGATAAATCTGAATGGCTATGGAATCCTTTTGGTTTTTCTTCCTGGAAGGGCTGTTTCTCAAGGGTATGCGTCTCTTTTATGTTATTTATCTGCAACACAGATGGAATATCTAGTACCGATCCATGGAAAGTAGAATCCGTGTAACTGTGAAGTAGAATTATATGTATTCAAACATTCAGATTTTGGACTGTTAATTTACTCAAGGTATTCAACATTTTAACTTACCTGCTTCATTTGGATCATATAATTCATATATGATTAGTGTGCTTGGCCACCATGACTAATAACTAATGATGATTAAGCCATTGCGGTGTTTGATATGATCCTTTAATAATTCAGGGATGAACTTGACACGTGTATCCTATGATGGTGTAGGTCGCGGAAAGCTGGTATGCCCAGTGTGTCTAGGGACAGGTTTGCCCAATAATAAAGGGATGCTCCGAAGACCTGATGCACGAAAATTACTGGACAAGATGTACAACGGCAAGCTCTTGCCCAGCTCTTAATATTTTCTGAACTGGTTCAGACCATCTGTAATGAATTTCCACTACATCATCAAGAAAGGACTATGAGGCCAACAGCTTGAAATCCCATCCCCAGTATACAATCAAATGCAATGGTTGGTGATCGCACGGAAGTACTCGAGTTTTGACGTCAGTGCTCCTAGCAGATGTTTCATACATTCTGTTTGTAAATTTTACATCATCGTCTGCAACCGAGTGTATATTCATATTTTCATGTAAGCTTATTTTTGCTCTTTATTGTATGTAGATTTTTTTTTAAGCTTATTTTTGCTCTTTATTGTATGTAGATTTTTTTTTTCTGCTTTATTATTTCTGGATTATGTATAGAATGGGCATGTACAGCCCTTTCTAACAGAACATAACATGATTTATCTTTTGAAGGCAAAAAGAACACTTTTTATTGAGATAATATACGAGTTTACATGTTTCTGAGAAGAAATATGAGTACCTATGATAAACTCTTAAGTTGGACTTCTCTCCAGGCAAATGAACATCAATTAAGTGTCCAGTTTACGGGGCTTCAGATCATGATTACCTTCCTGCTTGGAGCCTGTTTGGATGAATAGGCTAAAAATTCTATTGGAAGTCTATTTTTCCTCTGGCATTTACGCCGGTCCGCTTCAAAATCATTTTTGGATATGCATGAATATAGGTCTAGCTCGGTTTATAATTCTAATCTAATTCATTAATCAAATAGAATTTTCAGCTCATTTATCAAATAGGCCTTTGAAAGTACTGGCTAGCCCCTACCCTCTCATTCAATCAAAGGGAGAGTAATTTTAGCTACACCACTTGCGGTCTAGAAAAATTATTGTGGATTGTACTGGATAATTTTATTGAAATACATAGCCACTACTTTCTAATGTGCATTTAATATTGTGCATGCTTAAAATTTTGGATGATGAAAATATTTTTTTTTAAAAAATTATGACATAAATTCACAAAAATTATGATAACTCTTCATAAAATTATGACATCCCTATAGAAAATATAGTTTCATGAAGAGATGTCATAATTTTATGAAGAAATGTCATAATTTTTGTAAAGAAGTGTCATAATATTTTTTTTCACATATATTCAATATTTTTTTTTCTACCATATTATGACATCCATTCACAAAAATTATGACATTTCTTTACAAAACTATGATATTCTACAAAAAATATAGTTATATAGTTTTGTGAAGGGATGTCATAATTTTTATGAATGAGTGTTATAATTTTTGTAAAGGAGTGTCATAATGTTCTTTTCACATATATTTAATATTTTTTTCTACTATGTTATGACATTCTTTCATAAAAATTATGATATTCTGAATAAAATGCTATTTTTTTTACAAGGATGTCATAATTTTATAAAACAGTATCATAATTTTTATGAATAGATGTCATAATTTTTGAAAAAAAAATATTTTTATCATTTAAAATTTTGAGTACCGCAGAATATTAAATGTACGTTGGGAAGCGTAGCTACGTGTTAAAATAAGATTATTCGGTGCACTTTATGTCATTTTTTTTATACCGCATGCGGTGTAGAAAGCATCTCTCATCAAAGTAAAAGAAAAAAAAGCGAGAAAGGTGCGAAAAAAAAAGATGGGGCTTAGATTTTATGCCTGCTACTACCGCTACTTTTCCAATATCATATGCTAAGGATGGTGAAGAAATATAGGGAAATGTTGTTGCAGCGGTTTGCCATATGAAGAGCTTGATATGGGAAACAAACCCCTTGCGTAGAAGCATTATAATTTCCACTTAGAAGATCAACAAGGAAGCATCCAACTTAAAAGGAAACTCAACCTCGGATTGTCAGTCCAAGAGCTTTTGAGAGGTAAATCCATAGAGATAAAGCAGTTGGATGAAGGTCATGCATGAGAAAATGAGTTCCTGAATGTTCTTTGGAAAGTGATGATCCATGAGTTAGGGGAGCTTCCTATAGAAAAAATCATTGAATATTATTTGTAAGTTAGAGAAAGATTAGTAATGAAAGGAGAGAAAAATGCAGGACATGGTCGTTTCTTCTATTCTAGAAAATGGAGAAGGGTCAGAACCCCCAACCAGCTTTTATGCATAAGGAAATAAACTGCGCAAACAGACTAGGTCTAAGAGGAGGACATGAACAAGACCATCTAAGGCTGAAACAAAGTGACCGTTATACGTTACGTTCTTATGTGGGAACAATGAGAACCTAACGCTCGAACGAGCATCTAATGGAGCCTCTTATTATAGTTCATTGGTTTGCTTACCTGTAATTATCATCCAAATAATATATTTAAGAAAATCAGACTTTCTTTTTTTGTCTAAATAATTTAATGATTGTTTCATTCAAGAACTCAAGAAACGGCATGATAGCACATCCAAAAATCATGATTACTTTTTTTTTAACGTAAAAATCAATGGTTACTTAATACAATCTTTATATCAACAAATTTTTTTTTTTAAAAAAAATTAGATATTTAAATGTTAGATTTATTACGATAAATTTACAAATTTGACTAACTTTTAAAAGAAATAATTTATTATAGAGAAAATAAATTATTTTAAAATTATTTATTGCAAGATATATACGTGATATATGCTGGTTTCACTAATTCATCTATCTTAAAATTAATTTAACTAGTAAATTTTATCAAGTTGATGACTATTTATACCGGTGCAAACTAAGATTTCTTGCCCATCTGAAGACAAGTCAGAAAGACAATAAATGGAAGACCGAATTCAACAACATCTAAAATTACCACAAGCAATTATTTACCTACCCCGGGCATATCCTCCGCCGGTCCCGGTCAACACCTACCCAAACCTGTCGGTACTTATCGGAGGATCGGATCGTGCAGTATATTCTTCGTCCAACGCTGCTTCCGCGTGCCGTCCGCTATCTTTTACTGCACCAATCCCCTTCCCCCAACTGTTTCGGTTGTTGACCGCATCCCCGAAGGATGAGTCCAACTTGTTTCATTCCTTTTCTTTAATATACCTTCTTTTCTTCCCCTCGTCGTCATCGCCCGTCAAAAACCCTAATCCATTCCTTCGCTTTCACCCTTTGATTTGGTCACTGCTGAACTCATCAAGGATCCAATCGCCTCCCAGAAGACGTGGATGATATCCTTTCTTCCAGATGCTACCGGAAATTTGAGAAGTTTTTGATATTGATCTCGCCGAGATGGGGTCTCCTCACGTGAAGCTGGAGCTCAGCGGGGCAGAAATCTTTGGGAATCTCGATGAGCGAAACCCTGCAATTCGTCTCCCCAATCAGCCATCTGATGCCTCTCTGTTTGCACTCGACATTGGAGGCATGCACTATCATTTCTGCGATTAATTTGTAGCATCCGGATTTCTAAATTTCGGCTTTTTTTGTTCTAACTGGAATGTGATGGTTGGGTTATTCTAGGAACTTTAATCAAATTAGTTTATTTTTCGGGCGGCAATGAGGGTAATGAGCAGATTGGAAGTGGTAATGCAGCTCTTGGTGGCGAGTTACGTTTTCTGAAGTTTGAAAGGAGGCGTCTTGATGATTGCTTGGAGTTCATTAAATCCAAGAAGCTTATTCATGGCAGCGGTATAACTCTTAACTATTTTTATCTGACATTCATTTTCTTGCTGTATTTTTGTTACCTTTACCATCCAAAAAAAAAAAACCGCTTCTTTGGTACGTTGGGATCGCCTTTACGAATCACATTCATTTGTTATTCTTAACCAAGGACATAGTCTCTCTGTCATTCTATGCATGATACAGCTGTACTTTATTAAAGAACTCTTGAATGCACAATCCAACAATTTCATCACAATTCCAGTTAGGAGTTAAAAGAGGAAAAGTAATATCTAGTAATGGACTGTTTTTTTGACTGTCTATATGAAGACCCTTTCAAATGTCTTTATATTTAAAAGGTAGGGTCACCCTCATGGTGTAGCTATAGTTTTATAGAAATGACCCAGTGAAAGGAAGCAAGAAGAACGTGACAAAGAAGAAGAAGAAGAAGAAGAAGGTGATACAAATTGTAGCTCTTAACTGTAGACCAACTACAGACATCTCCAAGCCACTATTAAGCATGATGATATTATATGGCAAGGAGAAGGTGCAAGCCTTGTAATGATATCAAATCAAAAACATAACGTTGATATGCTTTTCTCACTAATCAAAAATCTTATTTTCTGTAATTAGTGTCTCACTCTGATTGCATACTAAAGAAAGTAACCATGGATAGAAAATCCTTTTGTTTACTAATAAAAATTAAACCAAGCTACCTCACCTGCAGTTTTAGGTTTTCATAATATAAAATGATACTGTTTCTTGCTCTACTAGTGATGTGAGAGAGTATATGAAAGATACAAAAGCATGTACGAAATTGGCAATCCATGATGTTTTTGGAATTGCAAGTTCTAAATGGTATATTTTTATACGTTATGTTTACTTAAGGCATATTGCATGTGTATGTTTCTTCTTTACATTCATGAATATGTGTAAATGTCTATCACTTTTTCAGCCTAAGCGTCAACTGAGAATGTCCATAGCTTGCATGACTTAAACAAGTTAGTAGGCTGGCAAATTCACAGGAGGATTGATGTATTTGTGAATTAGCTAGTCTGCTGACTCTTTTAAGTCATTTGTTAGGAGGTTTCTTGTATGAATGATTAAATCACAGATGAGTGCTAATAGTCCAACAAGATATCCATCAGTGATTTTTGTTTAATATTAAGGCTTAACATGATTGGGCAGAAAGTTCTTGATCTGGGTGTTCTGCTGATATTTTCTTGATGATTTATCATGCTTTATCATTAGTACTAATGAAGTTGTCAATTTGGGTTTTAAAGTGTTTAAATATGTTTGATTACATCACCCTAATGATGCATGTATTGGTTTGACAATATAATATATTCCACAGTGCTGTATGCATGCATGAAAAGAATGGTGGGACTTGATCATAATGGTTTTATGTGCATAAGTAATCTCCAAGTGATATATTGGACTTGCTTTCTCCAAGGACTTATTTATAATCACATAATGACTTGAGAAGGAGGCAGGAAGTTTATCATGGGAGATGACAACGCTAGCAAACCATAGGACTCTCCACCTCCTAACTTACAGTATGCATTGGATCTTATCAGATTTAGCTAGATCTTTACTTTCACTAGGATAAGCTGGCTAACTTATAGTCTCCAAGTTTTTGGCTCTTCCTCTTCTGCCCTTATATCAAGAGAGAGTAGGAGAGAGTTAATGATAGTATTTCGTGAGTGTACTTTGCACTTTATCACGAGTAATTACTTCCACAAGCTCAAATCTTGTTAGGCAATATCACTCGAGACCTTTACATGTTTGTCCTCGATTGAAATTAGTTGGATGACACTTTCTGATCATAGTCTTCATGAATACATTGATTGTGTAAGAGATACTCCCATAACTATGTTCAACCACAAGATTTCCTGTGTTGCAATTATGGTAGCACCACATAAAGATTTCATACTAGAAAGAACTATTGATGTGCAATATGTCTACCGGTCTGTTTTAAGAATTTTCCAAAATTATAGCTTTTGTTTGACGGTTAACTTGTTTTGGGTAGGGGTTGCTGGATTAACTGATAATATATGATAATGAATTCCCCTATGGGTTAAAGCTAATGTTTGTCGTATCGACTTGTATTGCCCTATACTGATCATTCTGCACTGTACCATTAAGGTATCCGTATGACATCAAGTTTTGGTTCAATATATGAGCCAACCTAATTTGTACTAATCCAAACCAAGCAGAGCCACCTTGTACTGCCTGGTACAGACTTATGCTGACCTAGTCTTGGGTGGTATCATGGTTAGGAGTGAGAAAGTGTTGGAACCCTGTCTCGTTATAGGGTGCATACCGTATTATATCAACCGTATTATATGGAACCAAAAATGAAAAATGTCCAGGTATGGTTCTCGGTACCATTTTTGTGAACCTTGGTTAAATCTACATCCCCTTTTTAATGACAGATCATTTATGATGGTTTCCTATTAAGTGAGGTGATATGCTCTTTGAATGGGACCAAGTTGTTCTTATTGCATGTTTAATCCAACCAATAATCATAATTATATAGAAAATGTTCTCTGTACTGATGGCCAAGTAGAGCAATGACACAATTTTTAACGTGTTGGTGGACTTTGTCTCTCACTTCTTCGTTAACCTTTGAGACTTGCCTTTGTAGTAGTCATGCCTAATTAAACTCCACAAGAAACTTCGCATATTGTCCTTAAGATGTTGTAATCCCTTTGTTGCCCGTCTCTAAGTCTGATAAAATTTTGTCGTTATTGACTTTCTATCATCATATCTTTTGTGTACAGAAGAACTATAGCATGCATATGCTTTTTTTTCTTTTCATGTACATTTTGTTATTTTCTTTGATTGCTAATTCGAAATATGCTTTGCTTAAAATTACCAATACTTAATTTGGCAGGAATTGTTACTGATCCGTCTGATGGGCATCTGACAATAAAGGTATGGGTCTTCTTGTGTTTTCTTATACATGGATATTGGTTTGTCTTCATACATATAGAATAGAACTATAAATGTTTATAAGATGTTTGGGGTAACACACTGACCATGATTATAAAACAACCAGCACCTAACTATAACCTCTGACAGTTATCAAGTAATTGTGCTTTGAGGTATAAACCCTCACAAATCATGTCGTAATGCTCCTTCCTTGCATAACCTAATTACTTTTTAGACTTCCTACTTGTAGAAGTTTTAGATATTATATGGAAAATAAATTTAAACGAAATGTCCTAACTCATCAATTCTTAAAATATCTTTTCTAGGAAATAAGTGTTCCTATAGATTTGCATTCAATGCATAATATGTGATTACATACTTTAAGATGAACATCTAATAATGCTTGTATATCCATGTTTACTTAAAGAAGAGATCTTCAGCAATTAATTGGGTGCTTCAATCTTAATCTTAATCAGGATACATTTAACAATGCTATCTGGATTTAAATCGAGTCACAAATCAGTTTGGGCCAAATCAGATTGGATGACAGATCAAGTTGCAGACAAGTCGCTAAGTATTTGATGGTGTTGAATTTGCTAAGTGAAATTTTGTCAGAAATCTTGGTATTAAATGCATTATTTTCTCTTTAAGAAGTTATTTTATAATAATTATTCTATCCTTTGTTAGTCTATAGATAAACAAGATTTGGTCTTTGTAATATTTAGAGTACTCTTGTGCTTCCATGACAAACATGTGAAGAGGGTGAGAAATTGGGATTAGACAATAGGCAAGAAGTACTACTGCAAGGCGTATCCCGAAGGTTCCTCTCTTGAAGTGAAATCTTTCCCATCTTAATTTGTTTTTTAAACATTTAAATATATTTTTTTTGTGAAACAAAGTAGGTTTTATAATAAATGGTGGAAAACAATCCCCAAAACCAAATTTAAGTCATCTTGAGCAGTAATGGAAGTATGGAACTGTGCAATTTGATTCAGGTCAATTCCACCTGTGGTTGGGTGAGATATGCCTCATTACTCGACATGGTGCGATTGGGCAGTCAGGGCATGGTTGGCTGGATATCACCTGTCCTGTTTGAGGGTTATGGTACATGCTGGCCAGTCCATATGGTGTCGACTGGAGATCAGTATTTCGGACCTTGACTAGATGTGTCTTCTAGCATGAGTTTGCTCCACATTTAGACTTTGCTATCTTGACCCTAGCTTAGAGTCTATGCTTCTCAAGATCCTTTTTGTGAATGTGATGTTTTAGAAACCTCATCGACTTTTTAGTGCCTTTAGTATCATTTTTGGCCACCATAATGATATTCACATGCATGCATAGAGTAACTAGATTGAAAGAAATGCACTTACTAAATATATGGCAATTGAGATAAATGTTGTGAAGTCCATGTTGTACGGACAATTAATTGAATATACCATGCCATGATTTATGGGCTACCTAGCCATAGATCAACTTTTTTCTGCTACAGACCTCTTCTTCTTTTCTTGATATGCGAACTCAATAGTTTGCTTCATCTAGATCTATTAGTTTGGTGCAATGGTAAAGGCTTGGGCTGACAAGTGAAATGGCGTGTTCAAAACTTGGAGCAGCCACTTTGTAAAAAGAAAAAAAAATGCCCAGAGGTTAGGTCTATTTGTAGTCCATCCCTTCCAAAGCCTTGGATTGCCAGGACCATAATTGGGATGGCCCTTATAGAAGGAACAAATTTATTGCATGAATGGTGGAATTCTTAAGTCGAAACATGTTTTCCTTTGGAAAGAGGTGTTAGTTATCATGTTGTGTTCATAAGAAAATGTCTAAAATGTAAGCTTAATAGTAGATGTCGGCGATAAGGTGTATGAAATGATAAGTAACTAGAAGTTTTGTAATGAAAGGAAAAACGCTTGGAGGTTGAATGAAGAGTGCACACATGTTTGGCTTTGGAGTTTTTGCATAAAAAATTTCAAATGCAAAGATTTTTGAAGGTTGCATTTGGAGGTAAGGAGAAGGTTACTTCTTCCTTTGCTTGACATAGATGTTGAGTGAATCCCTTTCAAGAGGTTCAACCAAGATATGATGTGGAGAATAATCATTCTTCAGACATCTTCTAGCATAGGTTCTTCATCAACTACTCTCGTGCAATCCCACATGGATTCTTTTGAACCCAGATAAATAACTAAAATGCATAATCAAGAAAGGTAACTTTTGTGCAAAAAATAGTATAGCAATTTTAAGCTTCTCTTGTATATAAAAATATATTAAAAATATAAACTTGGTGGAAGAGATAACTGACTTACCTTCCTTTGGACACAAGGGCATGGCTAAGTGGCTATAATTCTCATTTTTGTTATTATTATTGGGGAAGGTTCTTCATAGATGATTGTTCAACCTTATTCACCATCTTGTTTTCTAAACATAAAATATAAAATTGATAAAACATCAACCATTTAAAGTACATTGATCAACATTCCCTTTTACAAGCAAATCATCTTTTAGTTACAAATATGTCATAGCTTTTAGTTCCAACCAAGTAGTTGGTTCACCCTTTTTCTTCTTTATGTTGACTTCATTAACATTACATGATTGATTATATTCATTATCTTGTGATTATTTTTGTAACACTTGGTTGACTTTAGTGATTTGGTCAGTTTGATCAGCTCCACCCCCTTCTTGATTTTGGAAGTTTCACCAATTCTTTTTCTTGCACCAGCATTTTGCTCTAATCAAGAATCATTCGTTTGCATCACCAATTCTCTAGTAGTCACCATTAGAATCTTGCATTTACCCTGAAACCATTTGAGAAGACAGCATCTGTTTTTCTCAGAATTTATTCAGTAGCTTCTCCATATTTTGGTTACGTAGATCATTCCCCTATACTGCCTACTGGCTATTTGGGAAAACTAAAACTGAATGATGAATTGTAGACATATTAAATTCACCTATTAAATTGTCTATATATTAAGCTTGTAGAATTCTGTCTTCGAGGTTAACTCCAACTCCAAATTAATTTGGATTACACGGAAGATATGATAATTAGTATAAGTCCAAGTTGCTTTGCTTCTGAGCTCAAGTCAATAGATATTATGATTGACTAATTGTAGTAAACTTGCTGGTTTGCATATTGGAATTAGGAGTTCACCTAGATTTGTCTGGATTCATGCTCAAGAAAAAACTTACTGAGATTTTGTGGGCTTTGGTTGACCTTAGCCTGCAAATGGATCTACTTTAACCATGATTCGGTTTCCTTTAGTAGTATTACTTGTTTTCCAATCCCACATAGTCGTAAAAAAGACTTGACCATAATTGTATTAGAATTAATGTTTTATTCCTTTTATATAATTATTAATTAATGGTGCATTCAAACTGTTTGTATTAGTAGTATTTAACATTACATTGCATATGCAGAGTTACATGATAATTTTAAGATATATCATTTTCCATAAAAATTCACATGTATAATCATCAAATGACATGCGCAAGTATTAGAATTCAGTTTTAAAAAATTAGGAAATATGCTTAATATATGGCCATTATGTAATGGTTGATAGAATATTGAATGATATTCAATGGACTCATGATTGATCTCCCTGATGGTTGGATCCTCTATAAACAAAGCATGTAGTTATCCTGTTCCTTAAATGGAAGATAATATGCATTAAATTAAACTATCACTGGATCTTAACAGCAAATCGCAGTTGGACATAAGCATTTTTCATGTCATGATAAAATAGTTAATTTTTACCGAACTTTAGAGTTTAGACAATTCACGTCTTATCAAATTCATTTATAATAAACAATTCTTTAATATCTTTTTCTGGGTAACAAACTTCTGCGTTTTGCACCAGTTTCCAGAAAAGTGAAAACATATTGACTTGTACAAAGCTGCATCTTGGATGAACATGTGCTAGATTATTTAGGTCCTTATAGCTGGTTATTTTTACTTCCATGATTCCATCCACTTTGGAAGTCCAATGTTTCACTGCAAATAAATATGGAGAAGAAGTTCTGCATGATTTATAGTTCATTGTTGTTATGAATTTTTCATAAAAGACAACTATGATACTCTGATCTCTGTTTTGAATTTGAGCTGATCAAAACCAGATATGTTTAGTGACTTTCTGAATTATTTTAAATTAAATAATTATTTTTGGTGCTTTGTGTGTAATTAATTCTGCAATGATAATAGCTTCAGAATCCAGACTTTATAAGATCTTTAATACTACTTCATTCTCTAGCAGTAAAAAGCTTTGAATTATCACTCTTCATTTCCAACTAATCTGTTGTTATAGTGCTTGACTAGGCCACAGGTGGAGGGGCATATAAATTTGCTGATGTGTTTAAAGAAAAGCTAGGTGTTTCTCTTGATAAGCTGGATGAGATAAATAGTGTTGTTGCTGGAGCAAACTTTTTGCTGAAGGTTTAATGCTGAAACTGTTCTCTTCTGGACTGTTTATTTTTTATTGCAAAGTCATATGGTTGGCTTACCTTTTGTACAGTCTCAAAATGACCTAGTCTCTGTAAATAAATTGTATATCATATATGGGATAATATATCAGTGTTTGCAGGCTGCATATCTCATTTTAAAAGTTATTCATCAAGTAATGTTAGACAAAATGCGGACAATATAATTTAACAAAATTAGAACTGATAAAGTTATTCATACTTTACTTTCCTAATATCGTGCTGCTTATAATGTTGTTTTCTACTATAGCATTTTAGATCAGCTGATGTGTTTCTTCAAATAATAATTTCCCAGAGCTTGTTTCCTGATGTTTGAGTCAATAGGCAGAACTGTAGCCATCTACATGGAAAGCAAAGTAAAAGATTCCATGATTATCCAATCATCATCTGATACAGGATGCAATGTACATTAGTATATGTTATAGTTAGTCATCTCATACAGCGCTTGGAATGAACAAGGTTCTGAAACTAAAGCAAGCCTATCTCACTTCCATCGAGGACTACCTTCAGACCTAGTTCATTTCTTGATCCAGCAGTTCAGTGTGAAAAATGTCTACTATAAATATAACAAAAGCGAAAACTGGATCTTTGTGGAATTGGGAAGGATCCTTTCTTAGAATTTTCTATAGGTTTTTCTTTTTTTGGTTCCTTTTCATCCCCCCTCCTCTCTTCCCCTCTTTGTTGCTTCAGGGGCAGGCAAAAGCTTTCTTTATTGACCTGGAGTTATCTTGTAATTTTCTTCATAATTGTGTTACCAATGCCTCAAAAATCATTTCAACGTGGAGTCCAGTCACTTTACCCCTCTCACTTTCATTATCACCATCTTTCATTCCCACTATAAGCAAAGCCGCCAAAGACTGAATGTTCTTCAAGTTAAAACAAACATGCAGACTCATTTTCTGCAGAGACTTCCTTGTAAGTACTAATTCTAGCCTTAACATTCTTCGAATTCAGAAGCATATTGCCATGTCATTCTTGACTAGTTATTTCTTCAATTATTTATATAATAAATTTTAGGCTAGAGTGGATGGATTGCTGCAGAATGCGATGAACATTCCAGAAGATGTTCATAGTCAACAAGGCCAACAAGTTGATGTCAATGGAAGCTGTATGCAGTTAACCATCGTTTGAATGAACTAGAAAATTCAGCTTCATCGGTGTATCAGTAGCTCTAGTCTTAATCAAGTATGCATAAGTAGTCATATCATGCCAAATGGAAGATGGACATGGCTAACCCTCGAGGAAAGGCACCATCTCAAGATTCAGGAGGCAACGAAGAGAGCCAAACCCCATTCATATTGATATTATATATAATGCTTTGAATGGGCAAAAGGTGTTGGTGTTATTACTATTAATATTCAGAACTTCAGTTTAGTGATTAGTTACTATTGTCAAGAATGACATGCCAAATGTACCAATTGGAGTCTACTGAGACCATATGTAGCTTGATGTAGGCAACAGACACTACTTGCATGATGTGGAACATAAACCTTGTAAGAAAATAATTATGAAGAAACATTCTTCATATTTACTTGATTGAGGACAACTCCAAATACAGCAATGGCCAAGTCATTAGAAGTGATGATAGCATCCATAAAGTGAAGCTTTTGTAATTGTGGAAGCCAAAATCTCGAGTGAAGCTTTCAATGACTCACATATATGAGCTTTGTTGCATTTTGACAAAATTTCATCTATCTTGTTTTTGCAATCCACTAGGCAAAGATGATTGGAACTTTCCTTGTTGGAAGGGAAAGAAAGACTCTGGACATGTTGATATAATTTTGGTCTAGATTAGATGTGAATGTAATAATTTTACTTTTATATAAGAGAAAAAATTAGTTCATGTCTAGTTTAGCACTAGGTTGGATCAGGAAAGACATTATGCCATCAAGATTGTCTTTTGAATTGATTTTGGTGGCTTTCTTTTTTTGGATTCCTAGATATTGGAAACTTTCTATCTCTTATGATATTTCAGAGTATTTTATTTCCTTCCTTTCTTATTTCCTTCTTAGACAAAGATAGAGTTCTGTTAGTTAAAATAAGAAACCCCATCATGTAAGTCTTATTATGTTTAGTCTTATTATGCATTTAGCTATAAAAGGAGTATAAGACGAGGGTGTAATCAATTTCAATGATTAATGAAAGAAGTTAAATTGTTTTTCTATTCCTTCCCTCTACATTTCTCTATTTATTCTTCATATTCTACTAATTATGATGCTAATTGTCTTCAATTCTCTAACATGTTTTTCTTTCTCCTCTAAATTGCAATCAGATATTCAAACATAGTAAATTAATTCCTTCGCTTAAGTCAGTCCCAAATAAGGATCTGGTACTGTACAAGCCCTGGTAGGTACAGTATGTGGCATGCACTATATTGCCTACTATATTGATATCATGGCACAGCTTGGGCCAGATGGTACCCCCTTAATACTGCATATTAACATTTTCAGTTTATAGAAAAAGTATAATATATTGATTTAAATGTTCAAATTGTCTTATCTACGACAAAGCTTTTTATTGCTATTTGAAAAGTTTATAAAAAAATTAAAACCTTAAACTTCTATTACATATGGAACAACCATATGTTTGCCAGCTATTAAGAATTAAAACATATATTAACTCTTAAGAATCAATAATTATTTAACAAATGACTGATGAACGTTATAATTGGATCCTCCCCAACTCAACAAAATATTCAAAAAATAATGCTAACAAACATCATTTGCTTCAAGGGTATGCTTTGTTGTTCAAACCAAAACTCTTTTTTTTTTTTCTTGATTTTGATCCTGGATTTGTCCTTTAGGGCATGAATCCAATGTTTGTACAAAATAGAATCAACCTAAAACATAATCTGTACTAAGTTTCTCCAATTTCTTCCCAACAGATGGTCATATTTTTGAAAAAAGATTAGAAATAAAATAGTGTTGGAGGGGATTACCTGTCCAGAAACTAGTCTCTAGCCTCCAAAATTTGATTATCCAGTGATCAAGCTCTAAATATTCAAACTAATCTTGACGTAACGTTCCTGCTGCCTCTCCAAAACTCTCCTACCTTCAGATAGTGGAATAAAAAGAAGAGGTTCTTAATGAGCCCTGATCTGGCTTCATCCATAGTGACTCACCCATTGCTAGTTGACATGTATTGGCTCCTAGCTAGTGTGATACATACCGGTCGGTACAGGGCTAATACACTTGCTACCACTGTCCCTGGTCTCAAATACGGTCGAAATTGACCCACCATCATGTAGATTTTGATCAATAGGGGTCCATCATATGCAGTTATGAAGAGCTCAAAGTTGTTCGTCCATCGCAGCTTGCTACTGCAGATGCTAAAGTTTTACACAACAGGATTGATTCTATTAACGGACATGAATGATTGTAAGGAAAGGAAATCAGATTTCAAGTCTAGGAATTGGTCAATGTAAAGAGCATGATGATTGTCTATTTGGGATAACAATATAATGGAACAAGAGAGCATTATTACAATAAGTGGCAAGGGCAGCTGATAGAATGGATCTGTAGAAGCAACAACTCTCATATGTGATAACAGATTGGTTAAAGAATTAGAAATGCCCTATGGTGAGAAATAGAACATCACTTATAGGCCACTCAAAGGATCCAAAGGGATAGAAGCAGGTATGAGATTTTTGGATTAGGAGATATATGAATCCAAAAGTCAAGTGTGATGGTGGTCTGAACCGTATATTGCACAATGTGTGATTGCATACCATGCAGTTGTGAGCAGACTATTACTGTTGATATTGCTATATTGACCATGTTGACATGTAATCCATTCTTTTTTGCCTTATTTGCCTTTCTATGATTTAATGCTCAGTTTTTACAAAGAGTTTAATATATTGATTTAAATGCTGAATCATCTTATTTTGTTTTGTGCTGAAGCTTTTGTTTTGCTATTTGACATGTCCTTTTATAAGAGTTCAAACATTAAACAACTTTTATTATGCATTGAACAACCATATTTGTCATCTATTAAGACTTACGACATCCATTAGCAACCAAGAACAAAAACCTTTTAACAGATGACTAATGAAGAATATAATTACATAGGCCCCTACTCAATAATTTAGTTTTAAAAATTAACCCTAACAAACATCATTTACTCAAATTATTTTCAGACCTAAGCTAATTTTGGGCAAGGTTTTATTGTTCATAGTAAAATTTATATTTTTTTCAATTTTGATCCTGAATTTGTGCTTTAGATCATGAACCAAATGTTCATAGAAAATGATAACAACCTAAAACATGATTTGTATTAATTTTCTTCAAATTCCCCTTTCACTTAGGGTTGAATTTTTGAAAAAGTAAAGCAAGAAAATGTTCCAAACATTTTTAGTTCGGAAGTGATCATACTCAGCTGTGTGAAACCATACTGAACCGTCATGATTCAATGTGCAGAAGCAAGATTTGGTGCCATTTGGCACCCTGCAGTATACTGGATACCTGGCAGACATGCATGCCCCTAGTCCAGGCCAGAAGCTGTATGTGCAGGATGGCATGAACTGGCACAGTTGGCACAAAAAAACCTTGCATCACATAGTGATAGTAATGATATGACAAATGAGAACAAACCTTACTACAATTTGACATATCATATACCATAATACTTGATCCAAGCAAAATGACAATAAATCTGATTTACATTGGGAAATGTTGTACAATTCCTGTTTCTATGCATTCATATCAGAACTGCTGAAGTCATGTAACATTTTGATGCTAATTTTGCTGAGCAGATTTTCAATGTTTCTTTAGAATGAAAATTGCTTATAGCATATGATCCGGTATGCTTAGGGATCACTTATTCTCGAGGATGCTAGCATCTGGAATAGAACAAATTGGTAAATATGTTACCTGTTGTTTTTGGCAGAAAATCCCTGGTGAATCCTTTACACACATGGATGGAAAAAGGACGCCTATAGAAATTAATCGAAAGAACTTATTTCCATATCTTCTTGTCAATATTGGTTCTGGTGTCAGCATAATAAAGGTAATTCTGCATGTTATGTAACATTTATTTTGTAAAATCATCTACAAGTTCAAACTCATGAACCCTCTAAGATCTTGCAAGAAAGTTGTAATACATATAAATGGTATGTAGGTTACTGGAAATGAGAAATTTGAACGGGTAACTGGGACACATATTGGTGGTGGCACAATATTTGGTCTAGCAAAACTTTTAACAGGTTGCACGAGGTAATGTTGCCAATCTATCATATGCTTGATGATTTGATTTTTCTTTTGGATACTTATACCTATTTTTATTTGTTTCAGTTATGATGAATTCTTGAAATTGAGTCAGCAAGGGGATAATCTTGTGCTCGATTTAATTGTGAAAGATATTTGTGGAGAATTAGCTTGCCAAAAGGTTCGATTCCATCCGTATAGCTGTAGTATTATCTACTAACAATCAGTTGATGAGTTCATTTCATCAGTTATTCATGGAACTACAACTGCACCCATAATAGGAGTTGCAGTTGTGGGTACATTTTCCGCATATAGCATATATTGTTTAATTTTGCTGAAGTTCTTATTCTGTTATAATGCTAAACATGAGCAACTGTTGATTGCAGCAAGTCCATTAAACGAAGGCCAAAATCTTTCTGTTTTTCAATTACATTCTTACAAATGCCTCATTCACAACATTTAAATGGTTTTTTCATCAAACCCACTGGTTCAGAAATTAGTATGTACTTTCTGTTTCTGCACCATTTCTTATTAATTCTCCAAATGAGTGCAAAATTGCAATCAAATTGCTGCTTTGTCAAGTTGTGCAACTGCTTTAAAAGTCTTTCCTGTCACTACCTTTTTCTGATGTTTTCTTGTTGTTTTGTGGTATGTTTCTTTGATAAAAGAGAAAATAAGTGCCGCTCTTTTAGTTTGCATTTGACATATTTTGTTGAGAAGAAGGCATGTTTTAGCAACATGCTACATGCCAACACTTTGTTAGAAATTACATTTGGGGCTTTATAATTTCTCTACTAATATCAATGGCATCTCATGAGTCATGTTTGATAAGGTAAAGCTGTCCATGCCTCCATGGTGCCTTTCAGTGATTTTCCCCTTTTCAATTTGGTTTTAGTAACTGAGTTTTATTTGTTTAAATTGTCTCAGCAAGGGCTTTCTGCGTCAACCCTCGCCTCTAGCTTTGGAAAGGTGATAAATTCTAAAAGAAAGCTGTCAGATTACAAAGCTGAGGATCTTGCTACTACATTGTTGAGTGCTTTTACTTATAACATTGCACAAGTAAGTCAATCTACTGATTTTACTCATTCAAAACAATAAAAAGAGGGAAACGAACTCTAAAGCAAACCTAGTGATATTGGTAAGTAAATACATGCTCTATATACATACATACATACATACATACATACATACATACATATATATATATATATATAGACACACACACACACACACACACACACACACACACACATATATACATATACATATATATATATATATTCATTTTACAATGTAAATATAATCACGCGGTTTAAATTGTGCATCTCACTATGTTCATAAAGTTTCTGAACTGCTGATCTCAGTGCTGCTAGCTGTTATGGGATTTGTTTTGCTACCAAAAAGTAATCTTATATTTATTATAATTCTTATTGATCTACTCATTAAGATTCTTTTGCATTCCTCAAATTATTCGCGGACATTTCATAGTTTCTTTTGTTACTGCTTATGGACTAAAGATTTTTAACAAAACTATTAGAATCAACTTTGTGGTAACTTGAAGGGATAAAAACCTTCCAAAGAGTGCTTACTGATCTTTTGGAAAAGAGATGTGATATTGGCCTCTTAAAATTAGAGGCGTAAGTAAGGGCAGAAGAATTGGAGAGATGAGCAAAGGCAAAAAAGAAAAAGGAATAAGTGGTTAGTCCGAAAACACTGCATGGACTAGTCGTGTGTGCATTCCCCTGTTTCTTTTATTGTAAGCTTAGGGCAAGCACTTAAGTTTGTAGAGGACAAATTTTCCTTTGATGTCAGGGTCTGGCCACTTTAGGCAGTTAAAATCTAAGTTCAGCCAAGTCTAGGCTCAAAAAAACCACTAAGGCCCAACTGCCTGATGAAAATCTGAATTAGCTTGTAGCTCATCAATTTGCTGATTATGGTCGATCTTTTATAAAGTAGCTCACTGCAGTGGGGTTTTTCTCTTTCCACCAGCAATTGTGACCCCTGGTTGTGTAAGTCAAGACCTCAACTCACTCTTAGAACTCTTAAGCAGGGGTCAGCTTTACCAAATCCTTCTCAACCAAATGTCTTGTGAAAGAGGACATTAAATCAGGTCAGGAATCTCGTAGTTGTTTACTTTATAATAACTAGAACCTCACCCAAAACGGGCCAGCTAAAAGGATACTATTTGGGGTCTTAGTTAAGTACCCAAGACCTCCCCAACACAGACTTGATGTGGGATTAGACACTTGTTCACATGAGTCCTCACACACACCTCCCCTTGATGTCTTCACGAGAGGAAGAATCCAAATACAAACCCCACAACAGACTCATGGTTAAGCCCGAAAGGGTCCATGCTATAGTGTTCCCTTGCTGCATGTTGGTTGTGGGATGATTGGCTCTAATATCATTTGTGATGACTTAGAATCTTACAAAAGGAATAGCCTTGCAAGACCCCAACGCATACCCTCATGTGGGACTAGACAAACACCCATGTGGGTCCTCACATACTCCAAAGGATGTTATGAAAGTATTGCCTGATTTTGACTTGATAATAGAGGGTGGTAACTTGAGGGAAGGCCTTGGCGCAACAATAAGGTTGCTCTATTCTGACCTGGATGTCACGGGTTCAAAATAAGGAAATAACCTCTCTGCACATGGGGGGTAAGGCTGTGTTTATTTGATTCTTCCCAGACCCCATAATGGCTGAAATCTCATGCATTGGACACCTTTTTTTATTAGAGATGGCAACTTCTTTATCTCAATCTTCTCTCTAATGAAATGACATACACCTCAATATGATTAGTTTTTCCATGACACTTTGGTCATTGGCTATCAATCCAATGGCTTAATCCTCACAATATCTCACTTCTGTAGACCTTTAGCCAGGAAGCTCATTTCGGTGATAGGTGTCTTTAACCATATGACTTCACACATGATATGCTACAATGGTGGCCTGACAAGTGACAACCATGCTTTGCTCTTTTTCATCCACATATCTTTTGATGAAGGTGCAATAACTTTAACCAAGCTTGTATGGACTGGTAATCTTGTCCAATCTGCAGCTCAGGTCCCTCTATTTGTAGGAGACCATTCTTTTGTACTGAGCACTTGGAGCTCCCTTTTTTAGATATTGAAAAGATATGAACCATAGCATCATGGCAAGATTTTTAGGCTTATGCATGAATTGATTGACAATGCTAACTCACAAGCATAGTATCGAAGCATGCAATTATCAAATATTCAACTTGCCTGCCTTGTTATTTATGGTGCGTTCTCTTGGTCTTCCTGAGATGTTCCTTGTTCAATGTTAACTTTTAGATTGGGGACTTCTATGGTATTTACAAGCTTGGTTCATGGATTTCTCATTGAATGGTAGATAGCTCCCATGGTACAGATCAACAATTTCTTTACTCCTAATATTTTCTAGTTATCTACTTTGAGTAGAAAGTGTGAGAATTTCCAAATCCCTCATCTGAAAATATTTATGTAGAGAATGTTTTAACTTTTAACTTTTGAATACCTTATATATTGCTTCCAAATATGACAGTATCAGCTGCATTTGCTTTAGAACAATATGCTGAAAAAGTGCTTTCAACTAACACAGAGAGATGAAATTTTCATTTTATAAGTCCATGCACTACAACTATACTGTTTTTCTCAGTGATTGTTTCGGAGCGTATATTAACTGTTCACTTGACCATTTTGTTCCATGCATCTCTATTGGAAACTAATCCTCACATTGAGTTGATACATAGGCCAATTCAAAGTAGTCAACATAATAACACATCTAATTATATAGTCTGAATGTCTGGTAAGAACATCTCAAAATAATCAAATCAAGAGCTTAGGATCAAAGTGACCATCTGCACTATGTTATAGATTACTGGAAAGCACAGAGGTGAGTGTTTCCATAACTTCCTTTGCTGGCAAGTATTGATTTTTATTAATCTGTATCAGTGTGTATCTATTTCATATTGCATAGACATATACTGATACATTGTGGTATATGTCTGTTTCTTTGCCTTTATAAACATTACTGCACCTTCTTGGGAAAACTTTGTTTCTATTTTAGATGGCCTGGACCTTTTCCTATTGCTTTTTTGTCCTTCCTCTTTCCTACATCTGAATCTCAAACTACAGTAGGTTCACTTTTCTATTTTTAACAAATTATTCCATCCACCTTGTAGGAACTTTATTTATATCAGATATGATGCTTTCATGCTTATCATACAAAGTTCAAATAGTAAAATTATTAGTATAACAATAGATTCATTTTACTTGAAAAAAGGGTTCTGTTGGTTCTTATTCTTGATCTGTATGTGTCAGATCTCTTTCCTTGTAGCAGCACTCTTAGGGCTCAAAAGGGTCTTTTTTGGAGGATCATACATTCGTGGCCATGCTAGTACAATGGACAACATTTCATATGCAATTGACTATTGGTAACCACTAAATTCTTTTTTTGGAAATTATCATTTGCACTTTATGATAATCTGAATATAGTGGTTCAAAACTAGTATTTTGTTTTGGAAGTTGTATTGAGCTTTCTAATAAAGATGACTTGCTAAGATTTCTGCGGGCATTTTTCTAATAATCTTTCAGGTCCAAAGGTCAAATGCAAGCAATATTTTTGCGCCATGAGGGGTTTTTAGGAGCTCTAGGTGCATTAATGAGCTATGAAAATCTTGAAGTTGATGACTTGATACTTGAAGATACAAAAGAGCAAGTGAAGCTGGTAAATCATCTAGATCTATTCACCTGTAAGATTGCATAAGGATTGATTATTAAAATATTTACTAAATGAAAGGTCATGTCATTTTGTATCCTGAATCTTTTTGGTTGATGAAGAACTTCAATTCAACTCTTCTTGTCTATAGTTTTAAAGGTAGACAATTAGCCTGAATGGAAGATGTAACACAATGAGGGTTGACCCCTGTAATACCAACAAATTGGAACACTTGTTGGTTACTTTCTTACTGAAACAAACAACAATTACATGGCAGGCTGCTAATCAATCCATGCCTAAAATCACATCAAAATCCTGAATATCTAAGATGATTAGGTCAATACTTAGTTCCCTACCTTCTACCCATACCACACAACACTTTTAGACAAGTTTTGTAAGCAAGGAATCCCAAGTAAGAGTAGATACTTACAGACAACAATCTAGTAGCTCTGGATTCCAATTTAAGTGGCAAGTAAAATGAGATGATACAAATGAATGGTAGAATTAGGATCAATTCTAACTATAACCATAGTATATAATATGGGAGACAACCTGCCCTACTTAGTAAATGGGATCTAACCTTTTAAAGGGTCAAAATGATCCTTTGGTGACTGTCAAAGGTCAAGGATAGACAGACTGTCAGGCTGGCTAGTTTGATGCACCAGTTATATTGATTCAATGTCTGGGGTTTAGGAATAAGAGAAAGAGGTGAAAGAATTCTATCGTGCTTTGTTTAAAATGTTTTAAAGGGCACTTGATTTGCTAGATTTTGTAGGTAGACTGTGACTGGATGCTGAATTCTCATTCATCTTGAAGAGGTGTTTTAGATCCATATAGTCCTGTCATGTGTCCTGGGTATCTGATAATTACTTACTTTGTCTTTGAGTTTTCCTCACCAAGTTAACAATGCAGCAATTAATCTAATTTCAGATATTCATTTGTATCAGTCACATGGCAAGTCTGCAAAGTCATTGTGATGAAATTAGAACTGAAAGCTCTAATGCCTTGTACGGTGAAAAGTTTGGAATGCTGCTTGCATAAAAGATGACAGTCACAGGACCAATTATTGGTGCAATAGCCCCTTTATAGACAGCAAAGATGGACTATGGCTGTCTAAAGAGTATGTAAGCGTGATAGTGTGCAAGATATGTATCAACATAAAATATAATATATCTCAGGCAATAAATCTGTGCAGTGTTTTATTTTGTTTACAGATATTTCGTCAGCATTTTCAAAATTCTTTTCCTTTTCAACTTCTAAATGCAGCCTGTATTATGAATCTGCAGAACAGACATGATTACTGCACAGTTAGTCTGATCCATGTAACCATGGACTAAGGGCCAATAGTTACATGCTATCAAGTTTTGGTAAATTTATCCTTTCTGAGTCCATTGAGCTTGAGTACAACTTCTCTGAATTAAAAAATAGAATGGTAGTATCTCTTACCTTTCGCGGTTAACTTTCAGATTTATATGTGGCTTTGGCTAGGGTATGACTTTAGCTTTAGGCATCAGGACATTTGGTGTCACGCCCCAAATCTAGGACATAACACGGCCATGCTACCGAGGGGTACCGTCCTCGATAACATGAAACCTATCAATCACAATCAGCTAAAATCTATTATAAATAATATATAATAAGAGGTTCAATTTCATCATTAATCAAGTAAAAAAACCAAGATTGGTTCAGAGTTTCTAAATCCAAAATCAAATATCAAACCATGTCTCAAAATGTATTAATTGTTGACTACAAGATCATAATCATCTAATAATTCTCAAGCTAGCTAGCGTAGATCCTCAAGCCTGAACCATCCATTAGTCCTAGCCTTATTTGTCTAGACAGAAAAAGAAAAAGAAAATGATATGAGCTATATTAGCTCAGTAAGTAAAACTTATGCTTCTTTATCGGATCAAGCATAAGTTTTTTCATAATAATGCAATATTTAGAAAATAATAGATATTATAAAATAATGCATTTCATAGATTATATAATACAGCAAATCATAAAAACAATCATGCATGCATAAATCATGAAATTTTGTAAACATGATTCATAAATCATTTTTGTCATATGTTCATATCATGTTTCAAAATCTTGCTCACAGATATTCGTATTAAGATCATTTTATATCCGTAATAGGGCCATGTTTCTTAATTGATAAAATTCTTGTTTCTTGTGCCAACTTAGTACCTATTGGCGGGGCCATGTTTCTTAAGTATCGACTTTCCTAATTTTAGGGATTCGTTCATAGCTATTTAAGAGCCTTTGAAATTTTCATATCTTTTTCTTAAAATATACATATACCTAATTTTAGGAATTCATTCATAGCTATCTGAGAGCCTTTGAAATCTTCATATCTTTTTTTTGAAACATACATATACATAAATAGAAAAATAATTAAATTCATACTTCATAAACATGCTATATTTATAAAATATATTCATGGAATCAATGATCATAATAAAATATGTTCTTTCATGTCTGATATGTTGATCCTTATTTTATGAAAAATATGATTTCATCAACAATAATTCATTTGCATAAAAGAATATGATAATTTGAAAATAAATAAGGAGTGTAAGATTCACTTATCTCGATCACTCTATATCCTCAAATTTTATTAGAAGAATCAGCTAATCCTATTTAAAATATAAAAGATATGATCAATTTCTATTCAATGAATTCAATAGAATTAAATCATATGAAAAGAGAACTGTTGACCCGATGGTCAGTCTGACAGGTTGTCTGGGCACTGAGGCAATTTAGGGTCTCCTAGTCGAGGGTTAGATCTAAGCGACTCGATTAAAAAATCGTGAAGCACATTAGATCAAGGCCAAGATCAATCAACATGGTTCATCAATCGTGGGTTTCAAAGAACTCCATATGGCTAGATGAAGTTGATGTATGGCATGAATATCAAAGTGGCTTCGGATCATCTTATTGGAGTCAACATAGATCCCTAAAAGAGAAAAAGATGGCTCGAAAAGGGAGTCTCTAGATCTTCTTAGAGAGAGAAAGTGGAGAGAGAATCTTCGTATCCTTTAGAGGAGGCAATCATAATCGAGATCATCAAGGGGCATGTTTGGATGACTTAATAGGGGTTAACAGTGATTAGATTCTATAAATATTTGGCAAGGGCTAGGCTGGGATCCGACATACAGCATGGATGTTGAAGCAATTTTGGATCATCTTATTTTCATCTTAGATTCATGCTGGGGTTCATGGATCAAATAGAGAGATAAAGAGGGAGAGGGTAGAGAGAGGCATAAGAGAGGAGAGAGAGAGCGCTTCTCTCTCTCTCTTTTTTCCTTTTCTTTTTTTCTCTTCTTATCTTCTTGTTTTTTCCTTGGCTGAACGGGCGAAGGATACGGGTGGTGGCTTGTGCTCCAGTGGGGTGCCAGCAGCACAGCCGAAGGTCCGGCAGTGAGCGGCCAATGATCATGGGGCAGGGGACAACTGGCGAAGCTCGAAAATCAGAGGATCCAAGTCTTTTTTCTTTTTTTGGGTTGTTGGCCACTCGTCGACGGCCATGACCTCCGAAAATGAAACTAGGGAGGTCAGGTGACATGACTAGGGGGTGCGGCACCAAGGGCGGCGACACCGATGGCTAGAAAATGGAAGGAAATTTGGCCAAAAACGTAGGGAAACAGGAAATCATGGCTTTTCCGATGAATCTGATGGCTGACAGCCATGCGCAAAGACATGGGAAGAAGGGAAAGAAGGAGAGGAAGAAGGGCTGGTGCTTATCTTGGCCTCCAGTGATGTCTCCGGTGAAGATTTTTGGCAGACACGGTGAGGGTATCCGCGGCTTCAACAAGAGAAGAGAGAAAGAAGAGGGAGGAAGGTCAATGCTCGTCGTGGCTTGCTTAGGATGGAGGGGGAGTTTTATAGTGGGGAGGGGAGGCCGAATCCTCCCCGGACTCGACTTCTTCTCGATGAATTTGGGTGGGAGTCTTCTGTGTTTCTTCTTCTTTTGTGCCATTTGGGTGGGGTTTTCGGGCTGATTTTTTAATGGGCTAATTGGACCAGGCCATTACATTTTGAGATGGGTTTGTCATGGCCTTTTGCATTTGATTCATTCAGCCTTCCTGATTTCAGCCTGTATATGCATGTAGGTGTTTGGACTTGGAGGAAGAGGAAGTTCTTCAATTAAGGATAGTTTATGAACATTTCTTTTGGAAAATACTTGAGAATTATTTGTTGTGTTTGATTTCTTTTCTTTTGTGTGTATGTTTTTGTATCTCTCAAAAAATGTTGTATTATATCTAAGTAACCAATTGATTCCTTCCACTCTAATGATTTGATCTATCCTATCCAATAAAGGGAAATACTGAAAGTCATACTTGCAGCTACCTATACCAACTTCATTTCAATTTCATTTGAATATCTTGATGCTCTGTTTTGGTAAAGTTAACCCCTAAACTGCTGCTGCAATTTTTAATATGTTGTATTATTAAATATAATAATGGTCATAGTGAGTAGTGAAGACTACGCAGTCAACAATTGGTCTGCACCATACATCTTGGTAATATTAGAGGGAATGATGTTTTATCTTATTAGACAAACCAGTTCACGAGTTACAAAAATTGCCTGTTGTTTTGATGGCAAGATATGTGTTTGCAATTTTTTTGGTGCCTATCTTAGCAGATGGTCCTTAGTGAGTTCTGTGTTTCTTATATTTTAACATTGTTGGTGCAGGAAATTTGCCATGAAAGTTCAAAAATTCCTGATGGAATGTTGATGACTGAACATAATGAAAACAACATATTTCCATATCTTCTTGTCAATATTGGCTCCGGTGTTAGCATGGTTGAGGTAACTCTTATTATTACTATTACGGTTGATTGTTCTTGTTTCTTTGATAATTAGGTTTTTCATTATATTGTAGCAATTCATTATATTAAATACAAAGCAGGTGATTGGCAAGGGGAAGTTTGAGCGTATCATTGGGACACATCTAGGTGGTGGTACTATTCTTGGTCTTGCACGGCTATTAACAGGGTGTACAAGGTACTGATTTTCTATTTTTCTATGAAGTTTTTCCCTTATTAGCTTAAATTTTTCATCATGAAATATTTGATTTCTTTCTTGTTGCAGTTATGAAGAGTTCCTGGAGTTGAGCCAGCAAGGAAATAATCTAGCTGTGGACTTGACTGTGGGGGATATATATGGGGAGCTAGGTTATCCAAAGGTATATTTTCTCTTTTGTTTATAATCTCTAGCAATGTTCAGCTTAGATATGCATATAGGTATGGCATCTTTTAACATCAGTAGATACTGATTAATGGTTTTCTTTGGTAGCTAAAATATTTGATTGCTAGAATTTGGTTTACGAGTTGCACAAAATATTATTTATTGTTTACTGAGCAGTCACCTTCTTTGAAATATCATATGGTATCTTTTATTTAGAACTGGAAATGGGCTCAGTCTGGTCATGTTACCTTTTTGCCTGAGCCTAGCCCAAAAAAAATTTTTGGGCTTTAGGCCGGGCTTGAGCCCACAAGGTCTTCACAAGTTGTAGCCCACGCCCAACCTGAGCCCAAAATCAGCCCAACCCAAAGCCTGAAGCAGGCCCAACCCTCCACATTTGAGAGATCTCTTAGAGAGATCGAGGGATCAAGTGGGAGCAGGGGCAGGGAGATGCAGAGAGTGTAGGAAGGAGATTGGAAGGGCCTAGGGAGGGAGGGGAGGGAATGGAAGGGTTCTCTCTCTCTCTCTCTCTCTCTCTCCTCTGCCTCAAGAATAGGGGGGAATGGGCGAAGGAGGGAGCATGAGAATGAGCTTGCCATCTGTCAAGGTGGTTCAGTGAGACTGGAGGAGGGTGGGAGTGGGCAAGGGGATAGAGATGGATAGATATAATGAGAGGGGGGAGAGAGGATGTACCTGAGAGTGGTGAGGAGATATTGTTGCTCACCACTGCTGCCTTGTCTGTTGCCACTGTTTGCCTGTCATTATTGCATCGTTTGCTGCTTGGGAGAGCCAAAGAAGAGAAGGGATGGAACAAGAAGCCTAGGGCATGTAGGGAGAAGGGAGAATAGAGGTAGGTCTTGATTTTGAAGAAGAATAAAAATAGTAACAATAGCAATAACATGAACAATAAGTGGCAGACATTTAGATTTTAGAGTCCATCACAAATAAATTTGGGGCAGCAATGAAAGCTAGATTCTTGCTTTGTTTTTCTGAACCTGAAATGTAGTTGAGTGATTGATTTTGTACAACTTTATGGTGAATCTAATTGAGATTACTATGCTTGCCTTGAGCATATGTGGCATATAAATTGCGTGTCCTTATGTGTTATAGGTTTAGTAATTACATCTTATTTGTTTTAATCATCATAGCATGGTCTTCCAGCATCTACAACTGCTTCCAGTTTTGGAAAGGTAAGTTCAAACAAGCTTTCAGACTACAAAGCAGAGGATCTTGCTGCAGCTCTCTTGAATGCTTTCACATACAATATTGGACAAGTAAGTACCAATTTCTCCTTTGTTGGCAGAATTCCTATAATACTTCTGGTAACCAAATGATAATAATACTCTGCAGTCCGAATGCACCCTGTCTAGTTTATTCTGTCTATAGAAAGTTGATAAAAGTTGTGTTGAAAATTTAGCTAGAATGTTTAAAACATATATTAAATAAACAATATGAGCAACTCTTCTTTTATAAATGATTTTAATCTTCGTTTTCTTTCTTGTGTTATGCCTAGAGCTGCAGTAGGAAGTTTCCTGTACTTCTAAGAATTATATGCGTTAGAAACTGATAAACCCTTTGTTATCTTTTGCTTCATACTTATGCCCAAAATCCATGCCCTTTATATTATTATTTCGCAGAATGCTGTTGATGTACAAGAATCCAAACAAATCCATGACTGTTGGGGAATGAAAGGCTATATTGATCTGGCCGAATGATCAATTGTATGATTTTTTACATTACAATGATTTTACTGACATAATATTTTACATAAGTTAAAATATTGCTGTTTTGCTGGTTCTATCAGTTATCCATGAGGATATACCTGGCTTGGAACTTATTTGAACATGAATCAATTGTTATGACCATGCAATAGGGTCCAGTTTAACATTTAGCTGCTAGATTAAAGATATTTCTTGTCATTTTTCCCTTCAATGTAGGTAAAATTTATGTGATGACTTGCCTAGTATGGGATAGGCAAATCAACTAGCTGTAGGTTATTGGTATATATGACTGCTTAGTCATCATGCAATAAGAGAAAAATCTGTTGCATATTTGGGTATAAAAAAGGGGTAGCAGTAAATATGAGTGCTTGTGAAGAATATATCTAAGATACTTTTAATATAAAAACTAAGTCTTAAAATAATATAATAACTGAGGTTTTTTGGTTGTCTTGGAAAAGCTGCAATAGAGTTATAATGAAGGTCCGCAATCTCAGTATTGTGTATCCTACAATTTGGTACAGTATGCATCCCATACCGAAACAGCCTTCTAATCATTTTTCTTGCTTTTTATCTCAGTACTCCTTTGTACAGGTCGGTACAAGCATTAGTATGCCTGGGCATGGGGCTTATACTGACCCGAACTTGAGTTCGGTAACAGTGCAGTATAGGATGGTCTGCATGGGGCAGTAAAGTGAACCATGGTTATAACAATATCAAGAAAATTTTTAGTGGTGTCCTGAAGAGGAACCTAAAGAGATTCCCACAAGGAAACTGAAAACAACAGTGAGAGAATTTTGGTATGGCCCTGAGGTTGGAGCTAAGGAGAATACCATAAGAGAACTAAAGCCCACTCTGCCGCACCCCCCTCCCTGCACCCCCAGAAGCCCTTCTTATATGTTTCTTGCAGATGAGCTTTAGATACATAAAACTCATATTTTTTATGATCTTCTCTGCTAATTTTATCATGGTATTAGATTTCAAGGCCTCTTATTTTTTGTAGCACATGATGTGCTAGCTTATCTTCCCTCCAATCCTAGCCACCTGTTCTCAATTGTAACCACAACATATTGTTCCTTTCCGCACCCAACTTCAGAACATGTAGTTGCAGCTCTACTAGAGCCATCAACCAATCTGCTTATGGCACTATAAATCTTTGGCTAAGTGGCTACTTATCTAAATCTCTAAACTATGTTCCTTCCAACTCATTGAGTAGATACATTCAGTGAATTTTAAATGCAATATGTGCATGCATGCATGCGTACGTACAGGCATGTTTTCCAGAAAATCGCACTAAGTCTTTATAACACGTTGTCCAAAATCAATGCAATCAATGTTGTAAATTCTGGCATACCTTCGCCATTGTTACACATTTATGTGATGGATAGGTAATATCCACTTCGCATGCCAACATGGTGGCTTTTCGACCATCATTTTTGCTGCCCATTTTCCTCTGTTTGTTGAAATGGTAAAAAGAGGTTATGTTGAAAGAATTATTCCATATATCTATCCACACACACGCACACCCACTTACCTGCCTGCTCACACGCACACACCCCCCTACAACATGCAGGCACACATGCACGCACACATGCACACACCCTCATAGTTTTGTCACTATAATAGAGTTTACCCACCAATTTCGGGATGAACTGGTGTGGCTCTTCTACACCTAAGATACCAGAATATCGAACCATGAATGAAGAAAGGTATGGGAGAAAGGCATATTAGCTAGTGACCGTGAAGCCCCAATTCTCGACTAGGACACCAAAGGGCCCTAGTACTAGCATTTGGATGTAGAACCTACATGTTGATCCTCACAATTTCGATAGGCATACTAGTGATTTAGGAGAGATCTCCTAGAAGGTATTTACTACTCATTTCGGTCAATTCTCCCTTACCTTTCTTTTGACTGAGAGACATGTACTTCCATGGTGCTCATTTTTCCAATTATGAAGCATGGCTGTGTGATCATATTTATTGGATGCAGTGCCCAGGTACTTTGGCCGCTAGTAGGTCAAGAAATACAGGCCAATGGTAGAGCTGATAACTATGTAATTATGCTTGGGTTGAGGGCCTTGGAGCCACATAGATAGTTTAATGTTCTCATTAGCACCTGACCCGGAGATGTGGATCATCTAAGGCATATTTGCATGTCCTACTCCTATTCGCAATGTGCCTATGATGTAGCACAAAGCTGTACCATATTACACAAAATAAATATTATGTTATGATCTGGTGTTGAAAAAATTGATGAGATTTGGCCCCATGAAATATAGACAATCTCTTTTTTTTGGATGAAGAGACAAAGTAGTTATTGCAGTTGTAGCAAATGGGATAAGAGAATTCCTGCCATTCTCTTTCTTTCTCCCAATTGAGAAAATAATTGCAAAATGAAACAGCAAGTATGAAAAATGAGTCATAAACCCCCAGTATAGTCTATATAATGCAATTCACCATTTTGTTCATGGGGGTTTGATTGTGTCATAGTGCTATAATTCAAATTAGGTTTATCTTTTGATTAACTGCATTGCCTTAACATCCAGTTGGTAAAAAGCAACAAATATTGTCAATCAATACCTTATGTATGATCAATAAAATTGTATCCTTTTGTTTTACCATTTTTTGTTTTGGTTGTGGGATGTCTGGAATTCATTACGTATACCTGTTCATTCCTAGTAATTGTCTGTAGGCGTACAAATTTAAAGAAAGAGATTACCATGGAGTGATGGGAAAAATGGAAGGAACAAATGTCTTGGAGGAATTGCTAGTCTTACTAATCCTCTATTCAACCCAAGCAATCGAAACCATTCTTTCCCATTGTTTTACCATCCATAATAGTGCGACAAGAAGGTCAAGCTCCAAGTAGTTCAGCATTGAGTTTGTCAATGCTTTGCCTTAGGATTAGTGAGTAATATTTCGATGGGCCCAGAAAGGATGAGGTTGTACACTTACTAGCATATATTTATACTCATGGTTATCCACTAGCTGTATTGTTGAATGTGTAGAAGTTACAAATTTGTCATACATTACAATAAGATTAATTTTAAACAGATGGATACTGTGAACAAATGTTGCTCCAGTTAAAATTATGAATTTGCAAAATGCAAAGTAAAATATTGGAAAATCAATTTTAGTATCTGATCTTTGTGTCTGCTGTTGCTTTGTGTAGAATGTACAAAATGGGATTCAGCTAGAGCTGCCGTTGCATGCTATGAGTGATTTTTTTTGTTACTATAATTGGACTATTTTATTCTTTGTGGCTCTGACTTCTATATTATTTTCTGCTTCTTGTTCCTTTGTAAAAATTCAGGGAATAAAGTTAGCGATCAATTAGAAATTTATTTACCATGTTGTTAGCCTTAAGCAAACTCTTATTTCTACCGTATACGTGCATTCCAGATCTCCTACTTTGTCGCAAATCTTTTAGGGCTGAAGAAAATCTTTTTCCGAGGAGCTTACATATGTGGTCATGCAAAGACAATTGACAAGATTTCTCGTTCACTTAAGTATTGGTAATCAGACTAGTAATTATCTTTCGACTCCAAGAATTACCATCCTTTTCTTCTCCTTTTCAGACTTGGTTGTAAGAGACTCCAATTTGGCTTTGGTTTAATCCATGGAGCATATTCCTTTTCAATTGTTCTTTCCAATATATGTTGCTACTGTTATTAGTGTAGTATATATTCTGGTTTGTTTCTTTAGTATCTATTTTTTTTTTCCCTTTCCTAATCAATGTCTTTTTATTTTCATATTCCTTCAGGTCAAAAGACCAAGTGCAGACAACATTTTTATGCCATGAAGGGTTTTTAGAAGCTTTAGGGGCATTTTGGAGTTACGAGAACATGGGTATTGATGACCTGGCAGCACAGGAGGTCATACAACAAGTCTTGCTAGGTTCCCCTTATACAGGAGGGAAAGCTTCTTTACCATTAAGACAGTTATATGAAAGCGTAAGTGAGTATATAATAATTATCTTATAACTAGCAAAGAAGTGCTTGGGTTATTCTTTTGGCTTCTTCCAACCGAAAAACTGGCAAGCCAATCACCTGGTGCATATATATATATATATATATATATATATATATATATATATATATTCTCTTGAGAATACGGCAGTTGTTCGCCACCACTCAAGTTCGAACCTGAGATCTCTCAATTAGATGGGTGCCCACCAAGGTATCTGGTTTTATTGTAGCCTGCTTTCTGCTGGATTGAATCAATAGACAGGTATGCAACAACTTGATCGTCCATTTCTGAAGTTGTTCTTAAGGTTAAGCCTCGGAATCATGAAATATTGTACCAGGCCGAACTGCCCCATACACCCTATACCATATACCATATCATAGCAGTCTTGTACCAATATGGTATCTCATACCGTACCAATATTTAGTACGTCATCATGCACCATACTGAACCACATACCGATACTGTAATAGGATGGTCCCAGTATGGGATTTGATATCGGAACTATGCCAATCTTACTTTCGAGCTCTCTTCGTTGGTCAGCTAATTCTGGACCTTACAATGTTTGGGTTTAAGAGCCCATTAGTCTTCTTTATCAAGACTAAAGAAACCGAAGAAAATAGTTTTTTCCCCTTTATAGTTAAGTGTGAGATTTTCTTTAATAGTTTGGATTAAAAATTCTGATTTTTGTTTTCACTTTTATGGTTTTAGTATATAAAAAGTTCGAGTATATCAAGTGAACTTGTTTCTTATATATCTATAAGGCATGATTCTCATCCTCTAGGTCCGTGTATGGTTTGTCTTCTCCTCTAAAAGTTTCCATGTAGTTCTCTTTTTCAAGGCTAGGCTATTGAAATATTATTCCCCCCAGACTTGGTGAATGATCTAGTAACAGATTTGGGCATCACATTTCATCCTATATTAAAGGAGTTGGAGACCGAATCATTTCATTTATGTACCGTTTATCTGGTGCTGATATCATGCATCAATATATTCTCAAACACTATAATTTGAAAACTTGGGGGTTTTTTGTTTATATTTATCTGTACTAGTGCATAAGGCTGGAATTCTTTTAACTTTGGGTGAGACCGTCTTTTCATTATTTTAATCCCTCTTCCCATTTTGGCTTTCTACAGAATGATGAGAACTTCAAGGTGGAAATTGAGAAGTTGCAACGCGACAATGCAGAGCTCAAGCATCAAGTAGAAAGATTGCGACGTGAAAACGAAGAGCTTAAGGCTAAGCTAGAGAAGTCGAGAGATGATCACCAACGTTAGACAAGAGTTGACATCTGCCAAACACACGGCATCAATTCGGGCTTCAGCTGGAACAAAGTAAAATTAAATATATTACAATCGTTGACCATTATAATAATTTCTTTTAACGTTCAAAAATCTTTTCCTCATTCCTTGCCTGTTCAAATTTGCAGATCCTATGCAACACTGGTGTCTGCACTGCTACAGTGGAAAGGCCGTTCTATGTTTTCGTGTCAATGTTGCAATAATGAGGATGCTATTATATTGCAGTAAAAATGTAATAAATCCGGGTAGGTGGACGTAATTCAAAAATCAAACGGGTTACTGAATATCCGATATGTGTACGCTTGCCTTTACCTCCTCACCCAATCTATGATTCAAAAATCTTTGTGCATTGCAATAACCCCATACGCATCATCAATCTGAAAGGAGGGTGAGAATGGTGCTGCATTTTTTAATTCATGATGCATCATTTGGTGATGGTTCCTTTTCCACTGGCTATGTAGAAATTTTCACTATCGTCAACAATGTGGTTGGAATTAAAAAAGAAAATAAAAGAAAAGGAACAAAAAATCGATACTTTATCTTTCTATCCCAGCAATGGATAAAAAACAAATGAAAATACAAGCGAAATCAAAAGTGAAATGATAAATTTGAGCATCTTTAAATACTTGCTGTGCGGAGCTTTTTGTCAATGGATATGATCCAAGGGTCTGGTAGGAACATCATGTAACCCATGTTGTTGGCTAACAAATAGAAGGTATCAACAATCAGCATCCATCATGCATCTAACGCAGGAAAGGAAAGGATTCCCGACCCTCATCCAATTTTAAAGTAGTGTATACGGGAATCAAAAGCAGGTCACCGATGGCCAAGCCCCAATAATGTTGGCAATTGAACCATTTGGCACCTAATATATTTCAAGAATTATCGTGTATTTGGTTAGGATCATGAGAGGGAGGATAGATGAGATTGAAAGAATGGATGATCTTCATCCATGGTTTGGTTCAAAAAGTTATGAAAAGGATGGATGAAAAAGTAAGATTCTTCATTCATCTTGGTCCATCAATTTGCATTTTCTCAAATTGGGAGGATGAAAGAAGAATGGATGGATTATTGATGAATGAATTTTTGCATTGACAAAATTATCCCTCATTAATTTTTTTTTGACAAAACTATAATATTTCTTCACTTTATCATTCATATTATTTTTATATATTTTTATATATACTATTAATAACATACTATTAAATTTTATTACTAATTATTTTAATTTGAATACATAATTTTGATAATTATAATTAAATAACTAGAATTATCTTCAATTTTTCTATTTTACTTACTATTTTTAATTAATTATTTATATAATATTAATTAATTATTAAATTTGATTATAAATTAATTAGTTATTTATATTATTAATAAAATTAATTATTAAATTAAATTATAAATTAACTAATTATTTATATAATTAACTCATTAATAATTTAATTATAAAATTATTTATTAAATTAAACTAAATTAAAATTAAATATTTATATAATTATAAATTATAATGATTATTAGTTTATATATTATTTACTTATTTAATATAAATTAGTATTATAAATTGATAATAGTAATAATTTTTTCAAAGGATAGTTTGATAAAAATATTATATAAATATCATCCATCCTTTCTTTCATTCCTCCTATACCAAATAGAGGAAGGAATCACTTTTATCCATCCTTCCATGTTTCACCAAATATATGAAAGAATTCCATCCATTCTTCCTCATCCATCCATCCTTCGTACCAAACAAAGTAATAGGATTTAAAGGTCTGAATTGATATAATATTAATGTCATTTGGATTTTTTTTCATCTTCTTGTTAAGATCAAAATCAGTACCTAAATTTAGATATTGATTCATGCTAATATTGGCCATCAAGTAATATGTTGGTACCATGGAATCTGAAAAACGTAGCATGCTAATAAGGTGATCCACTTCAAGAACCACAATGATATCATCCCAAACAAATTCTTAGTTGAATAATATGACCCAAACAACCCAAATTACTAATGCTATATATTTCAAAATCCCCTTTCAGTTAAAATTATTCTTTTTAATAATAAATTTAATATAGTTAATAATTATATTGTATTGACTATATTTATATGTGGTGTTCAATGTTATGTGGAGTTGATAGTTGACAGTAAATATATATATGTCATCATCATTAGATAGCATAAGAAGTCAGCATCATCAAGCTATGCAATCTTGAGATTTTTGTTGGCATCATATATATGTCACCAGATCTTTATAAATGTTTGCTTTCAGATTTTATTATTGTGAATTATTCATGACAGCTTCCCTTCTCGTCATCAGCCAGCCATCAGATTTCTGCTGGACTCCATCCAAATGTATAGCTGGTTGTCGATGCTTTTGTACTATTTTGCATGCCAATTTCATCTCTAGTGTCCAACTGCTAATTTTGCTAGTGTTTTCGAGATGTCCTAAAAACTATTCTATCTTAATCTTTGGTGTCAAGCAACGTGCACACTTTTCCAATACATTCATGATATGTTGTTGATCCTTACGGTTTCATCTATCATTTGAGTTCGGTCATAAGATTTGATGTAAGAAAGAGCTAAAACGTAAAATATTTATAGAACCTTTACTTTAAGCATGAAACATAGCCTAATTGAAGATGGTGTAATTTGTGAAATTAGAACGATTCCCAGAACGTTTAGATTTTTTTTTTTTTTTTTTTTTGGGTACGAGAAAGGTTTAGGTTACGAGTAGCAATATAGTCATTAGTCAGCTTACGACGTCGGACAATCATATACCCATACTCAACCCAACCCAATATGGACCTCCCAGTACTGTCAGGGCTTGGGTCCAAGTGTTTGAAAAATATTATTACTGATAGAAAGATTTTGAAGTATTTTTATGGTAGCATGTTGCCTAGCTCGTGGGAGAACCTGCGTGCAGGTTTTTATTTGGTTTCAGTATTATTATTTGGATTTGATTTCAGACCATATTATATTATAGTACTGTCAGATATTCTATATCTAGATGCATATTTGGTACTTCAAATTTTTTTTATTTTTTATTTTTTTATTTTTATTTTTAAAAATATTTTTTAAATTTTATTTTTAAAATTATCATTGACATAAAAATCATCGTTTCAAATGGTACTTTTATTATCATATGGATATCTGACGTGGTATCAAAATCATTACATAAATGGCAAGTTCGCTGCACTCGCTCTGATTTCATTAACTCGTCATTTAGAGTGGCGAGTTCATGGCCTCTTTATTTTACTTTATTTTATTTTTTTATTCTCGAACGGAGGGAGGAGGAGCTACGAACGCTACAGGAGTGTGGGGACGCGAGCGAAGGATCTATGGATAGATACCCGAGGGGAGAGAGGGGGGGATTTTTTTTTTTCTTTTCGTGTAATAGATCGAGGGTGTAGCGGTCGTGATGAGTACCTGAGGGCTGGGGGTGGCAACGAGCCCCTGCAGGGAGGGAGGATTTTTTTTTTTTATAGCGGACGGAGGGGGAAGAAGGCGTAGTTGGCAGTGGTGACCGATGATAGGGACCCGGCCAGAAGGTGGGGGGTGGCGGTGGCGACGGGTGCCGGGGTGGAGGGGGTCAAAGGAGAGGAAGAGTTTTTTTTTTTAGTAGATGGATGGGGAGGAGGCGCGATTGGTGGTGGTGATCCGCGGTAAGGATCCAACCGAGGGGTGGGGGGGGGGGGGGGGGGCGCAGGCCCAAGGGGAGGGATTTTTTTCTTTTTTTTTTGTTGACAGAGGGGGAGGCATGCATGGGGGGGAAGGTGGTGACGAGGGTCGAGGAGAAGAAAAAAAAAAAAAATTTTTTTTTTAATACTTAAAAATAAAAAAAATAAAAGATAAATAAAGTAAATAAAATAATAAAATAAAATATTTAATTAGGCTTTTGAAATAATAATAAAATATTATTTTTTAAAAAAAATAAATTTAAAAAATATATGGGTGGGTATTGAGTGGCGACCATGCAGAGGAGTCGTGGGTGGTGCCGGTGGGAAGTTTGAGTGTTCAACGCAAAGTCATGAAAGAAAAAAAGAAAATAAAAAATATTTTTAAAATAATAATAAAATATTTTTAAAAAAATGCATGATGCAAGTAGCGGCCGGGTGGAGGAGCCGTGAGTGGTGCCGGAAGGAGGTGTGGGTGTTCGATGCAGATCCATGAAAGGAGAAGAATGAAATGAAAAAAAGAAAGAAAAAAAATTTAAATAATAATAAAAATTCATGGAGCGGCGGGCAGCGAGTGGACGATTCGCGAGTGCTTTCGAAGGGGGGCTGGGCATGAAGAACCCACCAGCAAAGAAAGGGATGGTGCGAGTGGAGGACTCATAGTCATGCAGGATGGGGAGGGATCACCAGTGTGCGGGGAGGAGGGCGGAGGTGTGTAGAGAAGAAAGAAGAAATCTAAAATAATAATAATAATAATAATAAATATTAATTTTAGAAAATGAAAAATAATTTTAAAAAGTGCCTTCCAACTCTATCGAGGAGTACGCTCGAGAGCTAGATGAGTTCTTTGGACCTTCATTTTTTTAAAATTTTTTTCTTTTCATTCACACCCATATCCCCCTCCGACACCACTCATGGTGGCGACCGTGCGAAGGAGCCATGGGCGGTGCTGATGGAGAGTCTAGGTGTTTAGCACAAAACCATGAAAGAAAAAAAAGAAAACAAAAAGATATTTTTAAAATAATAATAAAATATTTTTAAAAAAATAATTTTGAAAAATTTATAGGTGCACGTGGAGGAGTAACGATCGAGCGGAGAAGCCATGAGTGGTACCAAAGGGGGGTGTGGGTGTTCGACGTAGATCCATGAAAGAAGAATAAAAAAAATTAAAATAATAATAAAAAATTATTTTAAAAAAATAATTTAGAAAAAAAAGCTTAAGGTCTAGAGAACTCATCCAGCTCTCGAGCGCACTCCTTGACGGAGTTGAAAGGTGCTTATTTTTTAAATTATTATTTTTTAAATAATATTTTTTTATTTTTTTAAAAAATTATTATTTAAAATTATTATTATTATTATTTTGGATTTCTTCCTTCTCTTCCGTACATTCTCAGCCTCCTGCATGTTGACCACTGCTCCGTGCACCCTCCCGACCCCCCGCACGCTGACGGTCCCTCTCTGTCCCACACGATTGTGAATCCTTCACTCGCATCATCCCTCCCTTTACTTGTGGGTTCTCTACACTCACCCCCCCTCTGGCACCACTCGTAGATCGTCTGCTTGCCACCCATCGCTCCATGAATTTTTATTATTATTTTATTTTTTTCATTTCATTCTTCTTCTTTCATGGATCTGCGTCGCACACCGACATCCCCTCCGACACCACCTGCATCTCCTCCACATCCACCCATGCATTTTTTATTTTTTAAAAAATATTTTATTATTAATTTAAAAATATATTTTTTATTTTTTCTCCTTCTACAGCTTTGCGTCGAACACCCATACCCACCCCCCACCATCGGTATTGCCCACGGCTCCTCTGCATGGCCCTCCTCCTCAATGCTCACCCATACATTTTTCAAAATTATTTTTTTAAAATAATATTTTATTATCATTTAAAAAATCTAAATATATTTAAATATTTTATTTTATTATTATTTTATTTATTATTATTATTATAAAAAAATCTTTCTTTCTTCTCCCCTGTTGCTATTTTATTATTATTCCTTTTTCTCCTTCCCGCGCCAACTCCTCCCCCCCCAACCCCCTCCGGGTACCCACCCGTCACCACTGCCCCCATCGCCCCCCTTCCCTCTCCATCTGGTAAACCAAAAGAAAAAAAAAATTCCTCCCCCTTTCCTCTGCTCCAACCCCCTCTGGATACCCGTCCATCATCACCACTTCCATCTGCTGTACCAAGAAAAAAAAAAAATACCCCCTTCCTCACCCCCGCTCACGAGTATCTGCCATCACCACCGCCCACATGCCTCCCACCCCTCCCCATCGTGAGTCCTCCGCTCGCATCCTCCATCCCCTGGAGCGTCCTCCCTCTGCCCTTCTTCGAGAACAAAAAAAAAAAAAAAAAAAATCAATGAAATCACTGCCTAGACTAGCGAGTTCAAACAATGAGTTCACTAAAATTATCAGTGACGAGTTCAATAACCCGCTATTTCATCCGATGATTTTGGTCCAACCCCACGATAGTTTTGGAAATAAGTTCAAGACGACCGTTTTTTTTCAAATAAATAGTAAAAAAAAAAAAAGTCCAAGAGCTTTTATTACTAGCGAAATTTTTGTCCCAGCCTTCGCATAAACGCATTAGAATGTACCGGGAGCTGGGATTTACACACAAAACAAGGAAATATCGGGAGCTCGGAAGGTAGACTAGATAGACATCACGTTTCTGGAAGTATCAATTTTTTATCTTCTTTTTAAAGTAATGTAACTTGTTAATTTTGGGCACATTCTCCTATTGCCAGCCATCAAGGTTTCACCATTCTGTATTGGAAAATACTCGGTTTCTTAGGGAAAAGCTTCAAAGTAATTGCCAAGCTAAATTGTGCCAATTTCGTTGAAGCTTGTGTCAGAATTTATTGCTATTTTGTTATCAAACAATGGTCTCCTTACCCTTGTATCTTCCTTCATTTATTCAAAATGAGTATCAACCTAATGCACAGCCTTTTTCTTTTTTCTTTTTTCTTTCTTTCTCTTGGTTAGATGTGGATTTTTAGGATCACCCAAACCTCCATCCAAGTAGAGTACAATAAATAAACCTTAAAACTAAAGTTATCCACATATATAAGCCAGCACGGGTTACAGATTTCTGCCGCATCTCGAGGCCACATGAGCCACATCCACAGCCAGTGAAACACTTGATAATATCTGGACACTGATCCTATTCCAATAGGTTCCAGTTTGGGATTGGCCAACCTTTCTGGCAATCCATTGGCCAGTTTGGCCAACCCCTCTCTCCCGACTGTTAATCCGGACGGACGATCCCCACCAAACTGCAGTAGATTGACGTTCTGAAAGTATGCAGCACCTGGGAAAAATAAATAAACTTTGTGCTTATCATAGAAGTTGAACAGAAGATCCCATTCAAAATTGCAGCCCCTGCAACAATAGGCAATGCCCTCTCCTCTCCTGAATAATTCTTTGTGCACCCCGCACCATGTCATCTTATTGAATCACATGGTCACACTTTCCAATATATATTAAATATGATAATTTTACTTTTTAATTTAAATTTTCAAATGATAAAAATATTTCTTTATTCTGAAAAAAAAATTTTAATAACAAAAATATTCTTTCTTACTTCTTATTTTCAAGAATTCATAATATAGAATGCCATCATTTTTTTCAAAATAAAAAAATATTTTCGAATTTAATAATAAAAATATTTTTCTTTTCTTATAACTTTTTATTTTTAAAAAATTATAATATAAATCATAATATGCCTTCAGAATATCATAACATGCCTTCAGACTACGAGATTGGCACAATAAGAGAGATATTTTTATCATTCAAAAATTCAAACCAAAAAGCATTCTCAATTCTTTGAGCCCAGGTAGCCTGTGAATCTTCCCTCCCTTTCTATATCAAAAAATTAAATAAAACTAAAAAAAATATCAACAAGGTATGGCGCTTCAAGAAGGAACCTTAATCCTTGTAAAGGATGAATGCAATGAAGAGATCAGAAATTAACTACTTGTAGCGGCCAAATTCAAATTGGCAGATGGCAAGTTTATGAATAACAGTGTAACCAGCAGTCTGTCAACATATAAAGGTGTAACAAATCTACAAATTTTATGTCCGCTTCTCCAATTGAAGGCTAGCAAGGACTCACAAAGGTTCGATGCTAAGCAGTTGCATCGACCATCAATCCCAGTTAAGCTTAAGCCCGATGTACAAGAAGTTTGATGCTCCAGGCCATACAAATACACGATATTACAAGGCCCTACTAATTGCACCCAGGATTAACAGCCAAATTTATAAGTAGTTAACCGTTTAACCTGAACTTATTGTAGTTTATTTTCTAGCAGCCCATCATCCGAATATCATTCGTCTTAGATGAACTAGTATCTTATATTCACAAGTCCAACCATAATTTTTGTTGCTGATGACGATTGAAAGGTCCAACACCAAAAAGGACTTAGAATGGTAAAATGTCGATAAGATTATTGGTGTGATCAACAGGAGTACATCTAATATCATTAGATAAATAAAATTCTTTTTCTCAAGCCTATATTTCTAGATCTTCAGACACCATCATATGAATTACTAAGAGAAGGAAGGTAGATGTTGAGTAAAAAGGGAAATTCTTTCTGCACGCACGGGGCCCAAAGAAAAAAAAAATTTTTGGGGGGGCACCGCACTCCGGCCTTGCATGTGAGCCAATCACCGCGGGCGGTGGGCGCAGGACTGCACCTCCCGCGGTGCAGAAAGTATTTCCCTAAGTAAAAATCAGGAAACCTAGGGTTGAAAATAGGTGCCACACAGGAGTACGAGTTGTTGATTAGGTATCAGGAAAATGACTTGGTACAAACAAGCGCAGGAAAATCTAGATCTTGAGAGGGCTACATCAACTATACATAATACTTCAAAAGCCACGATAATTGATAACTTGATTTTAATCCGCCCAGTGAGTTCTGATTCTGAAAAATCTGTGATATGATGTACTATGAGACATTTAATATCATTAAACATGGAAATACAATGAAACATAACACAAGGTCAAGAAAAGAAAATACATCTGCAGATAAAAAATATGTGCAACCTCGAGGCACATAGTTTCAATTGTTTTGGCCTAAAACCATTAAATGAACTATATAAATTGTTAGAAAAGATATTTTACATATATTTTATTCCTTATTTTTTTCGTTGAGATCTGACTTCTGACAATCAAAGGACCAGAATAATTATGAGAAAATAAGTTCTGAATTGTAAATGAAATTTACACAGAAAAAGAGGTTAATAGATGCACTTTTTCCATGAAAAATTGGGTGGAGACTTGTCCTAAACTTCCTGAAAGCAAACCAACAGAAGCTTCCATACTTCTCAAAACGTGCAAAATCTGACACCATAATAGGATGCTTATCAGAATTTAAATAATTACTGACAGATCGGTGTCGGCTGCAAATCCAAAAATTAATTTTGGTTTCGTATCAACACTGGCCAAAATTCAAAATGGGAACTTTTTGGCTTCCATTTTCGGAAGGTAGAAAAAAGAAAAGATAAAATATTTATAATAATGATTACTTTCTAAGAAAGCAAGAGGATCACAGAGAAGTCATTGAAGTGAGGGCTCACTTGTCCTCCACCTCCTTATCACCATATTTTAGATTTAGAATTAATTATAAACTCAAAATAACAGCCAAAACTGTGCTGAACTTAATACCTAGTACCTCCCAAAAAACCGAAATTCTCACTTTTCAAATCACAAAGCTTCCATCAACCCCCTTAGCAGTTCTAAGCATCATTAAGTTTGACCAAAATATATTACAATCACAAGGAAGCCCGTAAAATTGGCTGTCAACTAACCCTAAACAGCACCTAGAGGGATATTATCAGCCAAAAGAATTCCTTGGATCACAAAAGACCTACCTTATTAGCTTATTCTTAGAATTTAGTGTAGGATGTCATGGCACAAATGTCTAGGGCATCAAGCATATAGTCATTGGATGGTGCTAATAACAACAACATTTGCTCTTGTTGGGTATCGAGCAGCTTCACCAAGCATGAAAAATTCTTGGTGGGAAAGCAGACTTCAGAAAGACAATTGTAGGCATTATAAACTATATTTTCATCTTTTCTTCCCTAATCGTATCAACTAGCTCAAAATGATCGACAACAAGCCTTGCCCCCACACTCCCACAGAGGTGATCTTCATGTGTCAGAATGGATCAGACCCCAATTAGGACAAGGTTTGATAGTCATGGAATGGGATATGATGATTTTCATGTGCTTTGAACATGCACAGAAATGATGATCTTCATGCAATCATCTATCTTGAGTTAATCATCAAGATCTCGTCATCACGTGCCTCCATCAAATATTTTTTTCTTGAGTCAAAACTATCCATTGGTGGACAGAATCACAAATATCTCTCCAAGTTACAATTCTCTTAGACTCTGATTAAACCTAGTAATTTAGGGATGCAAATGGAACCCATAAACCTCATAGGTGGAACCCATGATTTTATAATGGTTGGGTAGCTCAAACCCATTACTTTATAATGGTTAGGTATAAATCCACTATAAGTTTCAAATGACCTCTAGGGTCAAAGTTGGATCTGTATGCTGTCCTTAACTCTTGCTCACTGCCATTTTAGTTCCCAAATCCCAAATGACACTTAGGGCCTATTTGGATGTCTAGGCCCAAATCCCATGGGATTCGTAGGTTGGGCGAAGACAACCAGTTAAGTTAGACTAGATTTGGCTCATATTTACAAGAGCCCAGAGAACTGTTGGAGTGGGCCGACCCAAATCCTATAGGGAGAAAGAAAAGACCTTGTGTAGGGAGAAAGAAAAGACCTCAACAGGTCTTCTCTCCCCGTGAGATTCAGGTCAGCCCACTCAAAAGATGGTCCTGAATGCTTGAAAACATAGGCCTAGCCAATTTATAATCCAATACTTTTGATGGTTGGTGAAGGAAAAATCATATTTTCCACCACAGGATTCTTCAGATCTGATTGAATCTGAAGAGACATTTCAAAAATTTTTCTAAAAGTCCTAATCAGATCTGAGACATCTCGGATCTGATCCTATAGATCTAATATTAAAACTAAAAATTGAAATTAAATCTGATTTAATTTTCTTATCTTGGTTGGATAAACAGCTTTTACCTTGCCGATGATCTGTTATCACCCGAGGTTCTGAATGTAGCCACGCAATTGCCTGGCCTCTATCGGAGTCCACTCGGGTAGGATCTGAACGCGCTCTCCTTGTGGATCTAATCTTAAAAGATTAGATCTAAATCTGATTTGTGAAGCCTTCTAACAAACTTTGAAGGCAGCACCCTGTCTCTTGATCTAGATCGCCCTATCTTGTTTTATCTTCAGCTTTTCTCAACTTTTGACAGCTGAAACCTCACCAACTCTAGTGTGGACATGGAGAAGAGAGGGAGGAGCTCTAGATGGAGCCTGGAGGAGGTTTATGGCAGCAACATATGGGCGTAGTGATCAAAGGATTAAAGCCCTAGGGCATAGGGTCTTTAAATAGACTCCTACGCCACCTTAGAGTCCCATTTCATCAAGCAATCAAATTGCTTGATAACTTAGGACTCTAAAGCTGATAGCCCATGTCCCCAACTTGATTTCTATCGGATTTGGTTGACCAAAAACATCTCCAAAGGTGGCGGCATGAAGGGATAAGAAAGAGTCCAGGGCGCCTAGGACTCTTCCCTCAAGAGTTTGATCCAAATCAAACTTTGTCTTAACCCAATCTAGGTGCCTCTAAAAATCACCAAATTTAGCACACCCAAAATATAACTCGAGCCCTATCACATATCCAAAAATTAGAGGAAAAGAGTTCCTAGAAAATTTTCTAGAAGGCTCTGATACTGTGACCCTCAATTCTCTCAATTGGGTCAACTATTGACCCTAGTCTAATTGCACTTCAGAATGGATTTATTTCTAGAATTAATCTAACCTGAACAAATTCCAGCCAAATGAAAATAAACCCATTTACAATCTAAGGATGAGTCAAATCAAATTTGACTCAATAAAGATAGATCAAAAAAACTACAGAAGAAGAATGTCAGGCTCAATCGTGTGCTAGCACGATTTTCTTGAACCTGATTGAATCTAATCCAAATCAATCGAACTAAGTAAACCTAATTGATCACATCCAAATCCAAATCTTTGATTGTGTGACTCAGTTAGGTTCAGTTCCATATGGTAATGGAATATGTCGCGATCTCTATCATCGATATCATCGAAACACCCTTTGATGGACTAGAACTTTTTTGATTCACACAATTAGAATGATCGGTCAACAAGATCATTCTAATTGCTACCAAAATCCATAAGTGACACCTAGCAGTATATGGTGGCAATCCATCAAAACTGAAAGCGAATCTCTCGGTGCAGCTATTTGTATGATTGGGTTCTTCTATCTTGAGCCCCAATAGGATTAGGGTTAAGGTAAACTTGTCAAACCCAACATCTGTCATATGAATTAATCATTCGATTCGAGTCCGATGTGAAATCCTAATAGAAACTCTTTCTATCATCTTCACACTGCCATGGCCATGGGCTTAAAGACTCGATTTTATGATCATCATAGAACTACTCATCTACCGAGGTAGATAGATCCCCTATTGGTGCAATCCAATTCCTACAATGAACATGCTATAGCCAACATACACCTCAGGATTCCAAATGGCTAGGAGACCAAGTTATGATGTAGTCAAACTATAACACCCTCAAAATGAATTGCCGATGCACCTCAGGTCAAAGAACCAGACACACCACTATAACATCGAGCCAGTCATCGACGAGAAGGTAGACTCTCTTATGACTGCTCGAGGTGGTCACGCTCAGTGCCCTCGTTCTCTAACGAGTACCTGTTCTCTCGCTCCAGTGTCTCCACACCGTAGACTTAAAACTCGTCTACTCTAAGGAAGCGATCGTACACCAACCTTCTGAATCGATCACTATCCTTATGACGATCCTATGGTCAAGAGCAGTTTATGAGTTAATTATAAAAATTCATATCTTAAATTTTTAACTCTTAAAAATATGAATTGTCATTACCATTAACTCATAGGATGTATCACAGACACTTTAAATACACATACTGTGATAGAAAAAAAACTCTTTTATTAATTTATAGTCAAAATTATAAAATTATCTCTAGAAGTGTTTTACAAGTGTTTAGCCAATCTGGCTTCTAGGGCATACATCTAACAAACTCCCACTTGACCTAAAGCCAATTGGTTACTAATCTAAGTCCCATCTTCTCAAGTGGGCTTCGATCTTCTGCTGTCCCAATGGCTTCGTTAGTAGGTCAGCCGCATTGGCTGCGGTGTCGACTCTCTTGACCTCGATGTATCCTTCTCGAGGTAATCGTGGATCAAGTGGAATCGCCGCTCTATTTGCTTGGATTTCTGGTGAGATCTCGACTCTTTAGCAAGGGCTATGGCGCCATTGTTGTCACAGTACAGAGGGATGGCATCCGATGACATTACTCCGAGTTCTGCGGTGAACTTTTTGTACCAAAGCGTCTCCTTCGCAGCTTCTGATGCAACGATATATTCTGCTTCCATGGTGGAGTCTGCTATCACCATCTGCTTAGAACTCTTTTAGCTAACAGCACCATCATTGCATACAAACAGACTTTCAGATGTCGACTTTCGATCATCTATGTCGAACATAAAATCCGAGTTTGTATACCCCTGAACCTGGAGTTCTCCATTACCAAAGACTAGAAACATATTCTTAGTCCTTCTCAAGTACTTAAGGATACATTTCACAAAAGTTCAGTGCTCTTTGTCTGGATTCGACTGATACCTGCTCGTGACACTTACAGTATGGACAATATCAGATCATATACATAGCATGACATACATGAGGCTCCCTATTGCCGAAGCATAAGGGATCTTGCTCGTGCGTTCAATCTCCTCAGATGTGCTAGGGTACATCTTCTTGGAGAGATGAATGCCATGCTTAAAGGATACTAGACCCCTTTTGGAGTTTTCCATGCTAAACCTCTTTAGCACCTCCTCCATGTACACCTTCTGTGAAAGTTCTAGTATTATATTCAGTCTATCTCTATAAATCTTAATTTTCAGAATAAATGATGCTTCTCCTAAGTCTTTTATAGAGAACTCTTTAGACAACCACATTTTAACCATGGTCAATATGAAAATATCATTTTCAATTAGGAGGATATCATCCACGTACAGTACGAGAAAGACAATAACGCTTCCACTGATCTTTTTGAAAACACATGGCTCCTCATTTTTTATGAAACCAAACGATTTGATCACATCATTAAAACGAGTATTCCAACTCCGAGATACTTGCTTAAATCCATATATGGATCTTTGCAGCTTGCACACCTTGTGATCATCATCACTGGATGTAAAACCAAGTGACTATTCTATATAGATATCTTTCTCAAGATATCCATTTAAGAATGTCGTTTTCACATCCATCTGTCATATTTCATAATCAAAATAGACTGCAACAGCACGTAATATGCGGATGGATTTAAGTATGGCTACTGGCAAAAAAGTATTCTAATAGTCAATGCCTTCGTGCTAACTATATCCTTTCGCTACGAGCCTAACTTTAAATGTCTCTACATTCCTATCGGCATCTTTCTCTTGAAGATCCATTTACACCCAACAGGTACTATACCTTCAGGTGGATCCACCAAGATCCAAACTTGGTTGGAGCGCATTGAGTCAATTTCTGACCTCATTGCCTCTAACCATTTCTTAGAGTCGATATCTAATATCGCCTCGTCATAAATTTTGGGATCATCGTCATGAACCCCATTTTTCATGAGAAACATTTTCTCTACATTCTCTAAAATAGTACCTAAGTACCTTTCAGGAGGACGGAAAATCCTAATTGATTTTCGAGGTGGAGGTAGTGTTTGGACTGGCTCAATCTGATTGGATTCCATAGACTCCTTAGCTCATTGCTCTTGGAAGACTTTCTCCTCGAGCTTGATCTGTCTCCTGATGCTACCGTCTTGAATGAATTATTTTTCAAGAAAAATGACATGTCAACTTACAATCACATTGTAGTCTTCTGAAAGATAGAAATAATATCCTAACGACTCTTTAGGATATCCAATAAACCGAGCTCTAAAGAATCTAGATTCTAACTTGTCTTCTTACTGTCTCTGGACATGAGCTGGACAATCCCAAATTCTGAGGTAACTCAGACTTGATTTCTTACCATGTCATATCTCATATGGTGTGGTAGGAACGGTTTTAGAAGAAACCCTATTCAGTAAATATATAGCAGTCATTAGACTATGTCCTTAAAGAAACTCTGGGAGGTCCATGAAGCTCATCATGGATCAGATCATATCTAATAGGGTTCGATTTCTCTGTTCTAAAACTCCGTTGAGTTGAGACGTTGCAGGTGGAGTCCATTGTGAGACTATGCCATTATCCTTAAAATAGTCTAGGAATTCTCAACTAAGGTATTCACCTCTTCGATTTGATCGAAGAACCTTAATGAGTTTTTCTATTTGTTTTTCTACTTCGAGTCTGAATTCCTTAAACTTTTCAAAGGCTTCAAACTTATGTTGCATTAAATACATATACTTGTACCAAGATAAATCATCGGTAAAGATGATGAAGTAGATATAATTGCCTCTGGTCGGCACATCAAATGGATCGCACGTGTTAGTGTATACCAGGGCAAGTAGGTTTGTGGCCCTTTTCCCATATCCTACAAAAGGAAGCTTGGTCATTTTGCTATAAAGACATGATTCATAAATCGGATATGACCCGAAAGTCAATAGACTCAATAGTCCGAATTTCTTCAATTTGTTAACCCTGTCTTCAGCTATATAACCTAGCCTAAGATGCCATAGATATCTATCGTTTAGACTATCCCTAGATCGCTTTGATCCTATGGCATTCGTGTTTTGCTCGATATTGAAAACAGAAACATCAATATGTAACTGGTAGAGACCATTAATAAGAAAATCAGTTGTAATTTTATTTCTTTCAAAAAGAATATTACAATGATCCTTAAGAAAACTAATTACATAGCCTTCCTGTGCTAAACATGAAACAGAAATCAAATTCCTACTTGCTGCAGGTACATAAAAACAGTCCCTAAGAACTAAATCTAATTCTAACGGTAGTCGAAAATGATAGGTTCCCATGGCCACAACAGCAACTCTTGCTTCATTTCCGACATATAGGATCATCTCACCATCCCTCAGCCTCCTACTCTTCTCAAGATCCTGCATAAAAGTACACAAATGAGCACTAAAACCAGAGTCGAGCATCCAACTGAATGTAGAAGAAACCATAAGATTAGATTCTATAACAAGCATACCTCCAGAAGGACATGCCTCCTTGTTCTTCAGGCTAGCCAGGTATAGAGGGCAGTTCTGCTTTCAGTAGCCGTCTGTATTGCAATGAAAATATTTTTCCTTGTCAGCGGCCTTCTTCTTCGGCTCTGCCTTCTTTTTTCCACTTTTAGTTTTCTATTTCTTCGCGGTCTTCTTCTTTCCAAAAGACTTTCTCCTAGAAGAAGTTCGTTCCACAGCAAGTACTGAGCCTTTGGAATCTTTCATGAAAAGCTCAGCAGTGACCAGCATGTTCATAAACTCAGCCAAGGTATTTTGCAGTTTATGCATATGATAGTTCATGATGAACTGTCCATATGCATCAGTCAAGGACTGCAAAATTATATTAATTGTTGATCCTGATCTAACATGACACCAAGCTTTTCAAGCTCTTCTAAGTCCTTGATCATCATCAGACAATGATCTTGGACCGACTGCCCATCACGCATCTAAGTCTTAAAAAGTCTTCTAGTGACTTGATATTTGGCTACACGATTCTGTTCACCAAACAACTCTTGCAGATGAGCCAATATTTAGCGGCTAGTTTTTATGTCTTCATGTTGGTGCTGCAACTCATCAGATATCGAGCCCAACATATAATACCTGGCTTTATTATCTTCATCCATCCACTTTTTCAGAGACACTCTCTGCTCAGCGAATGAATGGGATGGTAAAGTAGGAGAATCCTATTCCAATACATGAGTCAACTTCTCGGAATCCAAAATAATTTTGAAGTTTCGAAGCCAATCCTTGTAGTTGGATTCGATCAATCTATGGGTGTCTAGAATACAGGCTAGTGGGTTGGACGCAGATATTTTCCTACAAATAGTCAAAATTTCTAGTTAGATTTTGTAATTAGACTTAACTAATTTGTTTAGGAGTTTTATTTTTAAATAAATTAAGCTTTCACTATTTACTCGAATCCCTACACTCCCTCAGCAGAGATGCAAAAATCTCCGCGATCAATGATTTCTAGTGGATGGTGCGATCCCATCAACTGACTCACCATCTCACCTAACAGTTATTGGTGATGGGTCAACCAATGAGTAGACAACTCTTGTCCAATGATTCTATAATCATGGTGCATCCAAACCTGATCTCTAATTCACGAATCTCACCGTATCTAAAATATTAATCCACTCCTTAATTAAGCCAAACCTACCATTTGCATGAATTGAATTTCTGATTGGGTCCCTTACCATATCCAAAATATTGAGTCCAATCCATCCTCCAACCCGTAGCATCCAATGCTTAATAAACATGGTTGCATCTTTCCAATGCAACTGAACCACTATATCCAACCAAGAATAATCAACTCCAAGAAGGGCACGTACATCTATAATGGTGGAAGACCTATGACTTAATATTTTCTTAGAAAGATTTGATTCAGATCTCTTTAAAGTTGATTTGACTTAGTCATAACAATTATGACTAATCTAGTAGCATGGATTAGCTCGAATTGTTAGCCATCACTAATCAAAACTGGATCGACATAAATGGCCAGGTAAGTGAGATCGGTGAAAAGGATATGCTATTAACTCGACAAGAACGCATTCAGATCGAGTAGCTCCCAATTAAAAACCAGTCGGTCGTATCTATCAGACTTACCTTAGACACCAAATTGTCGAATCAAAATCAATCGAATTAGCCTACAATCCAGGCTCGAACCACAGAGCCAAATTAGATCTTGACTTGGTCGACCACATGTAAATGTGAGTCGACCTTGACCCAGACTTAATCCTATTGGGCTGGTCAATTCTAAGTACTTTTGATCCCACCTAACCAACTCTTGATTCGGTTTAATCAATCGCTAGACTTAATTGAGCCACCCAAGTCCGAACCTAATTTTATGAAGGTGTCTTAGATCTAAAAATTCATAATTTTTAGACTTAATTGGTTTCATAATCTTAATTCTTAATTAAGTTTGGATTCATGAATAAAAACATGTATTAAAATCCTAGGATTTCAGGATCTAGAGTTTTGCAGAAAAGTAATATCTGATTTTTGATTAAGGATGAACACGCAGCACCTCTACACGCCATAAGAACATCCCATCGAATGGAAGGAGAGAGCCTTTAAATCCTACTTTGTTCTTATGACCGGACGGCCAAGGAGAAATCAAAAATATATTTTCTACTACAAAACAAGTTAAATCTAAATCATATATCACATATACAATTAATGATCTAACCTATACGTGCCTTGCATACATCTTATGTATCATAACTTAATTAAACATGAATGCTTTCAGATATGATATATCATATATAATATCTGAAAAATAGAATTTAAATTGATCACATCAAAATAAAACTATTTTAGATAGTTCATAGAACTATTCTACAACTAGTTTAAACATATATATTTCATATCTCATATGAATAAATTAAAAATTAAAATTTATATTTTTTTTGTTTTTCAGATCTGATTACAACATTTATAACATCAAAAAAACGAAAGTAAAATAGATCTAAAATCATATTTAATCGAATTAAAAACATGATTATACTAGACTACAAATAGAACTATTCTATACTTAGTCTAGTCATGCATCTCGTATACTATAGATCTAAATTATTTAATTTTTAATTTTTTGATTTCAGATCTAATCACATCTGATGTAACATCTAAAATTCTTTAATATCAGATCATAAATAAAAATAAAATCAGATCTAAAACAGATCTGAAGAACTGCTAACGCAGCTCTAATATCAGTTGAAAAAAAATCCTATTTTTCGCCACAGGATCGTTCAGATCTGATTGGATCTGAAAGGACATTTCAATTTTTTTTTAAAAAATTCTAATCAGATCTGAGACATCTCGGATCTGATCCTATATATCTGATATTAAAACTAAAAATTAAAATTAAATCTGATTTAATTTTCTTACCTTGGTTGGGTAAACAGCTTTTACTCTGCCGATGATCTATTGTCATCCGGAATTCTAGATATAGCCACGCAATTGTCTGGCCTCTACCGGAGTCTACTCGGGCAGGATCTAGACGGGCTTTCCTTGTGGATCTAATCTCAAAAGATTAGATCTGGATCTGATTTGTGAAGCCTTCAAACAAACTTTGAAGGCGACACCCTGTCTCTTGATCTAGATCGCCCTGTCTTGTTTTATCTTCAGCTTTTCTTAACTTTTGATAGCTAAAACCTCACTAACTCTGGTGTGGACATGGAGAAGAGAGGAAGGAGCTCTAGATGGGGTGTGAAGGAGGTTTATGGCGGCAGCATATGGGCGTGGTGATCAAAGAATTAAAGCCCTAGGGCGCAAGGTCTTTAAATAGACTCCTGCGCCATCTTAGAGTCCCATTTCATCAAGCAATCAAATTGCTTGATAACTTAGGACTCTAGAGCTGATAGCCCACGTCCTCAACCTGATTTCTATCAGGTTTGGTCGACCAAAAACATCTCCAAAGGTGGCGGCATGAAGGGATAAGGAAGAGTCCAGGGCGCCTAGGACTCTTCCCTCAAGAGTTTGATCCAAATCAAACTCTATCTTAACCCAATCTAGGCGCCTCCAAAAATCACCAAATTTGGCACACCCAAAGTATGACTCGAGCCCCATCACATATCCAAAAATTAGAAAAAAAGAGTTCCTAGAAAATTTTCTAGAAGGCGTGACCCTCAATTCTCTCAATTGGATCAACTATTGATCCTAGTCCAATTGCATTTCAGAATTGATTTATTTCTAGAATTAATCTGATCTAAACAAATTTCAGCCAGATGAAAATAAACACATTTACAATCCAGGGATGAGTCAAATCAAATTTGACTCAATAGAGATAGATCAAAAAAACTACAGAAGGAGAATGTCAAGCTCAATCGTATGCTAGCACGACTTTTTTGAATCTAATTGGATCTAATCCAAATCAATCGAACTAAGTAAGCCCAATTGATCACATCCAAATCCAAACCCTTGATTGTGTGATTCGATTAGGTTCAGTTCCGTATGGTAATGAGATATGTTGCGATCTCTATCATCGACATCATCGAAATACCTTTCGATGGACTAGAACTTTTCCAATTCATACAATTAGAATGATCGATCATCAAGATCATTCTAATTGCTCTCAAAATCCACTAGTGATATCTAACAGTATATGATGGCAACCCATCAAAACTGAAAGCGAATCTCTCGATGCAGTTACTTGTGTGATTGAGTTCTTCTATCTTGAGCCCCGACAGGATTAGGATTAAGATGAACTCGTCAAACCCAACATCCGTCATATGAATTAATCATTTAATTCGAGTCCGATGTGAAACCCTAATAGAAACTCTTTCTATCATCTTCACACTGCCATGGCCATAGGCTTAAGAACTCGATCTCATGATCATCATAGGACTACTCATCTACCAAGGTAGATAGATCCTCTATTAGTGCAATCCAATTCCTACAATGAACATGCTATAGCCAACATACCTTAGGATTCTGAATGGCTAGGATAACGAGTTATAGTGTAATCAAACTATAACACCCTTAAGATAAACTGCCAATGCACCTCAGATCAAAGAACCAGACACACCACTGCAGCATCGAACCAATCATCGACGAGAAGATAGACTCCTTTATGACTACTCAAGATAGTCATGCTCAGTGCCCTCGTTCTCTAACGAATATCTGTACTCTCGCTTTTGTGTCTCCACATCGTAGACCTAAGACTCATTTATCCTAAAAAAGCGATCGTACACCAACCTTCCGGATTGATCACCATCCTTGTAACGATCCTATGGTCAGGAGTAGTTTATGAGTTAATTATAAAAATTCATGCCTTAAATTTTCAACTCTTGAAAATATGAATTGTCATTACCATTAACTCATAGGATGTATCACAGATACTTTAAATACACACTATGATAGAAAATAATCCATTTATTAATTTATAGTCAAAATTATAAAATTATCCTTAGAAGTGTATTACAAGTGTTTAGCCAATATGGCTTCTAGGGCACACATCTAACAGTTGGCCACAAATCCCATAGAATTTTTGACCCAACCATCCAAATAGGCCCTTCGTTTTTTACCATGTTTCAATCAAATCAAACATAAATGGAAATTAAACCTATTGTCAGGACCATAACTATGTAATGGCCTTTTTTAATCATACACTTCCCCTACCATGCTAAATTGAACCTTGAAAAAAAAAAAAAAACTTGAATCCAACTAGGAATCAAGTCTATATTCGATTTTGAAGCTTAGTTTGATGTATTTGGATACAATTATATCTTATCAAGTTACTTAGTTTGATGTATTTGAATACAAATTCAAACTTGGTATATAAAAACAAGTTCAAATGCAAATATAACATGAATCCAACCCATGCACAGCCCTTCTAGTATTCTATGCCTTGAATCTGCAAAAGGTTTTACTTGCAAAAATCTCCTTCCAAACCATACATACTATTTTCCACAAAATTTTCTATGTATTAATGATATCGAGTACAGAATTTTGTTTGCTCGCATTAAATTGAGTATCCATATCCCTTCTCTTGCTAGATTTGGAATCCTATAATTAACATATCTATATGATGAAGTCCTTAGATAACATGTGAAACAAAGTGCTTCAAATCATTGTTAACTGACAAGAACCAATTTTGAAAAAGACAAGGTATTGCTAATTGTTTGTTGACACATACAAAGGGAAACCTCATAATATTTTTTTATCAATATCTGTAGTATCGATACATATTGTCCTATACCAAGTATACCGTATTGTACCAATATAAAATCAAAACTTGTTACTGGGTACGTATAGAGTGTTGATATTCGAAATCGACCCCCATATCAAGCGAACCCCGTATCCAGTGTACTAACACAATATCAACATGGTACCGCTACAAGATCTGGTACCAAGATTGTGAACCTTGATTTTGATATTGAAGTTTGGACATTTAATTGCTTCAAATAAAACCTATTTAGAAAGAGGATATTTTGTCTTAGCCTGTTCTACTTCCCTTATGAAACTATATTATTGGATTGGCCATACATTTCACATATTTCTAGCAATTCACATGGCATCATCAAATGATACAAGTCTTGGATAAGAATCTACAATGCACTACAATGCCTTTATTGATGATACTTTTCTCTGCCAACACCTAGGATTCCTTGAACAATGTGATATCTCACACCAGACAAATCACAAATAAACACTTCTTTTTCTTGATTGATGCACCTCAATTAGGAAACCTCTTAAATATGCCAAACCTCTTAAATGTGACATCTCACACTAGGCAGATTGTAAATAAACACTTCTATTTCTTGATTGATACATCTAGGTATTTCTAATTGTTTGTTGACATGGACAAACTACGAGAAACCTCTTAAATAATTTCAATCAACATTTCACACCACCAACGCATATAGTCCTATACCGAGTATACCATACTATATTGATCCTAAATTAGAACTTAGTATTGAGCGCACCAACATTGTACCAATATTGAGCAAACCAACCCCCAAACTATGCGAACAAGCCCTGTATTGAGCGTACCGACACTGTACCAATATGGTAAGGGATCTTATACCAAAATTGTAAAGCTTGATTTCAGTATTGGACCTTGGACATATAACAATTCCGAATAAAATCTCTTTAGAAAGAGAATATTTGGTCTCATGTAAGCCTATTCTAGTCCCCTTGTGAAATTTACATTATTGGATTAGCTATACACTTCACAAATTTCTAGCAACTCACATGGCATCATCAATGACACAAGTCTTGGATAGGAATAATAAATGCACTACAATGCCCTTATTGATGATCCTTTTATCCGCCAGCATCTAGGATTCCTTGAACGATGTAATATCTCACACCGGGCAAATAGTAAATAAACACTTTTCCCATTGATGCACCTCAAATATTACAAAAAGAAAGATCAAGTAGCAGTATACAGAAAAAAGGGATTTGCTCCTTTCAGTTTGTCTTCATTTATTTCTGGACCAATGTCACCATGATAGATATCATATTTAATAAATAAGCTTCACCACTTCACCATCTAAACTAAAATCATCACATGTTTGGTGTTCTTCATAAGCCATGACATTATAATTCTTTCCAAATGGGAATACTCTAAGGGCTATTATGTCACAATTCTTGTTGTTATAGCACTATTTTCATCCAATAAAAAATTGAAAACTTTATAAAAGTTTCACCATTAATTCCTAATTTTGTTATAGCCTTATACTTTGAAGGGTCAAAAAATGAGATATAAACTAACAGTTTAAGCAATGTGATACATGTTTTAGAGTGTCAGGGTGAGCCTACTGGAGTCGTTAAATACCAAAATTTTTGCCTAATGCCATTAACATTTTTTTTCTCCATTTGATCACTTCTCATTTAGAAAATCTTGTTCAATTCCTTATTCCAAATGGTCAAAAATGATCAACTTCACTAATGAGATCCAAAACATTTCCTTGATATTACAGCCTTGATATATTTTTACCTAGTAATAAGATGGGACTTCAACAAGTTTGCCATCCTAAAACATCTAAGCATTTTGAGATTAGCAAACAAAATTTTCCTTTATTTTTTTTGGACGAAAAAGAATCAAACATTAGGAGAGCGAAAGTTAAATATAAGGACACAATAATCAAGAGAGAGCAAGAAAACAAAGGAACAATACACAAATCCATAACATACATTAGTTCAGAAAGGCAACCAAGTCCATAACAAGCAACCAGCATTCTTTCCCACTTTGTGAGAATTACGAATTGTAACTCCCCAAAAATTAAATCAGAAACACTATTAGAAAGAAAATGTAAATTATGATGAATCAATCAAACACATCCTAGAAGTTTCCAACAGCATTTGCAAGCTGAACAATGATGACACTATATTTAAAGTTCAGGCATTTCCTACCATCCAAACATCATACTGCATTAATAGACTCAGATGATGCTTTACTTCTAGAGAAGGAAAACAAAAGTCTTGCCACAATGATCAGATTCCAAAACCAAAGAGCCCTCTTATCTTGTTAAAGATGAGCTCTCTCCATCCCCTCTCCGTGTTCTCCACCACCGTGGCATTCCCATACCTGCAAAATTATCCAGCTACTATGTTCAAACAAACAAAGATACAAATAGTAACATATCAATGGTCTACATTATCTTTTTTTTTTTAATTTTATTTTTTTTTAATAAAAAGGAGGAAACACTTACTTGTCCTCCTCTGGGACATCAGTCTGCGTCAGTTTTACGACGGTGACTCCTTGCTCTGGCTCATCAAATACCAGCCGCAACTGCATTCCAGGAATGGAAACAGATGAAAAGACCCAATTGGCAAGAAGTGGTTCGATTGAGGGAAAAATTTAAGAAAAGGGATTCAAGTTCGTTGATGTGCACACCGTCGAATGGATCCCTTCAGCCCAGCTCCCAGACCTCCACTTCTGAACAATAAGCTTCCCTTCCTGCAATTCCTCGTTTGCTCCGGTGATCGAGCCATCGAAGAGACTGAACTGTCCTCCGACCTCCTTGCTGATCCTTGCATTGCTCTGAGTGAATCCTTTCCACCGGCTCTCGTCCATCAAGATCTCATACAGATCGCACGCCCTACAATTAAACTTCTCCGTCAAAGTTATCGTCCTGAAGCCCTCCTTCACCTTCTTCTCCTTCTTTGCTTCCGCCGCCGCCGCTGGTGCAGCATTCTCTGACGCAGGAGCCGACGGGACAGCCTTTCCACCCACCGCCGGGGCCTTTCCGGTGGCTGACGGCGCCTTCTTGACCTCGAGCTCGTCCTTCACCGGCCCACCCTTCGCCATTGCTTGAACGTAAGCCCGGATCTTGTCGAGCACCAGCGACTTGCCCTTGGCGATGAAGGCGTCCTTGATCCGGCGGCCGACGGGGCCGTCGTCGTCGCGGACGGTAATCTTGACTTCAGGGTCCTCCCCGGCGTTCTCGTCGGCGAGGTAGGGAACCTCGAGGAAGCCGGAGACCTTGAGGAGCGGCGGGTCGCCGGCGGAGTTCCGGCCCTCGCCCTCCCAGGAGAGGGTGAGGGAGAGCTCGTAACCGGGGATGATCTTGCCCTTGCGGACGTTGACGTAGGCCTCGCCGTCGAAGCGGTCTACGGTCTTGGTGCGGATGGTGAGGTCGCCCTCGCCGTCGAGGATGGTAAGGTTAGAGAGGAGGGAGGAGAGGAAGGAGCGCGACCACTCGAAGCAGTCCCGCTCCACCCAGTGCCAGTTGTGGACGTTGGTGCCGTCCGGCCGGTCCTCCACAATCCACCGCTTGTCGCCTTCGCCGAACTTAGCCATCGCCACTAGCTAGCTAGGATTTCGATAGAGAATGACGACGGCCAGATGTTCGATAAAAGTTTCGAGATGAATAGGAGAGTGGGAAGCGAGAGGAGTTGGGAGAGAAGCAAGGATGGAGGCGGGGGGAAGGGAGGGAGGGGTTGGGTGGGATTCTGGATGCTTCGGTTCAGAACGGTCTTTTTCTTTTTCTTTTCTTTTTTTGTTTTTTTTGATAAAAGTCGTTGGGATAAAGTGGCCATATAGTTATGACGGTTACTTTTTCATAACAAGTAAAACGTAGTCGAAGTTAAAAAATTTCAATTTTATTTTATCATAACTTATAAAAATTATTTTTGAAAAATAAAATGTAAGACTATTACTATCATTTTTGATCACCTGCCATTTCTTGTTCTTTGACTTTGGTCTAAAAGTCTACCTTTGACTGGTCAAATATGTTGACCATGTGACACTTTTAACTTTTGACCACATATCATGCACCTATTGAAGAGTTGGTGGAGGCTTATCCACCCTGCCAGAACTTGGCAAGAAAGAGGGCACACGCCACCCTTGTGTGTGCCCAAGTTGGAGGCGCCTATAGGAGTCCCTTTGGACAGAGGGACTCCATCTCCTTTTGGATTCCAATTAGAGTTCTCCAAAGAACCAACTTTGATAGTCTTAGGCCCCTCTAAGGAGAAATTCAGGGGACTCTATTTTTCAATCAGATTTAGATCTGTATTTCATAAAGAGTTGTGATTGGTTGGGAAAGAAGAAAGTTGGAATACAGACAGTTTATAAATAAGACCCTGCGCCCAACCCAGATTGTTGATTGGAAGTGATTGAAAGAATCACCAATTTCCATGCCCAAGGCTGCCTCTCCTCTCTTTCCTCTATTTCCAAACCCATCTTCTCCCCTTCCTCTCCACATCCAAAAGGAGTTTTGGATTTTTGGTTGGTTCGATCCAGATCAAAGAAAGACGACTGAAAGCTAGAAGGCTGCACTGCTGCAAAGGACGACTGCTGATCTTCGAAAAGAGTTTTGAAGATCCTCCAGATTAGATCCAGATCTAATTTTTGGAGATGTGATAGAGAAGAAGATGATCTCCAAATTCAATCCGAATGGATACCGGTAAAGGCCAGGCACTTGCGTAGCTAGATCCAGAATCTTCCACTGCATACAGGATCATCAACGGGTAATAGGATTACCCATATCAAGGTAAGTTAAATCTGATTTAATTTATCTAATTTTATTTTGATTTTTAAAATAATAATAATTAGATCTAAAATATATTAAGATCTAATTGGGATCAAGAAAATTTTTTTTAAAATATATCTCTTGATCTGAATCAGACCTGAACGAAAACTGGACCAAAGAAATCAGAATTTTCTTCAAAACTATCGGTCCATTATCTATTATGAGATTTGAGGTAGGCCAAATCTGTAAAACAATCGACTTTCAATGAAGTTCTGTATATTTTTGCTTTAGTGATTTTCGGCTAAGAGGTTCACGTTTGAGCCCACTTTATTGAAATAATTCTATTACCACCAAAAGAAACTTCTGTGCTGGTCGAATGCACATGGAAAAAAGTCCAAGTATGTGTCTATTCTTCTACTGACGCGGGAACGACCACGGGGATGCTTAGGAGTGTAAGTTTAGGAAGACCGATTGCTTTTGAATATTGTATATTTCTCTACAGCGGTCCATATTTTTGTGACATACTCTATTAAAATCAGGGTAACAAGAATCAGCCAATAGTAATCCTATCGAAGTAGTCTGCTGTGATAAGGATCTGCTCCTATATGACTTCAGGTAGATTCTCATATACTTCCCATAATACAAAGTCAGCTCTGAAGATTGGAGACATCTCAAGAGCGGTAGAAGATATAATCTTTATATAGCTTGCCTTCTTACAGAACATATTGGGAGGCTCCAATTTCTAATTTTTGAGACTTCTTGTTGGTTCAGTAAGGAAGCGTTTCCATCCTTGTGTAAAGCAACTTAGTGGATCGTTCCAAACTCAACTTGCCATAATGGAGCTGCAACTTCTTCTGGAACTGAGCATTTCAGAACTTCAAAAAATATTTTCTTGGGCAATTCTGTTGGGGCTAAAGTGGCCAACTTAGAGAGAAGGTCGGCTCTCGTATTTTTTGCTCTTGAAATTTTTTAAATGCTAAAACTATTGAAGATCGGAGTCAAGTTCTTCACTTTCTCAAGATATTTATCATGCTTGTCTCCCGAAGTTTTCATAACTACCGGAACTATCCGACCACCAGTAAAAATTACTGTTAGATTTGGAGCCGAATCTACTGTCTTTAAACTCTTTAGCTATTTTTAACTCAACGATCAAAGCTTCATATTTTGTTCGATTATTAGTTGCAGAAAATTCAAAGCACAGTGCGTATTCAACGATGATCCCCTCTGGGTTAACCAAGATTAGGCCTACGCCTACATCAAAAGTATTGGATGAGCCATCTACATATAGGATCCAAAAATCTTTAGGAAGGTTGGTTCTTTCTTCAGAGAAGCTCGGCTACAACCATGGAATGTTTGATTATTCTATTCAAGCTCGGCTTTCATCTGAAAATGGTGCATTCAACTAATAAAATTTATCAATATTTAAGACTTTTGATCCGATAGCCGAGATCGTAGGTTTGATGTCAAAATTTTGTAAGCTCGATTTGCCCTATTTTTAGTGATTCTTTTGGAAGGCATCCCGTTCGAATTGAAGGAACTACTTTAATTGCGTTGATCAATAGCGAGAAGTTATGGTATTCCACCTTGAAAGTAAAGATCGGAGCTTCGAACTGCAAATCAAACAAAGCGAGCATAAGTAGTTTTTCTAACTTAGTATACTTGTCTCGCGTTCCTCAAGACTCAGCTCATGTAGTTAGATCGGATCACTATGCTTTTCGTCTTCTGCTGTGATAGGACTACCGTAAGGCTGCTTGGAGACTGTAGGTATAAATAATTTCTTCTCTACGAATTTGGGCTTTGCTAATAGGGAGAGGAATGAAACAGAGGTAGTCCTTGAGCTCTTTAAAGATTTGTTGCATTCGATGGTTTCAGCAGAAGTTCTTCAAAACTACTTTAAGACTGAAAGAAGGTATGTCATCGCTCGGACGACCTTGAGATGAGCCGATTCAGGGTGCCACCTTTTTAGTTAGGTGCTGAAACGTTTTTGAATTAATTTTGGAGCAATTATCTTTTGAATGATCCAAATCTTCTCCGAATTTGCTTCGATTTCATGCCTCGACACCATGAATCCTAAGAATTTTTTCGAAATTATACCGAAGGCACACTTGGTTGAATTCAGCTTTATCTTGTATCTCTTAAGGACACTGAAGATCTCTTCAAGATCGATAATATAATTTATTGAAGCTCGACTCTTGATAAGCATGTCGTCTACATATACTTTCATGTTGCAGTCGATCTGCTCCTTAAAAATTTTGTTGATCAGGTGCTAGTATGTTGCCCCTATATTTTTTAGTCCAAAAGGCATAATCCTGTAACCGTAAAGATTATGATCAGTAATAAAAGCAATCTTCTCCTCATCCTCTGATGCCATCCGAATTTGATTATAGCCAAAAAAAACATCCATAAAGGTGAGGAGCTCGTGGCCTGAGGTCGCATCCATCAGTTGATCAATCCTGGGTAGAGGGTAGCTATCTTTTGGACAGACTTTGTTCAATTTTTTAAAGTCTATGCACATTCTTCACTTACCGTTTGCCTTTTTGACAAGCACGATGTTGGAGATCCATTCGGATAGTTAAACTTCTTGGGATGAATCCGGACCTTGAGGAATTTATCAACTTCCTCTGCAATTGCTTTCTACCTCTTTGGAGCATGGCTGCGCATCTTCTCTTTTACTGACCAATGTTTAGGATCAACCGTCAGGTGATGTTCCATGACCTCTGCATCTATTCTAGGCATATCGTCGGGGTCCCAAGCCAAAACATCTGCTTTCCTTCATAGAAATTCGATTAAGCTGCCTCTTGTAATTTCTTTTGCTAGGTTTGGAGCCAATCTGCCACCGTGATGTGTGCCAGGTATTCCCGTCATTCAGTAGAACCAAAATAGGTCTTTCATAGGCTCCGCCCGCTCTTCTGTTTAGTCATCTGCTTCAGATTGAAGGCTATGGGTTATTCAATCCTTTGTCTCTTCACTGATCCTTTAGATCCACTGGCTTCCTTTCATCGAAGTCTTTCAGAAATAGTGTTGATGATGTCGAGAGGTAGTCGACCTTCCTGTTGCTCCTTCCTCCTTTGCGATTTTGGCGTATGTGGCAGTTTTGCCCTTGGCGAATCCTCTTTTTCTTCGGGCCTATATCATAGAAATCGGCCAAGCCGGCCTTGCTTGATAATCTTCTTAATCTCATCCTAGAGCTAAATATATTTTTCAGTATCGTGATCGTGATCACGATAATAGAGATAGTATTTATTAGAATTGCACTTATTAGGATGAGTGCACATCCTCTCCGATCTTGGCAGTTGCTCCTTAATCTTCATCAGTACTTGTATTTTCGGAGCATTGAGGAGGGCATAGTTATGAAATCTTCTAGAAGAGAGAATCTCTTTGCACCCTTCTGTTAGGAACTTCCTTTGACGACCCGAGCTCCCGAGGAGAAGTTTGAACCACTTGCATTGGAGAAAGTTCGAAAGCACGGGGCAAATTTCATTCGACTTTTTACTTTCAACTACGGACTTGCTAGATTCCGTATGAACCTGCCGCTCTGTATGGCTTTAACTCATCTCCTGCAACTTGGAAAGCTTTTCTCAGCTCGAGCAGTATCCTTCGACTCGACTAGTTAGATCGGCAAAAATTTCTTTGGCAACTACTTCTCGCAAAAAATAATAAATTATTCTTTTGGAGACTGCCCTTCAATGTGTCATGGCAAAGACTAATCTAGATTTCGGACCTCAAGGGCAGCAGTATTTGAAGAATTGACGTAAGCCTGGATGAAACTCTCCCTCTATAATACTGCTTGATGTTAATGGAGGAGCTCGGAACCCTCATTTTGGAACATCGACTACAATGAAATGAGCCACAAACTGATAGCTCATCTGGTCGAAAGAGAAGATAACTCGCTTCAGTATCAAGTACCGATAACTTTCTTCTGCTTATCTTTAAGATTAGATAGAAAAGCTCAGCATTAAGATGATGTTTGGGCATTGCCATGGAGCAGTCATGATGGAAGGCCTTACTTCAGATGGGTCGATCGGATTAGAGGTCCATCATAGCTTTTGAATTAAAGAAGCTTTTGAAGTTCCGGGTGGGGTAAGACAATTATTGCATAATAATAACGAAGCAAAGAAGGAGGATCGGTGCAGATGTCGTTCATAGTGAAGCCAGGGCGACATTATGGGAGTTTCTCAGAATCCATCGATTCATTGTCTTGCAATTTTGATTGAGAACATCAGCTTGATCGCAAATCCTGAATGACTTCCGATTGTAGATGGAGAAGAAGATTTTTTCTGAAGAAGAATCATGGTCAAAACAAGATTTCTTCAACTCTTTGTTTTTCCTTTCCAGGAGTAAAGTGGACGAGGCTGCTAACCCAAGTATGTGCTCTTGGGACTGGGTTTCTTGACATCCCGATGAAAATTTTTCGATGGAGCCCACCATCGGGGATTGCTGCAATGACCTGCACCATTTTGATGAGGTCCTTCAAATCTATTGGCATCAGTAGGTTTGAACTTACTCTGGATCTACCATGGTCGTCGGTGGAGGAGGGTCGAAGGTGCTGATGATGAGAAGGAGCGGCAGATTTGGGTCAGAAATCTGATGGTGCGAAGCAGCGGATCAGTTCGGGATGGTTGTCTTCTTTAAAGGTATTGCTAAGGCTGAAAAGATTGACGAGGACTGGAGTCTTGAAAGATTAAAAGAAAGAAAAGGATAGATCGACGTAGGCACTCCTTTTTAGAATGGAGCTCAAAGAGTCTTTCCCTCTAGTGCTAATCCTATTAGTGCACGAATCTGGTTGACGTCAGAATTGAGCTAGAGTTGGAGAGGATTGATGGTCACCATCGGGACCTGGCAAGATAAGTCTTGATCAGTCAGTCGGGAGGTTGCGGCTCCGATTAAGGATCCTCCAAGCGATCAATCAGTTTCTTCAACAAAGCAAAAATAGGCTCAGGGAAAAGAGTAGCAGAGATTAGAAGAAAAAAGAGTTCTGAATAATCGTATCTGGAGTACGGTCTCTTTTATAAAGACAAGTCTGTAACAATGAGGGAGCGATAATCATAATCCATCTATGTGTGACCAGCTCGGGCGATCGTGGAGTTTATTATGGAGAGTAGTATTGTTGTCTGAACGATGTACCAGTTTGTTAGATTAATAGTTGAAGTTCAGGAAGGTAGGCACTGGTGGTGAAGAGCTTCAAGTTTATCAATTTGGAGAGTCGGACTCCTTCAAGATCGTTGTGTAAGTGGGTTCATGTTGTGAGATAGGATTTAAGTTAGGCGTAGAGGCCTTTTTGACGATCAAGAAAAGTTCGATCGAAAGAGGTTCGAAGTCCATGTGATCGGAGGGGTCCTGAAGAAAGCCGCTGGAAGAATCCAAAATATTCTGCTGGAAGGAGAAATGCCGACTGAAGAAGAAGAACTCCTGAAAATAATCCTATTGAGAATTTTGGAAGGAGGTCCGTTGGAGAAGGAATACATAACAACGAGTCCCCTCTTAGCTGATGTAAGAAGTTCGAATGGATGGGATTGATGAAAAGAAAATCAAACTTGAGTGTCAAGGGAAGAGATTAACGAGGAAAGACGTCAGCATTGAAAAGGAATTTGCTAAAAAGCGAAAGGGGATCTATGTTGGAAAGGATCTTTTTATTTATTCCTTCCGAAGCTCGTTCCACCTTTGAGGCCAGTCTGGAGGCTAAAGATATAAACAGGAGATAAGGTCCTTTTGCCATGCATGTGCTCAGAGTTCTTGATTGCAGGAATCTCCAAGTCTGCATCTTAGTATATTAGTAGAAGTTCGTCCTGAGAGAGGAGTTCTCATTGATCCTGATGTTGGTCCAATATCGATCAGCTGATGCTTTTTTAATGAGAGCATTTCAAGCGCTAAGCTCGACAAACTAGAGCCTTGTACTTATCGGTGGCGGCTTCATCACTGTCAAGTTGGTTGAGGTAAAAACTTCGATGCTCGTAAATTCTGGAGATACCGAGGAGCTAGAAATTTGGATGAAGAAGATCGAAGATAAATTTAAATTGAGGTCTGCAGTTTCGATGCTGATTGTAAATTCATTCATCGATCAGAATCAGACATGACTATCTTCGCCGGATGAGATCACCTAAAGGCTTGGCATTCCATTGAACTTTGGCAAGAAAAGGGTTTACACCCAACAAGGCCAAAGAAAAATCAATCAAATTCTAGCAAATAATTCTTTGATTGATCGGGATTTCATCCCCCCACGTATTGATTTTTGAGTTTATTGGGGTTTGGAGGCTTTTATGGAACAAGTTATCATGTAAAGCTGTGCTAGCTAAAAGAGGGATGATTCTTCCTACCGAACAATATTGTGATCTTTGTCATTTAGAGGAGGAGGACCGCACGCATGTCATCATTGCTTATTCCTCCGTTATGGCCTATTGGTAGCAGCTACGAGGCCTATGTGGGATAGACTTCCATCCCGTTTCTTTGTGTTTACGTCAAAGGCCAAGGTAGATGAGGGATATGAGGTTTTTTTTGGGATATGTACCATGATTGTTGTGGATGGCTTGTAATGAACGAATATTTTAGCATATGTTATAGTTGCCTACTCAAGTAATCAAGAAAAATAAATCTTGTGCCATTCTTACGTCCTTCATTGGAACTAAGCATCAATATTTTTTATTTACTCCATTAAGGCATTGAGGTAGTTATCAGCAGTATGCTTAAATCACATTTGTGGCATAGTGTATCATGGCATGCCCCATTCCTCTGGAGCACCAAAGTAAATTTTGTTGCATCAAGGTTACTGGGATAACACTATTTGCTAGAGTTTGTGATAAAGCTAGTGACAAAGGTTCGCTGCCCTCTTTTTCAGTTCTTCATGCTAAATTGGTTCGCATTGTCCGGATCAACTGTATGCATGTATTTAGTATATATTAGGCTAAGATGGGGAGATGCCATTATAGATAATTAAGTGGAGTTCTAGGTTTAAATATATAGCGAATCGTACTTTTAGGAAGGATATCTTGTAGTCATGGGAGGATGTATCGATCTATGCTTTGTAGGTATTTTGCTGGCTGATTGTGGTTCATTTGCATTTGTTGGGAGAAAAGAGCTGAAGGATGCTGTTTCTTTTTATACCTTTATACTTCTTCACGGTTGGCATTTTTGCCGATCATATTACAGCCACGCCATTAGCACTTCTTTGTAATATTTTAGGTTCTTAGCATATATGTGGCGGATATTTAGAGGTTGCTTGATTAGGAAGAGTAGAGGTTCAAAATTAAAATGAAAATAGATGACTCCCATTCTAATTGCTTGGTTGAGAGGAGTCCCATTCTGATTCGATTTTGGGATAGAATGAGAATAGTCTAATTTTTCTAAAACTCAATTTTCGCTCTCTCCTATGAATTCAAATTTTTATTTTGATTTTGATTGCGATCACGAATCAAATACTTCGGATGATTAGGTTATTTCGATTTTAATTCTAATGTATTTCGATTTTAATTTCGATCGCAAATCAAGCATCTTCTTAATGATTTTCATTCTAGTGCCATGGAGTGTCATCTATTTATTTTCAACATCTCCATTCCGGTGTTTGTATCAACATGTTAGATTATTGCTTGGATGCCGCAATGCTTTGGCCCTCACATCTATGATAGCTCTCTGTTCTAATTCAATTGGTTGATAGCTATGTTTTACTAATGGGTTTGGCATCATGGGATGAATTTTGGTGCATTATAATGACTGGTCTTCTATGTTTCATCAGCTATTCTTTGCTTTTGAGTTTCATCTCATATATTAGTGGGAAGCTAGCTAATATATTACTAGCTCGTGAAATATATCATCTGTTGTTTTATCTTGCAATAGAAAGCATGTCTACTGCATTTTATTATGGTTTGTTTATGAAAGCATATGCGTATCTTTATTAATTTTGAAATTACTCTTGTAACTGTGACAATGTTTTAATACATTCCATCTCAAAGAACATGATTAGCACCACCAAGATGGTAGCTCAGTTGGAATAGGCTTTGATTTCCACCCAAGCGACTCGGATTTGAATCAGCTAGACGATCTTCTTTGATTAAATGTTGAAAAGAAATAATCCGTAACGATCTGATTCAGCGGCTGGATTGGAGGTTGAAAATGTATCTA
>QRFJ01000036.1:1748965-1939450 GCA_006176705.1 Cocos nucifera | reverse complement strand
AAAATAAATGAGTTAAATATTTTCTTGCTATAGATTTCATGTTTTTCACTTTTAAAATTAAAAAAAATTAAATTTTTATTTTTAGAAATTTATTTTACTAAAAAATATTATAATGAATTACTATGTACTATTATGTGTATTGGCAAAGAGATGCACACCAAGAGATGAATGGAAGTATAAGTTATTAAACTATATTAATATAAAAAATAAAATCAAGTAATTATAATAGCCATGAAATAGATCAACTAAGATACCAAATATAGATATAAAATATAAAACATAAAATAAAATTATAATCAATATGAAATAATTAATCAATTATTTGCCAGTATGTATACATAATAGACTTTTAATAATAATCTATTATAATGTATATATTAATTAATATTTTTTATAAAATAATAATTTTTAAAAAGTCATCAAAGTCAAAATGGAAACATGCATAAATTAGAAAATAAAAATATAGAATAATAATATGAAGCTAAATATAAAAATAATAAATAATAGATAAACATAATGAACTTTGAAAATCTAAAATAATGGCCATTTAAATATTATTGTAGCTCTTACTTACAGGTTCTTTATATCAAATGAAACATGGTGACCATTTTCAAAAATTGGCATTATCCCTTATACATTCAAAAACTAACATAAAGTTAATTTCATTCTTACATACATATGTATATAGTTGAACTAAGTATTAAAATGAAATTATCCTTAATTTTCTTTGTATTCCTTCATTTTACACACAAGCAATAAAATTGAAATTGCAATTTCTATTCCAAGTCTTCCATTCCCTTTCTTCTTAGTTATTTGGATGCAGGTAATATATATATAAGCCTAATACATAGAATTGAAATTTCAGGTAATATATATATAAGCCTAATACATAGAATTGAAATTTCAGCCGATATGATGAACTAGGTTTGTTGCATTCTCATAATATAAATCATATAATCTAATCAGGACTCTTAAGCCCTGTTGGTACAGAATCTGATTGACGTTGAAATCGAGCTGAAGCTGGAGAGGACGAGATCGCCACCAGGGACCTACAAGATAAGTTCTGATCGGAGTCGGGGGTTGCAGCTTCGGTAGGATCCTCCAACGATCAAATCAGCTCTTCTAACCAACAGAAATGGAGTGCTCAGAAAAGAAGATAGCAGAATTTTAGAAAGAAAAAAAGAGTTCTGGAGAGAAACGTATCTGGAGAGTCTCTTTTATAAGCAAAGTCTGTAACAAATTGAGAGCGATAATCATAACCGTATGGTAGTGAACCGCTCGGAGCCACGTGGAGTTTATTATGGAGAGTAGTATCTGTTGTCATGATGTACCAGTTTGTTGAAATTTAATAGTTGAAGTTCAGAGAAGGTAGGCACTGGTGGTGAAGAGCTTCAAGTTTCATCAATTTCAGAGGAGTTCGGACTCCTTCAAGATCGTTTGTGTGTAAGTGGGTTCATGTTGTGCAGATAGTTGAATTTGCATAGGCGTAGAGGCCTTTTTGGACAACTACAGAGAATTCGATCGGAAGAGGTTCGAAAGTCATGTGATCGGAGGAGTCCTGAAGAAAGTCCGCTGGAAGAATCCAAAAGTAATTCTGCTGGAAGGAGAAATTCGACTGAAGAAGAAGAACTCTGAAAATAATCCTATTGAAGAATTTTGGAAGGAGGTCCGTTGGAGAAGCAAATACATAACAACGAGTCCCCTCCTAGCTGATGTAAGAAGTTCGAATGGATGGGAATTGATGGAAAGAAAATCAATTGGTGTCAGGGAAGAGATTAACGGAGAGGACGTCGATTGGGGAAAATTTGCATAAAAGGAGCGGAAGGAGATCTATTTGGAAAGGATCTATTTATTTATTCCTTCGAAGCTCGACCACCTTTGAGGCCGTCTGGAGGCTGATATAAAGGAGATAAGGTCCTTTTGTCTGCATGTTCAGAGTTCTTAATGTAGAAATCTTAAGATCTGCCATCCTTAGTATATTATAGAAGTTCGTCTAGAGAGGAGTTTCATTGATCTGGTGTTGGTCCAATATCAAACAGCTTGAATGACTTTTTACTAGATAGAGATTCAAAGAGCGCTAAAGTCGGCCAAACTAAGCCATAATTAGATCTATTACTCAACTGCCTGAGAGCTATCATCACTGTTCAAGTTCGTTTGAGTAAAATCTATGATGCCCTATAGGTTCTGGGGATACCCGGAGGAGCTAGAAATTTGGATGAAGAAGATCGATCGATAAATTTAAATTGAAGGTCTGCAGTTTCGATGCTTGATTGTAAATTCTTCATCGATCGAAATCATGCATGGCTACCTTCACTAGATGAGGTCACCTGAAGGCTTGGCATCCCATTAGACTTCGATGATATCGATGATAGAGATCATGACATATTCCATTACCGTACAGAACTGAACCTAACTGGATCATATAAACAAGGGTTTAAATCTGGTGATCATTAATTAAACTGATCCAGTTCAATTGATCTGAATGAGATTCAATTAGGTTCAAAAAAATCGTGCTAGCACTCGATTGAACCTAACGTTCTTCTTTTACTATCATAAATAAGTTATCCTGCCTGAGCCAAAGGAGTTTGTGTTCAATTAGAGGCCTTCATATGGTTTGACTGGAGGTTATCCAAGTCAGAAAAGGTTATCTTATTTTGTAAGACATTACCTATCATTTTTGATCAACCTGCCATTCTTGTTTTTGACTTTGGTCAAAAGTCTACCTTTGACTGGTCAAATGTTGACCATTGACACTTTTAACTTTTGAACCACATATCATGCACCTATTGAAGAGTTGGTGGAGGCTTATCCCCCTGCCAGAACTTGGCAAGAAAGAGGGCACACGCCACCCTTGGCTGTGCCCAAGTTGGAGCGCCTAGGAGTCCTATTGGACAGGGGACTCCATCTCCTTTTGGATTCCAATTAGAGTCTCCAAAGAACCAAACTTTGTACTAGTCTTAGCCCTCTAAGGAGAAATTCAGGGGACTCTATTTCTATCAATCAGATTTAGATTCTAGATTTCATAAAGAGTTGTGATTGGTTGGGAAAGAAGAGAAGTTGGATACAGACAGCTTATAAATAAGACCCTGCGCCCAACCCAGATTATGATTGGAAGTGATTGAAAGGAATCACAATTTCCCATGCCCAAGGCTGCCTCTCCTCTCTTTCTCCTTACCAAACCATCTTCTCCCCTTCCTCTCCACATCCAAAAGGAGTTTTGGATTTTTGGTTGGTTCGATCCAGATCAAAGAAAGACGACTGAAAGCTAGAAGGCTGCACTGCTGCAAAGGACGACTGCTGATCTTCGAAAAGAGTTTTGAAGATCCTCCAGATTAGATCCAGATCTAATTTTTGGAGATGTGATAGAGAAGAAGATGATCTCCAAATTCAATCCGAATGGATACCGGTAAAGGCCAGGCACTTGCGTAGCTAGATCCAGAATCTTCCACTGCATACAGGATCATCAACGGGTAATAGGATTACCCATATCAAGGTAAGTTAAATCTGATTTTAATTTATCTAATTTTATTTTGATTTTTAAAAAATAATAATAATTAGATCTAAATATATTAAGATCTAATTGGATCAGAAAATTTTTTTTAAAATATATCTCTTGACTGAATCAGACCTGAACGAACCTGGACCAAAGAAATCAGAATTTTCCAACTAGTATCAGAGGCCAAGATTTCATAAAAGTGTTTAGATTATTTTAAATTTATTTTAATTAGAAAATAAATAATTTTAGATGTACATGAGATGTGGGATCATATTCTAAAATTAGAAAAATTTAAAATTAAATGATTAGGATCTGAAGATTAGAAGATATGCCATGACTAGTTCTAAACTAGAATAGTTCTATAGAATATCTTGATATTTTAATTAATTTGATTAAATTATATTTTTTAAATTTTATTATATATACTAATTTATATTGAGGTATACGATAATGGTGACCTATAATTAACTATCCTCTAAAAATAGCAATAAATATATTTAATGTTAAACATCATATGAGATAATGAAGTGATGTCATGTTCATAGACTAGTTGGACTAGAATAGTATCTACATAATTATTTAGAATTAAATTTTATTGGTTGATTAGATCATTAAAACTCTTAATGTTTTACCCTACGAAATCTATTCATGAGGATAATTTTAGATCTAAGAAAAGATGCTGGATGACTTCGAATACCATTGAGTATGTATTGCCAGAAATATTTGTAATGATTAGATCATAATTTATATATGAGATATTATGATATAGATCTAAAACTATTTTGTAGTATGCAATGATTCCTGATTAAGGCGTTCCTCTTGGACGTCTCCGATCAAAAAACGAAGAGGATTTAAAGGCCCCTCTCTTTTCCATTTCGATGTGGATTGTTCTTTATGATGTGTAGGGGTTGCTGCGTTTTCGTCCTATCAGAAATCAAAACTTACTTTCTGCCAAAATCCTAGATCCTGAAACCCTAGGATTATTATGCATAATTTATTTATGAACCCTAATTAATAAAAATTAAGATTATGGAAATATCAATTAGATGCTAAAATTGAAACTTTAAGATCTAAGAATATATTCATAATTACTAGGTTTCGGGCTGTGGTACCAATTAGGTCCGTTAAGCGGTTGATCAAACGAATCAAGAGTTTGGTTAGATGGATCAACAATGCTTAAAATGACAGCCTATAGGTTAAGTCTCGTATCTAAGACTCGAGCATGATCAAGCAGAACCTATATAGGCTCAGAGGTTAGAGTCTGGATTTAGGCTAATCAATTGGTTTGGCTCAATAATTGTTGTTCTAAGAGTAAGTTTGAGGCACACTATGACGACTTGATGTTAAGGAAAGCTACGTCGTCCTGAATTGCATTTCTTGTATGAGTTAATGTGTCATATTCCTTCCACCGATCTCCACTTATCTGACCATATCTTGTTTGACAGCGTTCTGATTCTGAGGGTGGTCAATAATCCAAAGCTAACCCCATACCACATAGGTAGTCATAATTGTTATGACTTGACAAGTCTAGTTTTAATAAGATCTGATCAATCAATTCTTCCCTATAAAAAAGATTTACAGTCTTGAGGGTCTTCCACCATTGTAGGACATGCGGAGCTTCTTCTCGGTTGCTTGATTGTATCTCGACTGGATAACAGTGGGCTCAGTTGCCACCGAAAAGATGCACCATGTTATTCAGGGAATTGGATGCTATTGGCTAGAGGAATTGAATTAGGCCTCAATATTTCAGATACGGTTGAAAGACTCAATTAGAAATTCAGTATGCCAAATGGTGGGTCTGACTTAACTAAGGAGTGGATCAATATTGTGATATATGTGAGATTGCATGAATTAGAGACCAAGTTTTGGGATGCACCATGATAGATAGAATCATTGAATAAGAAGTTTGTTCACTCAATTGGCCTAATGCCATCACAATAACTGCATAGGTGAGGTGCATGAGCTCAGTTGGTTGAGACCGCCCCACCCACTAGAAATCAATTAATCGTTGGAGATTTTTGCATCTCTAACAGAGAAAGTGTCGGTAGTCGAGAAAATAGTGGAAGCTAATTTATTTTAAAATAAAATCTCTAAATAAATTGTGTCAAAAGTCAAAATTATAATATTCTAAACTAGAATCTTGATCTCTACAGAAAAATATCTGCGTCCAACCCATTGGCACGTATCCTGGACACACATAGACTGACTTGGACCCATTATAAGATTGGCTCAAGATATAAAATGTTTTGGATTCTGAGAAGTTAACCCAGTAACTGAACAGGACCCTCCCACCTTACTCAGCCCATTCCATCATTTGAACAGAGGAGGCATCTCTGGAGAAATGGATAGAACGAAGATATAAGGTCAGATAATTACATGTTGGGCTCGATGTCTGATGAGCTCCAGCACCAACATGAAGATTATCGGGACTACTCACCAATGTTGGGCTCACTGCAGGAGATGTTTAGTTAACAAAGTCAACAGCCAAATATCAAGTCACATCTGGTATCTATTTATTGATGATTTGATGGGACTGGTGTGACGTACTTAACCGTTATACTTGTATGATTGGGAAGGAATGACTCTTACACTGATTGCTTTAGACTGAATTTTGAATATTCGTTCAGTGGAAAGAGGGCACTCATGATTCGCTCAGAGAGAATTACTATGTTGGTCAAAAGCATAGTAGGCCCTCTCTTTCCTTTTAGTTTACCGAAAAAAAAAAAAAGAACGTGGTTAGCAGTAGATCGTTAGTGGGTCAATCATCCACCTCATCATAGTTATAGTTAAAAATTATGTCCAATGGCATGGATGTTATGTTGTTTGTTATTTCATGTTGGTCAAATTCTCTAACCATTTTTTTCAACTAAATAGATTAGACCTCATCTACCAAGAATATTCTATTGACATGGGAACCAGAAAAGCCATCCTTCACTACACATGTTATCCTTGATGCAAGGTGGAATTCTCTAAGTATCATCGCGATCTTTTCATATATAAAAATTTAAAAAGATGTAAAATAAAAGAATGCAGAGAAAGGGAGAAGTCAAAGCTAACAACATTTGACACTATCTCATGTGATTCCAAAATCTTGGCCACAAAGAGATGAAATACACAAAATTTTTTGCTATTGATTAAATATTAAATACATATATTTATAAAGAGGGGAAGATGTGGGCATAAATTGATTCATGATGAAATCTTTTCAATCTACGTATACAATATTTTCCTCTTTTGAAATTCTATAAAATCAACGGTAACATTTTTTTATTTTTTATTTTTTATTTTTTTATTTTTTATTATTAAATAAAATAAAAATAAAAAAAAGATATATTTGATAACTATATAACTATAAAGTAAAAAATAATTATATATAAAATAAAAAAATAAAAAAAATATTTTTTTTATTTTGTATATAAAATAATTATTTTATCAAACATTATTTTTTAATTTTTATTTTTAATATATATATATATATATATATAATGACTAACCGCATCCTAAATTTTATCGCTTGCCAACCTCCCTCCATATGTTGGCGCCAAGTTTAACTTTTACCTTTAGCGACTCCACGCTCATGATGCTCCTCTAACAGAGTTCTCTTTCGTCATCGTCGACTCGTTAGTTACTTGGAAACGAAAGAAGGAGACAGAGTCCGGCCTACAACGAGGAGGGTTCAGATGATCTCGGCCATCCATGCGATCATGCTTGCACTAAGGCCTTTATCCCTTTAGGACAGGGGTTGTATCTTTCGCGCGATAGAATGATTTCACCTTTCTTCTCGCGAATCCACCGTTAGATTGCTCATTGGCTGCTTCACGGGTTGTGCAGAAGGATGAATTAAAGGTTCGGATTGCTTTGAGATTTGTGTAGGACTCTATCCAAGGGTCAAGATCAAGAAACAATATTAATCATCTTTCATGCGAAAGATACAACCTGGACCCGTTCCTTTATTCGCGAAGACAAAGGGAAAAGCTTCCTCGCGGGAACGCGGGAACGGGCACCCAGGCCTACCGAGCCCCCGCCTCCGTGGACGGTGGGTTCGGATGACCACCGGTAGAAATCCTCCGCGGTTCAAGAGATCGGCGAGGAAATTCAGAAGGAAGGCCACGGCGATCAAGACGGGAGCCGCCAGCGTCGGCGTCGGAATCACGGCACCGCCCGCCACTCCGCCGCCTCCTGTGGCGCGTCTCGTTACCCTACCTCGTTCTCTGCCGGCCCCGGTGGCGATTTTGTCCCAAGATTTCTTTTTAGTTGACTCCCTCGACCTCGCCCCTCGCCTCCTTGGCAAGTTCCTTCGACGAGATGAAGTCGTTCTCCAAATCACCGAGGTATCTCTCTCGTTCACCCCTGTCACAAAACCCTAATTCCTTACTGAGCTAATATTGGAAGAAAATGTTCATTTTTTTAATATTGATTAGGTTTTCAATGCTTATAAATTGTAGGTGGAGGCCTACAGGCCGGATGATTCGGCATGCCATGGTCGATTCGGCATTACAACGCGGACAGCCCCGGTTGTAAGTTCTAATTTTCCCCTCATGTTCTATTTACCTGTAAAATTATCATAGTAATTTTTTTAGAGGTCATTTTTATGTTATTCAAATGTATAACATATAATCTAATTGATCTTCCCCCAAAAAAAAAATCCCAATTTTCTTAAGCTTTTCTCAGTTCGTGTTATGCTTCCTAAAAATGGAATTCCTTTTTGATGTTTAAGTTGTATGTTTAGATTTTAATGAATGGGTGGGTGTTTTGGTGGTAGTTTGGGCCGGGAGGGCATGCGTATGTGTACCTGTGCTATGGCCTCCACATGATGCTCAACATTGTGGCGGATAAGCAAGGAGTGGGTGCTGCAGTATTGATTCGGTCGTGTTCTCCTGTCAGTGGTAAGCAAAAACGTAATTGTGTCAAGTAGTTTCAAAATTCTAACATCACTTTGAATGTTTCAAAATGTCATTCTTCAACACTCACCAAATATTTCTCTTCATGATTGTTCTGTGGACAATGCGTTAATAATATATGCAGTGTCGTATGCTAGTGAACTATAAATATAATGGTGATTAAGATATTTGGAATCCTGATTAAGACAAATAACTGTATGCATATGTAACAAGCTTCTTTCCAATTAGTGGAACTTGTCTCTACAGATCTTTTTAAACCATTGTACTCCTACGGTAATCATATCCTCCCTTGTTGCTTGATGGTTAACTCCTCATCACTTTCTATAAATGTGTTTGCTTTTTTGCCTTAAACATGTCATATCAGCTTTTGGTCTATCTTTTTGACTCAAGGCAGATTTTGCTGCTTCAGAGATAGCCATCTTTATAATCTCATCTTCCAACTGCCCACTGTTGTGGTGCATTGGATTAAATCATCATTCATGGATAAGGAAGATAATGCACTTTCCAGTTCCTAAAGTGAGTGTGAGGAATTTGGGGATCCGGGAATTGTTTTTCTTTTATTTTAACATATTGTGATAAGTATCACATTGGTGCCATATAATCATCCTACCCCACAGCCAGAATCTTTGGAGGGTTTTACTAGTTTCTGCAGCCCTTAATATAAGGTGAACCGACATTTTTTTTTTTCTGCAAGGAAATTCTTTGAAATTGCACTCTATTTGGTTGGGAAGGAACAATAGGACATGTAATAGAAATAAGGGACTATAGAAACTTTCAAATGTTACTCCAGATTTTTAGTGAGCTCTTGGTGCTGTTGGCTGGAATACTTTGGAAGTGATCAAAGATCTGTTGATGTCCCAAGTATTTTCTTCTGTTTGTCTTGGTTTGTCTATACCTCCTTTTCTTCCTCCGCCTCCTCCTTCTCTCCCTCAGTCTTTATCATATGTGAATGTGGATGTGGGTGTCTGTGCATGTTGGCCTCTTTATTGAAGTTTCTATGTTTCTTTCTTGCTCATATCACTTATTAAATACTTGGTCGCACTGTCATTTTTCCATTTTCATTTTTAACCTATGCCATCATAGGTTTATACCATCAGTGTTCTCAATGAAATAATTTTGGTCTTTATTCGTGGTGGTTATCAGAACCTTGCGATCACTTTCTACCCAGATTTTGCTTGTATCCCTCTTCTTGTTATGTAACATGAAGTGCACTTGCAAAAGAAGGAACTTGAATAAATTGAATTGTCATTCCACTCTTGTGTTGTTGAATTGGAAGAAAGTCCTTGGATAAATGTTATTTTACTTGTTTAACACCACTTAACCTTTGACTTTATTATGCTTGACTTTTGGATAACACTAGCAGTTTAATTTAGAGTTTTAGATTCTCAATGCAACTAAAAATTAAAATTCAAGACTTCACGTATACATAAAGAACTATTATATTTTCAGAATCACACGGTATTTCTCTGGTAATATCTCTATTATTTGACATTTGTCTTTTAATTCTTTATATATCCCTCTTTGTCATCTGTAAAACTTCTCATTCATTGACATTCATTCAGAAACTAAGAATCATTTTCTTTTGCTGAAGTGTTCAATAATTTCCTTAGTTGAATATAACCTAAAATTCCTGTTTTTCTCAGAAAGGATGGTGAAACTTGAAAAGATCTTGCCTTTTTGTTTCTTCAACAAAGTTAAACAAATATTTTCCCAGAATGCGATCTTCTCTCTGTAAGCTCCATATTTTCTCAAAACCTTAATTCAATCTAGTTAGGCGCAACACCTATCAACAACTCTTTTCATAAATTTTTTCATAACTTATCGCATCTTCCTACATTCTTTTAATGTTTTCTTCACATATTTGGAGACTATTTCGTAATCTTCATAATGGGATAATTTTGTTTAGATCTAACCTCATTAAGCTATACACCCTTCTATGAACAGCTTTCATGATTATCTCTGTTGAATCACTGTTATGTGGTTCTTGAAAAAATTGAGCATCTAATTAGATATCACAACAGATTCCCTATCAATAATACCATGACTTTTGATATGGAACATATGATTGAAATGGTGACTCAATTATTTGAGTCCAATTCCAACAGTTTACTGTTAATTAAGGAGATCATTTTTGACACTATCATGAACTGCAGGTTTGGAAATCATTCAGGAACGTCGAGGTCAGAAGACTGACAAGCCTGTCCTACTGACAGGGCCAGGAAAAGTTAGTAATTCACCCTCAATATATTTTACGATATTTTTATATCTTTTTTTTTTCTATATGCCATTAACTTAGAAGCAATACAGGTTTATTGCAATTTTCTTCTGTAAAATTCATTGTATCCAATTGCTTACATTTTGAAAGAGGACTAACTTTGTATTTGAATTACTTAGGCTTGTCTGATGGAACTGTTTTCTTATGGTTGCCAAAGAACAAATTTTAGTAAATCTTGAGGGATTAAGGACTTTAGGAAGTGTTCATATTGGAGACTATAAAGGCTGGTCATCAAAGGGGACCTGTTTGATGATTATGGATTATTTGTGATTTATAACTTTCATATGTGAATGAAAGTAATGAATTTAGAATCCAACTTTTCAATTTTTTTTCCGAAAATAAGATCACATTTGTGTCTTAGTTGTTGGTGGTATTCTCGTTAGTTGCAGTTTTTTTTTTTTTTTTTTTTTTTTTTTTTTTTTTTTTTTTTTTTTTTAAAAAAAAATTGTTTGAATGCCATTTTTTAGGCTCTAGCAAAAAACTGAAGATCCTCTAAAACTTTATTCCGGTATTCTGTCTTGTGCTACAACAGTATTCTTTGTTTGAGAATAACTCCTGTGACTTCAGATATTCATCACAATTCTGAACAAGCATGTTCATCTGTCGCAGCTCCCAGCTGAGCTCTGAGCTGTGGAGTATTTAGTCCTCTTACCCAATTGTGATGTTTAGTTTACCCTCAGAGCTGTTCATTCTCATGAACCTACACTACTTTAAGATGTAACCTGGTCATACATAGCAGCAAGCTCATACAGTTGTCATGTATTTTCTCTTGTAAAATAAAATACTTTTTAAGCATCTAATGCAGATAGACAGAAACAAGGTAAATTACATTTGAAACATTTAGCACATTACCATGACCTCAAGGAGGTCTATCTACCTGATTCCAGGTTATCTAAGTGATAACTACAAATGTTGATGACCGGAATTTCTTATAGTTGGAATATCTATAAGATTTTTCTTAGAAGGGTAAATATCGAGAGAAGAGAGAGGGAAATAAAAGAAAATCAGGAACGGGAGCTGCCTAACTGGTTAATTCGGTGGCAAACATGGAGTTGTGAATTGGCTGCCATGCTCATGGAACTTCTAACATCCGGCAGCTTTGACAATTTGAAAGCAATCTCTTCCTCCCTCTCTCTCTCTCATCTAGTGGGTTGTTGGTATTAGATGAGTTCAAAAAAGTGCCATCATTTACGTTACTTTTCACATTGCCGGTTCTTTAAAAAGCAATATGTCTGTCTTTCCTTAGGTTGTGTTTATTTTTATTGCTAGGTTGGTCAGGCACTTGGCATTACGACTGCCTGGTCAAACCATCCCCTCTACACCCCTGGTAAGAGTGGCAGGTTTGCAATAATAAATCTCTTATCCATGCATATTAGTCGGTGTTCCTTCAACTTTTGTTTCTTTATTCCTTTCCAGGAGGCTTGGAAGTATTAGATGGGCCTGAGCCGGAAAAGATTTTGATTGGTCCACGTGTTGGGATTGAGTATGCATTGCCTGAGCATGTCAGTGCTCCTTGGAGGTTCGCCATTGCTGGTCCCTGGATTAGCGCCCCCAAAAACACTCTCAGGCCACCATGATGGCAAGAGACTGCAGCATAAATTTTCTTGAGATTGTTTCTTGCTTTTTGAGACCTTTTCTTGCAACCTACATTGTCTTATTGTTTATTTTGTTTGGAGGTCTTGAGTAAATTACAAGTATGTTTAGACATAATATGAAACACTTATATTCTAATGATAGAAATCAGCTGCTCTTATTTTACAGCAATGAGTTTGGCATTGAAAATACTTATCATTTCTTTTTGCTAAGCAAACCATGTTCAAAATTAATGGCAAGGTAGGTGATGCTTTGTTGAACTGGTCCTTGTTAAGGCTGCATTCTAAAAGCTGGCTTGTTTTCTTGGAGATTTATCTGAATCATAAAAAAAAATATCTGAATCATAAAATATTAATTTTTTAAAATATATAAATTAATTATTAATTTTTAAAAATAAATATAAATTAATTGATAAATTAATATTTTTATTGATAAATTTATGGTACTTATTATTCTTCTTTCTTTTCATTGCAGTGTTGACATCGTCATTCAAAATTGTGTTCTCGAGCTTGAGGAGATTCGTATTTTATATGATGTATCTTCTAATAAGTGGTATCAAAATAAATAATATTATAATAATTAATGTTAAAGCTAAATTATCAGTCCTGCATTCTAAAGGCTGGCGTGTTTTCTTGGAGATTTATCTAATCATAAAAAAAAATATCTGAATCATAAAATATTCGTCGCCTGAGAGATTCGAACTCTCGCGGGGAAACCCCATGTACTTAGCAGGCACACGCCTTAACCACTCGGCCAAAGCGACTTCGCTCCTGGCCTTTTCCAACTAGTGACTTTAATCAGGAAACATGCAAAAAGTCGAGCCAGAGACTTCGTCCCATCTAAGGAAAGGTCATCCCTTGGTCGCGAGTCCAAACTCCCACCGCCCCGGTCTTTCCCCTTTTAATTTCCTTTTTCCAAGAAAGAGCCAGTCTTCTCTCTTCTCATTTCTTTTCTCCAAGAAAGAGGAGAAAGAGAGAGGCGGAGAGCCATGTCGTCCTCCGCGGCGCTACCGCCTAACCAAAATAACCACGCCGCCGGCATCGGCGGCGGAGAAGGCTACGCCACCTCGTCCGGAGGCAGCCTGGCCGCCCATCAACCCTTGACTTTCTGGTGCCACGAGTGCGACATGAGCGTGACGCTCCTCCCTTCCTCCTCCTCCCCTCCCTCTCTTCTCTGCCCCGAGTGCCGCGGCGACTTCCTCGAGGAGATGGAGTTCCCTGCCTCCCCCCGTCCCCACCATCCCCAAACCCTAACCCTAACCCTCTCCCTCTCTGATTCCGATTCCGACTCCGACGACCCTGACGACGTCGATGGCATCGGCGACTCCCCCGATGGCGACGACCCACGCCGCCGCCGCCGCCGCGGCCCCACCCAGGACTACTTCCGCCGCCTCATCCACCACCTCGCTGCCGGCGAAGGCCGCCCCCTCCCCCTCCCCGTCCGTGGCCCATCGCCTGCCCCCCGGGCCTCCATCGACGCCCTCCCCACCGTCCAGATCTCCAACCCCTCCCTCCTCTGCGCCGTATGCAAGGACGAGTTCCCCCTCCATTCCGACGCCCGCCAGCTCCCCTGCTCCCACCTCTACCACTCCGACTGCATCGTCCCCTGGCTCTCCCTCCACAACTCCTGTCCCGTCTGCCGCTTCCGCCTCCCTTCCGTCGACTCCGCCTCCGCGGACCACCGCCGTTCTCGCATGTCCGTCAGGTTCGGGAGCTTCTTTGATGATGACGATGAGGATGATGGTGGCGGGGTCCTGGCCATCCGGACCGCGCTCCATCGCATCAGGAGGAGACACCGCCTGCTGGTGCCAGCGCGGCCGTCGGTGTCCGCGGTGGTGGAGGCGTCCCCCACCCAGATGGCGCAGGCTGAGACGGGGTCGTCTGGGCCGGCCACCAGCGGGGAGACGGTGACATCGGAGTGGCCGGTGGAAGGGGGAGGAGCGCCGGCGGGTGGAAGAGTGGATGATGAGGGGGATGCTGTGATGTCAGATATTAGGGAGGATTTGTTCGATTGACATGCGAGCGATTGGGTTGGATTCTAAGGTACCATTAGCTCCAGAAATTCCAGGTACAGTTTGCTTTTATCCATTCTTTCGAAACTTTAAGTCCAGTCCAATATGGTCATTCATTCTACGTCACACTGATGAACTTTAGAATGTGATTTGAAGGGAAAGGATAAATGTGATCCGGCTAAAATTGATTCCTTTTAGCCTTTGTGGATATTCCTGCGTGAATATCCTACATGAATTGGGCCTATTGGCCTGCCTAGGTGCAAATCTTCTAAGAGCCCGTCCAAGTCCTAGCTTATATCCTAGCTTGTGGACGTGTGGATCTGCAGAAGAGGAGGGGAAAAAAAAAAGGATTCATGGAGGTCCTTTTCCCCCTCCTATAAGATCCGAGCTGCAGGGATATTGGTTTAGTTTTGGCTATATCCAAATAAAATGCCAATCCACGAATTCCAGCAGGAAGTCCACTCCAATCCTGCTGCATTTCCCAAACAGGCTCTTAGTCGTTTAAATTGCTAAAAGGTCTTCACTTAACAATGAAACCACGTAGTGATGGTCTTTAACTTTCAAGTTATTCCCATGTTCTTATGCTCCTTTCTTTGTTTTACTTGAATTTTCTTGTTGCTTTGATAATTCAGGAATATTATTGAACTTTCTTTTTTGTTTCGAGGGGGAGGGGGGATTGTTTTGATGTTGAACCTTGGCAAGGTCACTTAACAAGTAGCGGGTGATCATACAACATGGGGAGGCATCTTTGTGGTGTCGTAAATTTATGAAGTATGTGATAATGCTACCTATTAGTCTCTTTGATGGTGGAAAGTTTCATCTTATCTTGATCATGGAGTCTAAGTGTCGTCTACTACCTCACTATCATCATCTTCTTGGACTCATGCACTATTGCCTATGAGGATAGTTTGTAGAATTTTCAAATGTATTTATCCATGTTGCTCCCTTCTTGCTAAACACAATAGAATTTGATGAGTAAAGACCATTGGTACTCCATGGAAAGGAACTATCCTTCATAAGTAAGGCCTGCTACTGTGCTGAACTTATCATACTATATTATACTGGCAAGATACCAGTATGGTACCGATATTTGATTCAGTATATGATTCAAACCAGTTCTTATGGTCCGAACTGTGCAGAACCGTCCTGTTCCACCCAGTACGAGCTTATACCATTGAATTTTGTGTAGTAGCATGTTTGGGGGTAAGAAAAAGTATTGGAAGCTTGTCTCAGCTTGGGGTGCATCCTGTAGGTCCATACCATGCTGAACGAATAACAGATTGATAAGGTCCCTTGTACCGGTTCTATGGATCTTATTCATAAAGACTTGCATCTCCATCCACATTCGTATTTTATGTTTCTATGTTTGTTTGTAGGACTCCTGGTGCCATCTATAATGTAGTTTCTGTGCTTCACAATCACAGTTCATAATAATATGCAATAACTTGGCAGTTGAAAACCCAGAAAAATTCTCATGATTTGTCGTCCATAGTTCTTTAAAACCTTGATGTTCACCCCTTTTTGTATTGTCCGCATGTCAAGGTTATTTGAATCAACCTATGGGGAACAATGGGGCAAACTCTAGGGTCTTGATTATAACAGTCAACCAATGTTTCTCCTATAATTTGTAGCCTTGAAACTTTAGAATATTATTTGGCTTGCTGTTTCTCTCCTTTAAAATCTTCTAATTTGTCATCGATGGTTTTAAAAGTTTTAATTTTGTTGTCTCCTGTACATCATTTGTTGGGGATTTGGTACCACTTGTTGCGGTAGAAAAAAAAATAGTCAAAATCAAATGTGGATCAATCCAAAGACTCATCTCTATGGGGCATGCAAAGGCTTTATTATGAAAGAAAATAGTTACAAGTGAAGACTACACACTCAATTCTCATAAACTTTTTCTCATTCAACAAGAAGCTCTCACCTCTTACCCCTTATAAAAGCTCTTTCTCTAGGAGATCCCCCTGAAGTGACTGCAGTCTGCTGCTAAATAGTCTGTCTGAAGCACTTGTTTCTACTATCTGTCAACACTCTTCAGCCTATTGCCTGCTGCCTGTCGAACTCTTTCTTGGTTGTTGCCACCACGCTTCAAGCCGTCTGCCACAGGCCTTTTTGAAGGTCTTAGATCGAGCCCAGATCGGAGTTTGCAATCCGATTAAAACTCAAATAACTCTTTGGCTCGTCCAATCACGACCGCGAGCACCCGTAGCCATCCGATCATGCTTCTGCATGCAAATCAGCGTAAAATGGGCTTGAAGACCCTGTGGAAAAGGTACAGACCCTTAAGCGGTCCATGCAGGAGGCGTGGATCGCGTGAAGTGTGTGGGAAACCTCATAGACTGCACGTGGACCGCGCCCGATCCACGCCATCTGATTGGCACGGTGGATCATGGTATGCCGCGCACCCTGCATGGGCCTCCTGCGTGCACGCGAGCTCATGCGCTGGGCCTGTGCGGGCTGCGCACCCGCCTAAGCCGCGTACCGATTTGGGCTAGGCACTTGCTAGGCTACACCCAGCTCACGGACCTTGTGCCTGTGGGCTGGCCTAAGGCTTGCTTCGGGTCTTGGGTGCCTTTTTGGGCTTCTCCTCACTACGGTCTTCGCTATGGACTTCTTGTAGGTCGAATTCGAGACGTTTTTCTTAACAATCTTCACCTCGACTCAACATTCAACCCCCATCTAATCTTGAGAGCTTTCTGGATGATTTCGCCCTCATGCCCTGGGGCATACACCTGCTAATCATGGATGGCAAACATGAGAGTCGAGTTAAGCTGCTCGATTCCATCTCTGTCACCTGTTGTGCTATGCCTAACCAGGGATTTGCTCGAGATAGTCTCCTATGACAATAGAAACTTCATCTTGCGACATCGCATGTCGTCCTCTCGAGTCTCGCATCTCGCACTCGATCTACCTGCATTAGGAGCTCCACCTTACATTGGGCTTCCACTGACTTTTGAAGTTCCACCTTACACTGGACTTCCCACCAAGAGATAATGTCCTCCATATTTTCTTTTTTTCATGATAACGCTACTGCCATGCAAGACCTTGAGGATTCTTCCATCAGCTCTTCATCTGGAGCCGATTGAATCCAGTTTGCTTAGTGAGATCAGATTCTTTCTGAAATTAGGTATATATTGGATCTCGTCCAATTCTCTGATTGTTCCATCATGTACCTTCACACTGACGGTCCTAGTGCTCTTGATTGCACAGCTCGATCCATCTGACAAGTAAATAGTACCCTCACTGTTTTTCAAGGAGTCAAACAGCTCCTCTCTACAACACACATGATACGAACATACAAAATCCATAATCTGCTGGGGTGAAGAAGTAGATACCTCGTCAATCATCAAAAGAACATCATTATTTTTTGTATCACTACTTGCCATTGCCACAGGAGTCTTTGTTTGATCTCTGAGTTGTGGGCAATATTTGACACAATGTCCTAACTCATCACACCGGTAGCACTTGATCTTGCTCAAATCCCTCGTCTTGGATTTAAATCGTCCACCTTGCGATCTCTTGTCACTTCGTCTTCTGTCACCATCACCTCTAGACACCAATATAATCGAGTCATCATTTGAACTCGAGGCTCAGTTCTTTCGTTTGAGAATTTCATTCTGGAGTAGAGCAGAAGTTATCTCTTTCATTTTGATGTTGCTCTTTTTTACTAAAAGAGCAGTCATCAAGAATTCAAAAAAAGAGAAGCAATGATAGCAAGACTAATGTCTGGGTCTTCTCCTCAACTTTCTCGCTAACACTGAGAAAGTCGATGAAGATTTTCTGAAAGTTGCTTAGATGCTCCTGCATGCTCTGTCCCTTAATTATTCGCGGTTTATAGAATTACTTTCATAGGAAGAGCGCGTTGGTGAGCGACTTTGTCATGTACATCTCCTCGAGCTTTGATCACATCATCGTCGAAGAAGTCTCACCAAGCATATAGATCACCATGTCATTCGTTAGGTACAAGCGGATTGTACTCACCACCTGCATCTAAAATTGCCTCCAATCCTTCATCTCCATGGTAGTTGGCATCTTCTCGCACAGGAGAACATCGATCAACCCTTGTTGGATGAGCATGTTCTTCACTCTCGCTTGCCATAAGGAGAAATTGCTCTTTCCATCAAACCTGTTGATCTCCATCTTGATTAAGCTTGATTTTTTTCATTTTCTTCGATCTTGATCACCACTACTACAATCTGTGCTCTGGTACCACCTACCTCTGATATCAGTTGTTGGGGATCCGGTACCACTTGTTGCAATAGAAAGAAAGAAGAAATAAAAATAAGATACAATCAAATATGTAGATCAGTCCAAAGGCTAGCCTTCATGGGGCATTCAAAAGCTTCACTACGAAAGAAAATAATTACAAGAGGAGACTACACACTCAACTCTCATAAACTTCTCTCTTTTAACAAGAAGCTCGAACGTCTCACCTCTCAGTCCATTGTTTGTTGCCTGATAGTCTGCCTGAAGCCCCTGTTTCTGTTGTCTGTCAACGTCCTTCAGGATCTGCTGCTTGTTGCTTATCGAACTCTCTCTCTCGGCTACTGCTACCATGCTTCAAGCCGTTTGCCTATAGGCCTTTTTAAAGGCCTTTGATCGAGTCCAGATCGGAGTCTGCACTCTAATTAAAACTCAAATAACTTCTTGGCCCATACGATCGCGACCGCGAGCACCCGCAGCCACCCGATCGCGCTTCCGCACACGATTCATGCAGGACTATGTGGGCAACCTCATAGACCGCATGTGGACCATGCCCGGTCCATGTGGCCCATCATGGACCATGCCATTCGATTGGTGCGGTGGACTGCCGTACACCATGCACCCCACCTGGGCCTCCCGTGTGCGCACGAGCTGCGCGCACCTACAAGGCTGTGCCCAACTCATGGGCCCCGTGCCTGTGGGCTGCCCCAAGGCTTACTCCGAGCTTTGGGTGTCTTCCTAGGCTTCTCCTTGCTGCGGTCTTCACTGTGGGCTCCTTGTGGGTCGAATTCGAGGCCTTTTTCTCAGCATCATTAACGTGTCTCAACTATTCCTGGGTACCATTTGTTGGAGTTGACAACCTTGGGCGGTTGTGATCATCTTGTGACTAATTTTGGGGAGAGGTGGCATGTTACTGCCCCAAAATTTTGAAATCACAATTAGATTGTTTAGTCATATCTAATGACTGTTTTTCACATGCATCATGAGGCTTAATCTGGACGCTACTTTTTAAAATCAAAGAAAAGGGCTGTGCTATTTGAGTTACTGCTCTCCAATTGCTTTTGGATTTCTATAGCTACGGGAGATCATTTGCTAATATTGTCCATCTTCTTATTAGTAGCATAGTTATTTTTAATTGCCGTTGCATGGCATCTATTTTATCCTCCAATCATTCAAGTGTATCCTCCATATTATTCTAATTTTATCTTTAAAATATGTTAACAGTTCACTTACCTTTCAAATCTCAAGCTGCCTTCTAAACCAAGCATAAGTCCTCTATCTCTTTCTATGGTGACCTAAAGTTGGTTGCTATGCTATGGCTTGCCTCCCAGAGGAATGTGTCTCTACCCATCCTCCTAATTCCTACTTATTAAAGTTTTATAAAAAATATTTCAATAAGCTGACTGCTTGATCCTAACCATGCACGTATGAACTTGGTTTTTTTCCTTTTTTTAGCAAATATTACTTGGGTTCCTTTTAATCAAATTTCTGTGCATTCCAAAAAAATAAGAAAACAAGTATATTGCAAGTCCTTAACATTTATTTTTTGTTTATAATTTAGATTAGCTTCTAGATTTTAGAAGTACTCCATATATAGCTCTTAGCTTTTTAGTTTCTGACTTAATTTTTTGGTGTATAGGAAATATGTAATGTACTAATGTCTCATAAGAAAAAAAATGATAACATAAAAACAATATGTTTTAGATCAGGGCTCTTATATATATATATTGGATGATAAGGGTTGTTAAATGAGTTGAACAAGTGCATTGGCCCCAGATGAATCTTGGGTCCGCCCTTCCTCATGGCCTTCCAAACATGCGATTACACAATGTTGTAGAAGATGAAAAAAGTTTTGAACGATAACCATTTGATCTTTGCTAAATGTTGTGATATAGATTTGTTGGTTAACCATAGCTATCAATAGTTGGGTGGTCATCATTTTTTTTTTTTCTCTTCATTTTGAAATAGCATATTGAGTTTGTTTGATTTGATGGGTTTAGAGTTACTTTTATTTATTATTATTATTATTATTTTTGGTGATGCAATTGTTGATAGCATGCAGAAGTTGTCTTTGACAAGCAGTTTCCTGGAAACATTAAGAAAATAATTTTCTCCTCTTGGAGAAATATCCTTTGGTGGATGAGGCTAACTGAAAGAGAGCAATGACAACCTTTGGATTCTTCAACAAATTGAAAAATGATATGTAGATAGAGAAACAAATAAAAGCTAGTTGCTAATTTCTCGTTGAGTATCTGTGCACTTTAGCAAGAGTGGATGGCGCTTGGACTTCTTGTGTAAATGGGTGTAAGCACTTCAAAATAGGCTTATGGGAGAAGGTGAGTAATAATACATTATAGATCTAGTGTCAAATATTATTGTTCTTGGTAAGATTATACCTATAAGCGCATGCCACTGCACGAGGCTTTCGTTACTACAAGGTTTAGGGAGAGTTAGATGTACACAACCTTACCTCACATACAAAGAGATTATTTCAGTGTCTCAAACTTGTGATACCTAGGCCATAATAGAGAAACATTACTGTTGCGCCAAGGTCCACCTTCTTGGAAGATTATATACCTATATTAAACAAAATTATAGAAGGCTTACCAAAAGGGACAACAGAAGAAACAAAATTAGAAGAAAGACAAATTGCCTCATGAATGGATGCTATTGCTTTCAACTTTTCTGGTGAAGTTCTAATAACATGGTTGATTCTTTTAGCCTTATTTCCACCTTGTTAAAATAGGTTTTGTTGTCGTTTCTTTTCTTTTTTTTGGGTAAAATTTCTTGCATTTCATGCAAGCTATAAGGCTAGAACAAGCAATATAGAGAACATACATGATAAAATTTCTCATTCATCAATTGCTTTAATTTTAGATGCTAAGACTCCTCAGTAGGTTTGATCAACCACGATGCATGTGCACAGTTCATTTGGTTGTCCAGAGTAGCTGCCAATATGAGATGATTCCAGCAGCCGTTGAGGATGAACCCTAACTGTTTTTGGCATTGTTAATTTCTCTACAAGGTCTCCTATTATAAGGATCAACTCACTACTGATCCATGTTTTGGTCCAGAGATTCTAGTAGTTCAGGTGCACAGCACGCTTGGGCCATTTCAAAAGTCAAAAAATGAAGATTATATTAGTTACATACCATAATATCTTCTGACTTTATGATACATCAGCATATATTACCACTCGTGCTGATTGCTGAACCCGCATTGCTTGGTGCTATTGTAAAAGTCTTGGGATGACAGGTGCAATCATAAGAGTTCGAGTCCTGGAGCAGCCATTTTGTGCAAAAAAATGTCAAAAGTTAGATTTGTCCCCAGATTGCCCCTCTTGGGGCTTTGGATTGCCTGGACCATAATTGGGTAATGTACTAACTACTTGACCCACTATCAACTTTTCTTCGACACATAAGATGGGTATCAAGTGTCCAAGTGTCATAGGATTTGGACATAGGAAACTAGAAAAAAGCAGACATGTACAAATGTATTTATATGATGATAATTTTCTGTACCAATTGCTTTGGAATTCGATAGAGCTTGCAAAAACTTCACCAAGTGTTATGTTATAGTTGAATTAGGTAGGACGTCCACAGGTTATATCTAACTGTGATGACATCATGTTTTGTTGATTTATTATTGTCATAGGGAGTATCATGAAATGTGCAACCATCCACGTGTCTGGACACATTCGAAAAAAACACAAATTTGCATTTTCCGGTTAACACTGCTCAGTGTCAGCTAGCTCTCTGTGCTCACTTGTTCATTCTTTTTCTCCAAAGATAGACGCCTCCATGTTTTCTTGCGCAAATGATCAGTCTTTTGTTGCAGGCCTAGGAAACCCACTATTATACAGTATGTGCATGACAGTGAGCAGCGTACAAACTTGAGGAGCAATACCTTTATTAGGATGCTTGAGCATATCACATGGTTAGCTAGATCATGCTACCTGCACTATTTTGTTGCTGCTAAAATAAACCAAAAAACTTTGATATACCTGAGAAGCTGCTTTTATTACAATAATTGGACCCATCACTTGGTTGTGTAAATGATGACACCGTGTCCAATTTACCATTGCTAAAATAGACACAAATAATATTATACTTGAGGAGCTGCTTAATCTTATACATTTTTATTTTGACACATTTATTAGTCCTACCAATGGTTTGTATATGTTTAGACCGCTTCACTCATTATTGTTTTGCTACGATCTATTAAGTTGAAACCACCACTTGGATGGATTTTTGCAGCTTTTCAACTCTTTTTTTGATGATTTGTAGTAGTCATTTTTACCAGCCTTTCGGCTGTGGTTCTAAGATTTTGTTCCATAGTCTGTTGTTTTTGCAGCTTATGTATAGTAGTAGCAGTTACCAGAAAGCCACCATCAACGTCAAGGACTTTGAAATATATTTAGATGAGTGCAGTCTGCAACTGTAACCTTCTGACTAGATGTTGTGATTTTGCAATTGTATGCGTTAATTTGCTTAGCGCATAGACTGAAGACCTCACTTTCTACAATAATGATACCACTGTCCTTTGTATGTTAAACATAGTTTTCCCAAGTAATAAGTATTTGTGTGACAATTAGTTTCCTTTCTAGTTGATAGATGTTCTGTATTGAACTAATTTACCTAATTAGTTGCTTATTTGTGAATATTGCTGGATGAAATTTCTGCAAATAATAGTAATAGATTGTTGCTTATAGCATTCTTTCCAGCCGCAAAGCTGGCAACTTTATCAGATGTTGTTGTAAAGGTGATACTGGAGGAATTTTCAAGACAGGTTATATCATGGAGCAGTTTGAAAACTTTTATTCGTTAGATGAAACTGGTCTATTAGAAATGTTAGTTTGCAGTAGTTTGCCTGCATGAATTGCAGATTCGTTTTGTGATACACTTAGTGGGAAGACGGTAAGAACCATGGCCGAGTGCTCTAAAAGCTCTTGGTTTCCTGTGTGGACAAAATATACCCCATCTTTGTAGTATGAGAATCTGAACTTTCTTATGCCCTGTTTGGATAGATTGGGAAGGAGAGAGAAAGAGGAGAAAATGAGAGGAGAAGATAACCGTCAAACCTAAGGGAGAGGGAGAAACGAAGAGAACTGGTGTTTCTCGTCAAATCTCTCCACTTCCAAGGAGGTTAAAATAGAGGTCCGGATGGAAAACACCCTACGTAAAGATTTTAATTTGCTCTTTTCTTCTCTGAATAAATTTCTAATCAAATAAGTGAAATTAGCTTTATTTTCTCCTCTCTTTCCATTCAACAGGGAATGTTTGCTTTTTCTCCTCCTTCTCGCTATTCAAATAATACAAATAAAGTGTTAGTGAAGTGTGATGCATCAGTGGATTAGCTTTTCTTTGTGAAATTAATTGCTTTAGTTTTTACCGTCCTGAAGCATCAGCTAATACAATACGAGTATGATAGGTGAGATCTTTTTAGCTTTCTTTTTGTTATCTCGAGTTTAATAAAATTAGTGCATAAAAGAATTGTATATCTTGTTTTACGTTGTTACTATTTTATGACAGGCTTTTTCAGCAGTAAATATTGAGATCAGTGCATAACTTGTGAATCTCGTTCCATATCTTGCCCAGTGAGATATATGGAGTTTTTGATAAACTCCATATCTCAAAAATCAGAATTTTATCAGCCAAAAAGTTTATTTTGATAAACTCCATGAAGCAAGGAAAGCATCAAAAGCGAGAGAGAGAGAGAGAGAGAGAGAGAGAGAGAGAGAGAGAGATCAAAATAATGAAATTTTTATCCAAGGTGTACGGATATGCTAGGGATCCTTCAGCTAGGGGATTTTATTTGAATGTTTCCATGGTTGGATTTTCTTATCAAACAGTGATTTACTTAAAATTTAAGCGCTTGGTTATACTTAATTTATATACTTAGATATCTATATCTGAAATATTCGTTCTATATCATTATAGTTTTATTAACATGTGCATGTTATCTATGAGTAACTATAAATGATTATTAGAAGCAATAGGATGAATATACTTTTCTAAGTCACTCTCTAACCATCCAATCTTTCAACACAATGTCATATCCTTTCATGGTCCTTGGACCTATGAAGTTATCGAGAAACACTAATCACTCTTTAATCTCAATATCCAAGATTTGAACCTTCTTGAGCGACAAGCCTTTAATCTCAATATCCAAGATTTGAACCTTCTCGAGCGACAAGCCCTTCGATGAGAAGGTGCCAGCTCTAATCCCAAGCCTTTGAAATAAAGGAAATACAACAAACGCACTCATCAAACTAAGCCAAGCTACATCAATTCTTCGTATTGACATATCTAATCCATCTCTTAGCCATTCATTCTCCGAAGTATATAATCACAACCATCCATCCTCATGCATAACCGTAACCATCCCCAAAATCTGGATGAAAATAAATGAGAAGTTGCTTAAGCTAAGGAGTTCACCACCCTAAGATCTTGCACCTTTCTCCTTCTTCATCCAACACCATATCTCTGGTCATCCCTCCTTCACCAAGCGTGGGAAATCTCTATTGAATTTCGTTAGCCTTAAATCTGAGTTGGGCGCAGGGTCTTATTTATAGACTAAGCGTGATCCAACTCCTCTTCCTCTCAACCAATCACAATCCTTTGTGAAATCAGATCTAAATCTGATTGGTTGCAATAGAGACCTCTGGATTCCTCCTTAGAGGGCGCCTAAGATCAGTCAAACTGGATTCTTAGTAGAACTCTGATTGGAATCCAAAAGAGAGGTGGAGTCCTTGTCCAACAAGGACTCCTAGGCGCCTCCTACTTGGGCTCACGCCACCCTTGGCGTGCGCCCTTCTTCTTGCCAGGTTCTGGCAGGGGGACAGGCCCCCACCAGCTCTCCAATAGGTGCATGACATGTGGTCAAAAGTCAAAGTGTCAATGGTCAACGTTTGACCAGTCAAAGGTAGACTTTTGACCAAAGTCAAAGAACAAGAAATGGCAGGTGACCAAAAATGGCAGGTAATGTCTTATAAAATAAGACAACCTTTTCTAACTTGGACAACCTCCAGTCAGACCATATGAAGGCCTCTGATTGAGCACAAACTCCTTTGGCTCAGTCAGGACAACTTATTTATGATAGTAAAAGAAGAACGTTAGGTTCAATCGAGTGCTAGCACGATTTCTTTGAACCTAATTGAATCTCATTCAGATCAATTGAACTAGATCAGTTCAATTGATGATCACCAGATTCAAACCCTTGTTTGTGTGACCCAGTTAGGTTCAGTTCTGTATGGTAATGGGATATGTCATGATCTCTATCATCGACATCATCGAAACTCCTTTCGATGGATCAGAACTCTTCTGATTCGAACAGCTAGAATGATCGATCATCTAAATCATTCTAATTGCTCCCAAAATCCACCAGTGACACCTAGCAGTATATGGTGGCAACCCATCAGAGCTGAATGCGAACCTCTTGGTGCAGCTACCTATGTGATTAAGTTCTTCTATCTTGAGCCCCGATCAGATTAGGGTTAAGGTGAAACTCGTCAAACCCTAGTCTCTGTCATATGATGTAATCATTCGATTCGAAGTCCAATGTGAAAACCTAAATAGAAACTCTTTCTATTATTTCACTCTGCCATGGCCATGGGCTTCTGGACTTGATTCTCATGATCATCATAGGGCTGCTCCTCTACCACCGAGGTAGATAGATCCCATCTTGATGCAATCCAGTTCCTACAATGAACATGCTATAGCCAACATACACCTCAGGGTTCCATATGGCTAGGAGACCGAGTAATGGTGTAGTCAAACTATAACACCCTCAAGGTGAACTGCCGATGCATCTCAGGTCAAAGAACCAGACACACTACTGCAGCATCGAGTCAGTCATTGACGAGAAGGTAGACTTCCCTAATGACTACTCGAGGTGGTCACGCTCAGTGCCCTCGTTCTCTAACGAGTACCTGTACTCTCGCTCCGGTGTCTCCACACCGTAGACTCAAGACTCATCTACTAAAGAGAAGCGATTGTACACCAACCTTCCGGATCAATCACCATCCTCGTGATGATCCTATGGTCGGGAGCATTTTATGAGTTAATAATGATTATTCATGTCTTAAATTTTCAACTCTTGAAAATATGAATTATCATTACCATTAACTCAAAGGATGTATCACAGACACTAAATACACATATGTGATAGAAAATAACCCATTTTATTAATTATAGTCAAAATTATAATTTTGCCCCTAGAAGTGTATTACAAGTGTCAGCCAATTCTGGCTTCTAGGGCACATATATCTAACAATCTCCCACTTGTCCTAAAGCCAATTGGCTACAAGTCTAAGTCCCATCTTCTCAAGGTGGGCTTCGATCTTCTGCTGGCCCAACGGCTTTGTAAGTGGGTCTGCCACATTATCTGCGGAGTTGACTCTCTTGACCTCAACGTAACCTTTCTCAAGGTAATCGCGGATGAGATGATATCGCCGCTCAATGTGCTTGGACTTCTGGTGAGACCTCGGCTCCTTAGCAAGGGCTATGGCGCCATTGTTGTCGCAGTAAAGAGGAATGGCATCTGATGGCATTACTCCAATTTCTACAGCAAACTTCTTGTACCAGAATGCTTCCTTTGCAGCCTCTGATGCAGCTATATATTCTGCTTCCATGGTGGAATCTGCTATCACAGTTTGCTTGGAACTCTTCCAGCTGACAGCTCCACCATTGCACACAAACAGACTTCCAGATGTCGACTTTCGATCATCTATATCAGACATGAAGTCCGAGTCTGTGTATCCTTGAACTTGGAGTTCTCCATTACCAAAGACCAACATCATATCCTTAGTTCTTCTCAAGTACTTAAGGATACATTTCACAGAAGTCCAGTGTTCTTCACCTGGATTTGACTGATATCTGCTTGTGACACTCACAGCATGGGCTATATCAGGTCGTGTACATAGCATGGCATACATGAGGCTCCCTATTGCAGAAGCATAAGGGATCTTGCTCATGCGTTCTATTTCCTCAGGTGTGCTGGGGCACATCTTCTTGGAAAGATGAATACCATGTCTGAAGGGTATTAATCCCCTCTTAGAGTTTTCCATACTAAACCTCTTTAGTACTTCCTCTATGTACATCTTCTGTGAAAGTCCTAGCATCCTATTCGGTCTATCCCTATAGACCTTAATTCCTAGAATAAAGGATGCTTCACCTAGGTCTTTCATGGAGAATTCCTTGGACAACCATATTTTGACTGATGTCAACATGGGAATATCATTCCCAATAAGGAGGATGTCATCCACGTACAATACGAGGAAGACAACAGCGCTCCCACTGACCCTTTTGAAAACACATGGTTCCTCTTCATTTTTGATGAAACCAAACTTTTTGATCACATCATTGAAACGAGTGTTCCAGCTCCGAGATGCTTGCTTAAGTCCATATATGGACCTTTGCAGCTTGCAAACCTTGTGATCAGTATCACTGGATGTGAAACCTAGCGGCTGTTCCATATAGATATCTTCCTCAAGATATCCATTTAGGAATGCCATTTTCACGTCCATTTGCCATATTTCATAATCGAAATAGGCTGCAACGGCAAGCAATGTGCGGATGGATTTTAGCATAGCTACCGGGAAAAAAGGTATCCTGATAGTCAATGCCTTCGCGTTGACTATAACCTTTTGCCACTAGTCTAGCCTTGAATGTCTCCACATTCCCATCTGCACCAATCTTTCTCTTGAAGATCCATTTACACCCAATAGGTACTATACCTTCTGGTGGATCTACCAAGGTCCAGACTTGGTTTGAGTGCATCGAGTCAATTTCTGACTTCATTGCCTCAAGCCATTTCTCGGAGTCGATATCTGATATCGCCTCGTTGTAGGTTTTGGGATCATCACCATGAGCACCATTACCTATGAGGAACATTTCCTCTACGTCCTCTGAAATAATACCTAAGTATCTTTCAGGGGGACGGAAAACTCTTTCCGATCTACGAGGTGGAGGAGGTAGTGTTCTTATTGGCTCAACCTGATTTGGTTCCACTTGGTCCTTAGCTCGTTTCCACTTGTGAGACTTTCTCATCAAGCTTAATCTGCTTTCCAATGCCGCTATCTTGAATAAACTATTTTTCAAGAAATATGGCATGTCGACTCACAATCACATTGTGGTCTTCTGGAATGTAGAAATAGTATCCTAATGACTCTTTAGGATATCCTATGAATCGAGCTCTAAAGGACCTAAACTCTAACTTGTCCGCTTGTTGTCTTTTGACATGAGCCGGACAACCCCAAATTCTGAGATGACTCAGACTTGGTTTCTTACCGTGCCATATCTCATACGGTGTGGTAGGAACGGTTTTAGAGGGAACCCTATTCAGTAGATAAATTGAAGTTAACAATGAGTGTCCCCAAAGAAAATCAGGGAGGTCTGTGAAGCTCATCATGGATCGAACCATATCCAATAGAGTCCGATTTCTCCGTTCTGAAACCCCGTTGAGTTGAGGTGTTCCTGGTGGAGTCCATTGAGAGACTATGCCATTTTTCTTAAGATAGTCTAGGAATTCTCGGCTAAGGTATTCACCTCCTCGATCTGATCGAAGAACCTTAATGGGTTTTCCAGTTTGTTTTTCTACTTCATGTCTGAATTCTTTGAACTTTTCAAAAGCTTCAGACTTGTGTCTCATAAGATACACATACCCATACCTAGACAGATCATCGGTAAAGGTAATGAAGTAGACAAAATTGCCTCTAGCCGGCACATCAAATGGGCCGCACACATCAGTATGTACTAGGGCAAGGAGATCTGTGGCCCTCTCCCCATGTCCAACAAAAGGGAGTTTAGTCATTTTGCCTTGAAGACAAGATTCACAAGTTGGATATGACTCAAAAGTCAATGGACTCAATAGCCCATTTTTCTCCAATTTGTTAATCCTATCTTCTGCTATATGACCTAATCTCAGGTGCCATAGATATCTGTCGTTTGGACTATCCCTAGGTCGTTTGGCATTCACGTTTTGCTCGATAGTTAAAACAGGTACATCAATATGCAACTGATAAAGACCATTAATAAGGAAACCATTTGCAATTTTATTTCTTTCATAAAGAATGTTACAATGGTCCTTAAAGAAGGTGATCACATAACCTTCTTGTGCTAAGCATGAAACAGAAATCAAATTCCTGCTAGCTGCAGGCACATAATAACAGTCTTTTAAAGCTAAGTCTAAACCAGATGGTAATCGCAAGAGGGTATGTTCCCACGGCTACTGCAGCAACTCTTGCTCCATTACCGATGCGTAGGATCATGTCTCCATCCCTCAGCCTCCTGCTATCCTCAAGACCCTGCATAGAAGTGCACAGATGAGCACTAGAACCAGAGTCAAGCACCCAACTGGATGCAGAAGAAACCGTAAGGTTAGACTCAATAACGAGCATACCTCCAGAAGGACCTTCCTTCTTGTTCTTCAGGGTGGCCAGGTAAGTAGGGCAGTTCCGCTTCCAATGGCCGTCGCTGTTGCAATGGAAACACTTTCCTTTGCCATCGGCCTTTTTCTTCGATTCTGCCTTCTTCTTCTTTGATCCTTCCACCTTTTGCTTTTTCACAGACTTCTTTTTCTTTCCATAAGACTTTCTTTTGGAAGAAGTCCGTTCCATAGCAAGAACTGAGCCTTTAGAACCTTTCATAGAAAGCTCAGCGGTAACCAGCATATTCATTAACTTCGGCCAAGGAATTTTGAAGTTTATGCATGTGGTAATTCATGATGAATTGCCCATATGCATCAGTCAAGGATTGCAGAATAATATCGTTCTGCAGGTCCAAGTCCAACTTCACACCGAGCTTCTCAAGCTCTTCCATGTCCTTGATCATTGTCAGACAGTGATCTTGGACTGACTGCCCATCACGCATCTTAGCCTTAAAAAGTCATTTCGTGACTTGATATTTGGCTGCGCGACTCTGTTCACCAAACATCTCCTGCAGGTGAGCCAACATTTGGCGAGCAGTCCCGATATCTTCATGTTGGCGCTGGAGCTCATCAGACATCGAGCCCAACATGTAATATCTGGCCTTATTATCTTCGTCAATCCATTTTTCCAGAGACGCTCTCTGTTCAGTGGATGGACGAGGCTGGTAAGGTGGGAGGGTCCTGGTCCAAAACATGTGGTTAACTTCTCTGAACCCAAAATAATTTTGTAGTTCCTGAGCCAATCTTTATAATTGGGTCCAGTCAGTCTATGTGTGTCCAGGATACGTGCCAATGGGTTGGACGCAGACATTTTTCTGTAGAGAGTCAAAGATTCTAGTTAGATACTGTAATTTTAACTTGACCAATTTGTTTAGGAATTTTATTTTTAAACAAATTAGCTCCCACTATTTTCTCGGATCCCTACACTCCCTCTGTAGAGATGCGAAAAATCTCCACGATTAATGATTTCTAGTGGGTGGTGCGGTCTCACCAACTGACTCATCACCTCACCTAACAGTTATTGGTGATGGGTTAGCCAATGAGTGAACAACTCTTGTTCAATGATTCTCTAATCATGGTGCACCCAAACTTGGTCTCTAATTCATGAATCTCACCGTATCCGGAATATTGATCCACTCCTTAGTTAAGTCAGACCCACCATTTGCATAGACTGGGTTCCTAATTGAGTCTCTCACCGTATCCGGAAATATTGAGCCCAACTCATCCTCCAGCCCATAGCATCCAATGCCTAATAGACATGGTTGCGTCTTCCCGGTGCAACTGAGCCACTGTATCCAGCCGAGAACAATCAACCCCGGGAAGGGCCCGCACATCTACAATGGTGGAAGACCTCAGACTTAATCTTTTCTTAGGGAGAATTGATTCAGGTCTCATTAAACTAGACTTGGCTTAGTCATAACAATTATGACTAACCTAGTGGCATGGGTTAGCTCGGATTATTGACCACCTCAGATCAGAACTGTGTCAACAGATATGGCCAGGTAAGTGAGACCGGTGGAAGGAATATGCCATTAACTCGTACAAGAACGCATTCAGGTCGAGTAGCTTCCAATTAAAAATCCAGTCGGTCGTCTGTGCCAAACTTACCTTAGACACCAAATTGTTGAGTCAGAACCAATTGGGTTAGCCTACAATCCAGACTCTAACCTCTGAGCCTAATTAGGTCTTGCTTGATCGTGACTCGATCTTGACCCAGACTTAATCCTATTAGGCTGGTCAATTTAAGCATTGTTGATCCCATCTAACCAACTCTTGATTCGGTTTGATCAACCGCTTAGACCTAATTGAGCTACCCAAGTCCGAACCCAGTATTATGAATATGTCTTAGATCTGAAATTCTCAATTTTAGACCTAATTGATATTCCATAAACTTAATTCTTAATTAAATTGGGTTCATAAACAAAATATGCACAATAAATCCTAGGGTTTCAGGATCTAGGGTTTTGCAGAAAGTAAGTTTTGGATTTTTGATTAAGGACGAACACGCAGCACCCCTACACGTCATAAGAACATTCCATCGAATGGAAAGAGAGGGCCTTTAAATCCTTCTTCATTCTTATGACCGGACGGCCAAGAAGAACGCCTTAATCAGGAACATTCAATACTACAAAAGGTCATCCCTCCTTCACCACCTAGACATCCCTTCTTCATCCAAACTAGATCATCCTATATGCAAGGCTTATTTCGGGGGGGCTATCCTGTCCCCGACACCCATTTTTTTTTTGTTTGGCAGTGTATTTCTAATATTTTTAGTATTTTTAAATTTTATACAAATTTTAAACCAGACTTTAGTATAGGAGCTACTTGTTTTTATGCTTAGAAATTAGTTAGGAAGCATAAAAGAACCCTAGTAAATGTTAGGAGCCTTCTTTAATTTGAGTCAGTGTGATTCACAGACGGAATAGAAAGACTACTAAGTTTCTCTCTCTCGACCAGGGATGGAGCATTGGAACTCTCCAGAACGTTAGAGCAACGAAATTTTTTGGGGTGTTCAGGCTGGGAGGTTTAGTAAGGAAAAAGGAGGGAGTCATTTATTGAAAAAATTATTTGTTCTCATCCTTGCTGCCTTAATTGATTTGTTTGGGATTCTCTTATTATAGATTATGAGATTAGGTGATTGTTGTATTTTTGGGCCGTGTTGTTTGGGAGGATCTCTACTTTTAATTTGTTTTTACCATTGCTTCTCTCCGTGGACGTAGATGGTAAGAAGTGATACACCTTGCAGTGTAGTGCAAATGGTAAATTTGATGGTTACGATTGAAACTTGTTAACCAACAAGACCAACATATATAATTCCAAAAATGCCAGATGGCTCGCTTGGCTTCTCTTTCTCGTATTATTACATGGAAAGCACCGCACAAAAACTGGTGCTTAATTATGGTATTAGCACCGATTTTTGATTTTTGATGATGCCCGTACATGTCCCAATTTCTCTGAACATTGGAAGGTTTCCTGAACAGCATGGCTGCAAATTTGTGACTGCATACATCCGTCCAGGATTCACTTTCCTTTAGGAGTTCACCATTGGAGCACCTCAAAGTGCTTCGAACTCCACGGTTCATCATCATCTGCATAGATCTCAAAGCTTTCTGATCCAACGGTGGATTCATGTGAAGGAAAGTAAATCCATTGATGTATAGGCCGCAACCCAACCCATCACTGGACATACAAGCAAAGGCCATGCATGCATGCGGCGTGTGTTATTTACTAGCCGTTGATCATATGATGGATGGCCAATGTCGCTACAGTGCATCACGCTAACCGTAGAGGAGCCAGATTTCTTTCTTTCATGCAAGTTTGCATACGTATGGTGCATCATGCTTACCGTAAAGGAGCCGGTTTCTTATGAGACTGCTGTTAAAAACAAGGTTGAAGGACGAATTCCCTCGTCTACCTCATCTTTTCCGAGCAGATGCTGCAGATATTTTATTCCTTCATTTGCAGCGTCAACTCGCGTTCCATGTAATTTTTTTTTAAAAAAAAGTGCTGGTATTGTTGAAGTCCTACCCGGCAACAAGTGTAAGCGTGCAACGCATGGTTAGTTTTTTCTCGTGCCATACCCATATTGCCCTTGGGATAAGGACTGCTGTTCAACGCCACGCCACTGGTCGCAAAAGGCTATCGCTGGGCTAGAGAGAGGGTCCAAGTTGTACGGCCATCGGCCATCCTTTCACTCTCCAAGCGGATAATTAGGATGTCAATCTATGGCATCTTGCGCATGCGAACAGGCTATGTTTAACAATATTTCTTGATTGCTGGTAGGTTATAAATTGCGACAAACCAGATATTGGCGGTCGGTTGGTTTGTCCATATAATACTTTCAAATTAAAAAGGTTATCCATAAATTTGCAACCACATGCTTTTAAGAAGGTTTGTTAGTGGTGCTTAGGAGTCAATCCCTCATCAAGCATGTTAGCGGCAATATCAATTTTAAATTAGGGTTATTATTACTTTTTGGGTAAAGAATTAGGGTTATAGTTGAAGGCCACGTTTTTTTTAAAAAAATTATGAGAAGGCGTCAGATTTTGCTTCATTTGTGGTCCTTTTTTTTTTTTAATTGTTTTGAGTCAATCAGGTGGCCGTGTTCAGATTTGGTTGACCTACATCCAATCAAAGATGGTTCATTTGTTGCTACTTTCAATTTTTATATTCTTTTGGAACCTAACCCTGTCCCACGTATGAAGCTTCAAATTTAGATTAAAATTTGCATCCATGTCCTGATTCAGTGAGATGGTTTGCCACGTCTTCAGCCATCCGGATGGCATGGTCTCTTACCCAAGGATTAAAATAGGAAGGAAGAAGTGGTCAAGAGCCATGAAGAAAAAAAAAATTGAAGAACCTTTCTAAGGTCAACATCTAATCGATACAAGCAATCTTATTAGATGCTTGGACGGCTAAGACAAGATTTAAATCTATATCAAAAAGTTCTCATCGAAGAATCAAACTATGGATGAGTCATCAAGAATATTTTAATCATGTCTTAAGGCATGAGAAGCTCATGAAGAAGTTTCTTCATGCAGCGACGGTCAAAGAGGCTGCAGGAAAAAAGTGATGACTGGTCTCCTATATAAGAACCCCTCCCTTCCAATTGTTAGCTCACAGCACTCATCAACACAATTCCTCTTCTTCTTCTTCTGATTTCTGAGTACTCTTCCGTTAAACCACAGCCATGGCCTTCGATGAATCGAGCGACTATTTGGTGAAGGCAGGCCTGTTCATTCTGGTCCAAGCTATAGTCTATCTGATCCTGGCCAACTCTTCCAATGTCTTCTCCAATGCAAAGATGAGATCTTCAAGCTTCCAATCCATTCGATCGCTGAGCTTGCGGCGTATGATTGCCTTGCTTTCTGACCTGCCTGCAGGCAGCGAGGCATCGCCCCGGCCCTCCAATCTTAAGGATTAGTCGCGTCAACTTGTTAATTAGATAGAGCCACCTCTCCCTATGGGAAAGATAGAATATACGGGCCTATATGACCTTGGTTTTGGTTGTTCATGAAGGCATAGGAATGCTATTCTTTTATTAATAGTTTGGTTCTTTGGTCATGATAGGTGTGATTAAGTGATGTAGAATTGCTTTAACCATGGATCAAATAGATTGAATCTTTTGATGATAAAAACTATATCCAGCTTTTATTTACATTATTTTTTTCTTCCCTCTGTACTTGCACGGCAAGAATTATATCTGCAGCTGCGTCACTGAATAAAAGTTGGGCATTGTCACCAGAAAAAATAGACTTTGTTTGTGGTTTGTGTTATGAACCCTTCCCTCATCTCAATCCTGAGGATCTTTGAAGCAATGCATGTTGCCTTCCAAAATGAGGTCATGAATCCATTAATTTTTTAACTGTTGATGTAAAAAGAGGAGCACTGGTTTTGACCAGCTCCACTGAAGTAACTCATTGGGTCCGATATATCTTAGTATCAATAATTTTTTTTGTATTACTAGAGTACAACATGGCACAAGAGAATTGGTGCAAAACAATCTTCTCATGCCTTGCAAGCAATATATTAAAAAAAAAAAAATGTTGTATTGCCATAGGAATATTGAGTTCACCTATTTAGCAATCCTTCATTTTCTTGTTTTACTCTTTAGAAAAAAGATTTGCTCTAAACATGGAACTGTTTTTATTTTCTACACAAAGCCTTCCACAATATTTAAAAAGCATACCCATTAGTCTTAATCTTTTATCCCGGAATTAAAGCTTTTAGACATATTCAATTAAAGTAATAGATGTTCACTTCTTATGAGCTTCTTCTGACTACTTAAATAGATCTAATAAAAGGATCTTTGATTTTACTCAAAAAAAAAAAGTCTGTAATTGAAGCCCATTATGTGCAATGCATAAGTGAGAGCCTTTTGTTTTGGTATTGGATGGACAATGCATGTTTATGTACATGAGAGAGAGGAGGAGGTGATGAAAACTCAAGATCTTTTGTGATATGCAATTTGTGCTATAGAGTATTGTGCAGCCCTTGATGGTCACCATCAAGAGATGAACAGCAAGCAACAATAACAGACCATATATGACATATGACTATCATGTTTGATAGTCATCTATCTCTTGATGGTGGCTATTAAGTGTGCACAATGCTTATGATGCAGATTATTAATCATAAAGGATCCAAGCTCTATAGCTAAATTTTTCTTTTTATGAATTTTTTTAAATTACCTCAATAATATGGATGAATTTTTATTCTCTCTCTTAGGGATAGAAATGAGCTAGGTTGCCCGTGAGCTCCTCGTGGCCTAGCCTAGTTTGGCCTGGTTTGGCTCGACTTATATATAAGTCAGGTTTAGCCTGTTTATATTTGACCTAGCTTGTGAGCTTGTTAGATCGGTCTGTATAATTAATTATATATAAAATATATATTTTAAATATAATTTATATCATATAGTTATATATAAAATTTTTATATAGTTTAAATAGGCTTGGCCTAATAGGCTAACAAGCCAAGCCTAATTTTTTGGCCTATCATAAGCCACAAGTCAGGCTCAGGCTAGTAATTTCTATAATAAGCCTGGCATTTTAAAGTCTTGGCCTAGCTCGGTCTGGCTCATTTCCACCTCTACTTTCTCTATTTATCTATTATCTATCTATCTATCTATCTCTCTCTATATGTGTGTGTATGTATATATGTATACAAAAAAATTATGGCAAATTGCACATCCATGCACTGCAGGTTCAACCAACATCTAATTGAAATTTGAATCATGTAAAACTATATGCAAATGGCCCACTACCATCGCAATAAATTGCTTCGTTGATGCATCTCAAACTTACTACAATATATGGGCATCATTGAATATTAAATATCATCCTCCATCTACACCGGAAGTAATCCTTGTTGTGGTAAATCCTTGCCTAAATAAGAAAAAAGATGTAAAAAATTTGCATCACTTTTGATTTTTCTTTTTTGGTTAATAGTATTTGACCTTATTAGAAACTATAGCGAGTTTGGTAGTCTAAAAGTCATATTTTTTTATTTACATGATCCTTTCATTTTTTGAAGCCTTGCAAGATTGATCTTGTCCAATATATAATTTTCCAGCAAAACAACTGTTGTCATTAATATTACTATAGGGCTAGACTGCCTCATCTCAAGAACTATGATTCCTTTCCAGCAAGACACCATTTCACTCATGATAATTTTATTTGAATACTCCCAAACTATCCCTTCATGGGATTCTAAATAATTTTAAGAACTATGTTTGCATATTTGGCTACCACATGTAAAACCATTGATGATCTTTGTGATCGAATATAATAGATAATAGCAGCAAAAATTTAATTTTATAAATTTTATATTAATAACATTATTTTATTTTTCAATAAAATACTATTAATTTGTTTCAAAAATATTAATATGAAATATAATATTCTAGACATATTGAAAAAAAATAGCAATCTTAATCATCATTCTAGTACCATATTAGTAATAGATATTTTATAATTATACTATTAAGTGCTTAAATTATTATTGGTTGCTGTAATTAGTCTGAATGGTTGAATTAGAAATCTATTAGGCCACGCATCAGTCATTCTCATGCATGCTTATTTTCTAGCAGAATTTGTGTAAGTTTTGAAACTAATTACATAAATTTATAAACACAAAGACTTAATATTTAGGCTAACTAATTTAAAAGCAAGATTAAGTATTTTTAAGATATATTAATAGCCTAAATTTTAAAAATAGAGAGAATGCATATTGTCTTCCAAAAAGAGATCATGAATCCATCAATTTGTTAACTATTCATGTGAAAGGAGGAGCACTGGTTCTAACCAATTTTCTTGAAGTAGCTCTGTATGCCACATGGTGCAAGAGAATTGGTGCAAAACTATATTCTCATGCTATAAGGCTTTCAAGCAATAAATAAAATTTTTTTACATTAAGTAATACTTTATTTTTATTTTATTATTTAGAAAAAGATTTACTCTAAAAATAAGATTAGTAGTGTAGTGTTTTCTCAATAAAGCTTTCTACTAAAAAATTTAAGGAGCATAACATTTCCTCTAGAATGGGATTAGTAGTATTTTCTCTACAAAGCTTTCCATAAAAAATTTTAAGGAGCATACCCATTAATCTTAATCCTTTATTAAGGAAAGTTTTTACACATACTCAATTAAGATCATAGATATTGTTCACTTAGTATGAGCTTCTTCAAACTACTTAAATCAAACTAATAAAAGTGTCTTTGATGAGAGCCCCATATGTACAATGCATTTGTAAGAGCCTCTTGTTTTGGTATTGGCTAGACAATGCATGTTTATGTATATAGGAGAAAGGGGAGAAGGTGGCAAAGACTAAGAATCCTTTGTGATATTTGATTTACACTATAGAGTATTATGCAGTACTTGATGGCCACTATCAGAAGATGAATAACTAACAATAATAATATACCATGTATAATATATAAAGCTATCTTATTTGATAATCGTTTATCTCTTTATGGTGGCTATTGAGTGATGTACAATACTTATGGTGTAGATTACGCATCATAAAGGATCCATGCTCTATGGCTAAATATTTTTTAAGGAGTTTTTTAAACTGCCTCAATAATATTGGTGAGTTTTATTCTCTCTCTATATATATATAAATTATGGCAAGTTCAATCAACGCTTAATTAAAATTTGGATCATGTAGGAGTATATATAATTGGCTCACTATCATCACAATAAATTACTTTTATGATGCATCTCAGACTTGTTGTAATAAATAAGCATCATAAAATCTTAAATATCATTCTCCATTTACTTTAGAAGCAACCCATGTGGTGATAAATCCTCTCCTAAATAAGAAAAAGAATGTAATTAATTTGTATCACTTAGTTTTTTATTTTTGGTTAATAGTGTTAGACCTTGTTAGAAACTATATTGATTTTGATTTTTTAAAATCTATGTTATTACTTATTCAATTCACATGATTATTTTATTTTTCGAAGCCTTGCAAGTTTGATCGTGTCTAATATATAGTTTCCATCAAGACAAGCACTATCATCAATTATACTACAGGGTTACACCACCTCATCTTAAGAATTATAATTATTTTTCAACAAGACATCATTTCACTCATAATAACTTTATTTTAGTACTCCTAAATTATCACTTTATATGATTTTAAATAATTTTTAAAAATATGTTTGCATATTTCATTATGTAAAACCATTAATGATCTTTGTGATAGAATATAACATCTAATAGCAGCAAACATCTAATTTTATAAATTTTATATTAATAATACTATTTCATTTTCAAATAAAATACTACTGATTTGTTTCAAAATATTAATATAAAAATATAATAATCTAGACATATTGATAAAAAAAAAATCATTCTTAATCATCATCCTAGGTGGCATATTAGTAATAGCCATTTTATAATTATATTGTTAGGTGCTTAAACCATCATTGGTTGCTATGATTAGTTTGAATGGTTGAATTTTAAACTTATAAGGTGGCACACTAGTCATTCTCATGCTTGCTTATTTTTTATTAGAATTTATGCAAATTTTGAAATTAATTATATAAATTTATAAACATAATGAGCTAGTATTCAAGCTAACTAGTTTAGAAGCAAAATTAATCCTTCTTAAGATACAGTAATAGCCCAAATTTTAAAAATAGAAGGAATACATATTACCTTCTAAAAGAAGATCATGAATCCATCAATTTGTTAATTATTGATATGAAAGGAGGAGCACTTGTTCTAATATGTTCCATTGAAGTAACTCTGTATCCAACATAGTATCAATTTTTTTTTGTACTGCTGGATGCCCCATGGTGCAAGAAGATTTATGCAAAACTATCTTCTCATGCCACAAGGCTTTCAATAAAAAAAAAATTTATTATTGCTACAGAAATATTGATTCCACACATTAAACAATCCTTTATTTTACTATGTTATTTTTTAGACAAAAATTTACTCTAGAAATAGGATTGGTAATATTTTTTCCATAAAGCTTTCCACAAAAAAAATTTAAGGAGCATATCCATTAGTCTTAATCCTTTACGAAGGAAAGTTTTTACACATATTCAGTTAAGATCGTGGATATTGTTCACTTATTATGAGCTTCTTCAAACCACTTAAATGGAACTAATAAAGTATGTTTAATGAGAGCCTAGTATATGTGATGCATATGTGAGAGCCTCTTATTTTGGTATTGGATGGACAATATATATTTATGCATATAGAAGAAGAAGAAGAAAAGATGTCAAAGACTTGAATCCTTTGTGATGTGTGATTTGCACTATAGAATGCTGTGCAACACTTGATGACCACCATCAAAAAATAAATAGCTATCAACAATAACATGCCATGTATAGCATATAAAATATTTGATAGTTTATTTATGGTGACTATTGAGTTCTCCACAATATTTATGATACAGATTATATATCAAAAATGATTCATGCTTTATGGCTAAACATTTCTTTTTATAAATTTATTTAAACTACCTCAATAATATTGATGAGTTTTTAATTAGTCTCTCTTTATATATATATATATATAGGAAAAATTATGGCACGTGTTACATTTATGCATTACAAGTTCAACCAACATCTAATTGAAATTTAGATCATATAGGAGTATATGTAGCTCACTATCATCGCAATAGATTACTTTTATAATGCATCTCAGATTTGTTGCAATACATAAGCATCATGAAATCTTAAATATCATCCTGCATCCACTCTAGAAGCAACCCTTGTAATGATAAATCCTCTCCTAAATAAGAAGAAAGAAGTAATTAATTTGTATCACTTTTAGTTTTTCTTTTTTGGTTAATAGTGCTAGACCTTGTTAGTAACTATTTTAATTTTGGCAATCTAAAAGTTATATTTTTAAATTCACATGATCCTTTCATTGCTCGAATACTTGCAAGTTTCAACGTATCCAATATATAGTTTTCCAACAAGACAAGTGTTGTCACCAATTTTAGTATTAGGCTGCATTGCCTCATCTTAAGAACTACAATTATTTTTCAACAAGATGCTATTTTACTTATTGTAAGTTTATTTGAGTACTCCTAAACTATTCATGCTAAATATTTTAAGAACTATGTTTATATATTTTGCTACTGCATGTAAAACTATTGATAATCTTTGTGATAGAATATAACAGCTAATAAAGGCAAAAATCTAATTTTATAAATTTTATATTAATAATATTATTTTATTTTTAAATAAAATACTACTAATTTATTTTAAAAATATTAATATAAAAATATAGTATTGTAGACATATTGATAAAAAAAAGGCAGCAATCTAAATAATCATCCTAGAGGCATATTAGTCATTTTATAATTATATTATTAGGTATTTAAACCATCATTGCTTACTGTGATTAGTTTGAATGGTTGAATTTTAAAATCATAAGGTGGCACACTAGTCATTCTTATGCTCGCTTATTTTTCAACAGAATTTGTATAAATTTTGAAACTAATTACATAAATTTATAAATACAATGAGCTAGTATTTAAGCTAACTAATTTCGAAGCGAAATTAAGTATTTTTAAGATATAATAATAGCCTAAATTTTAAAAATAGAGAGAAAGCATATTACCTTCTCAAAGGAGATCATGAATCCATCAATTTGTTAACTATTGATGTAAAAGGAGCACTGGTGCCATATGGTGCAAGAGAATTTGTACAAAACTATCTTCTCATACTGCGAGGCTTTCAATAGAATTTTTTTTTATTATTGCTATAGAAATATTGAGTCCACACATTAAACAATCCTTTATTTTATTATTTTATTTTAAAAAAATTTACTCTAAAAATGAGATTAGTAATGTTTTCTTCGCAAAGTCTTTCATCAAAAAATTTAAGGAGCATATCCATTAATCTGAATCCTTTACTAAGAAAAATTTTTGCACATATTCAATTAAGGTCATAGATATTGTTCACTTATTACGAGCTTCTTCAAACTACTTAAATAGAACTAATAAAATTATGCTTGATGAGAGCCCACTATGTGCAATGCATGTGTGAGAGCCTCTTGTTTTAATATTGGATGGGCAATATATATTTATGTACATGGAAGAGAAGGGGAAGGTGGCAAAGACTCAGAATTCTTTGTCATTTGCGATTTGCACTATAGAGTATTGTACAATACTTGATGGCCACCATCAGAAGATGAACAGCTAGCAATGGTAATATACCATATATGATAGATAAAACTATGTTATTTGATAGTCTCTTATGGTGGCTATTGAGTGCTAGACAATATTTATGGTGCAAACTATGCATCATAAAGGATCTATACTTTATGGCTAAATATTTTTTTTTATAAATTTATTTAAACTACATCAATATATAATATTGATGAGGTTTTATTCTCTCTCTCTAAATATATATAGAAAAAAATTTATGGTAGATGGCACATCCATGCTTTGCAAGTTCAACTAATGTTTAATTAAAATTTGGATCATATAGGAGTATATATAATCAGCTCACTACCATCGTAATAGATTGCTTATATGATGCATCTCAAATTTGTTGTAATATATAGTGTCATGCCCCTAATCCGAGATCGTGAGTCGAGAGTCATGACAACTACTACATATTTTAAAGAACTTTCCTCACAAGTATACAAAATATTTTAAATAGATATCAATACAACATAATGATATTAATTAAAAATACTAAAATTAAAACTTTAAATTTATTAATCAAACCAACAGTATCCAAATTCAAATATCTTACATCAAATAAGTTTCACAAAAAATAGCAAAAACATATCTAAATTCAATGACATTGATAGTATCAAATCTCACCTCTAAAACTCTCTCTCCAAAAATAATTCCCATGTTCATAATCAATTATCTAAATTCAAAAAATAAAGAAAGAGATGATGAGCTTGAAAGCCCAGTAAGTAATATCTCAATGAGATATTTCATATATTATTATAAGATATAATATTTGAGAACAATGCTATGAATAAATATAAAAATATATTTTATACTTATTTAAATAAATTTAATATATATATATATATATATTCATAAATCCATATTAGATCAAAATATATATAACTTAACAGCTTTAATTACAACCACACTTATCTCCATTATAGGACCAGAATAGAAATAGTGAGCTTAAATAGAGTACCAAATCCGATCTATATCAAAATATAGTTAGACTAAGAGCACAAAATCCGATCTATATCAAAAAAATTTTGTAAGATAACACATATAATAATTTCATGCATATTCCATAAAAAATCCATAAACCATAATACTCCAGCAATCTCAATTTTCAAGTCACTTTATAAATCATACATAATTTCAAAAACTAATTAATTATATTTAAAATAAATTATAAAATATCTTGAAAGGTTGATTCAGTACTTACCTTTCCTAAACAAATAGATCAATTAACCTTGAAAAGATTCTTCGGGACCTATTATTAAAAAATATATTTTTGTATTAATTCTAATTTATAACTAAATTAAAATAAAATTTCAAATAAAAAATCTCACTTAAGGTCAAACCAAAAATTGGGTGTGCCTCTCGAATTAGATTTCTAGGATAAGATCAAACTAAATATAGAAGATGGACTTCTAATTTTATAAATCTCAAGAAAAGAGAGAGAGATAATGAGCATGGTAGAGAGAAAAATATTGAAGAGAGAAAAAAAATCTAGAAAAAAAATAGAGAGAGAAGGTAGAGAGAAAAAATAGACTAGAGAGGAAAAGGATAAGAGAGAAGGGAGAGAAGAAAGATTTTTTCTTCTTTTTTTTTTCTTTTTTCATTTTCTCTCTATTTTTTTCTTCACTTCTTAATGGAATAGGAGAATTCTTCTTCCCCGCATTTTTGTAGCTAGAACAATCGCTGTCGTAGTCCAAAAAATCACTACTATAGGCTATGACAGCGGTTAACTAACCGCTGCGACTGCAGCCATCGTCGTATGTTTATCGCAGCGATTGTTGCAGCGATTTTGGAAACCGCTGCCATAGAGTACCTATTACAGTGATTTTTAAATCATTGTCATAGACTTATCTATGAAAGTGGTTATGTAACCGCTGCTGTAGCCATCATCATATGTTTATCGTAGCGATTGTTGCAGCAGTTTTGAAAATCGCTGCCATAAAGATCTATTGTAGCGATTTTTAAACCACTATCATAGACTTGTCTATGAAAGCGGTTATATAACCGCTGCCATAGATCTAATGCAACAGTTGACACATCGCTTATGACAATAATTGGCATGTCTACGGCAGTGGTTGTAAAACCATTGCCATAGCTTCTGAATAATTAAAAAAATATAATTTTTTTAATTTTTTATATATTTTATCTGATAAATGTAGAGATATATAATATAAAAAAAATATTATAAATATAAAAATATTTTTAAAATGCTAAAATTTTATTATCGAATAAAATTTATTATAATATTTTTTTTAAAAAAAAATACATCAAAAGTCTCCTAAATCTACATCGTCGTCATCACCGGGAGATAGAGCATGAGCTGGAGCCAGAGCTGGAGCTGGAGCTGGAATGCGGGCTAACATATTCTCAAAGCCCATGAAAGCACCTCTAAAATACGTGCTGAGCGTCAACATCATGTCTCTTACAATGCCCTTCAGATGATATGCATGCTCCTCAACCCGATCTGCCCGTGTCGCAGCATGATCTGCCCGTGCCAATGCCTCCTCAAGCTCCTCCCGACTGACGATACCAAAAGTCTGTGAAGAGACGCTCGCCTCAGATCAATAGTTGATCGACATATGTCCAGGCCTGCATCGGATCCTCCCAAAGTGCTCAGGCCCCAAGACCTGAGATAGATGGTCAAGGGGGCCCCTCGCTCGCGAGTGCATTTAACTAATTCTGTAATTATAAATTCAAATAAAATTTTATAAGAAATGCTATAATACTAATCATATATACTAATATATTTAATACTTATAAAAATTCTTTCAATCGCGGTATTCATCGGTCTGTCCTTCTTGTCCGTACGGCTGGATCGGAAGATCTCGCTATGGCTGGACATCACTCCATCTCTCATCAGTTATAACAATAGATCAGTTTATCAAAAATATGAATAAAATATTAATTTAATTTATCTAATAAGATTTAGAATTTATTATCTTTCTATGCACACGACTGGTCATAAACTCACGGTCGAGAGTGTGCATATACTCCTGAGCTGCTCGATTCTTCCAATTCTGATGAAAGATAGCCTAACAAGTATTCAAATAAATAATAAATATTTAAAAAAATATTTAAATATAATTTTAAATATATTAAAAAATTTAAAAGTTAGTAATTTTACCTCGAACTTCTAGCTCCTCCAATATGTAACTATCCTCTCCCACTGACTAGGAGGACAGTCCTGTATCCAAGAAAAAAGCTCCTCTGGAGTGTCTCATTGGTGCTCGAACCATTCTCTATAGGCTTGACCTTGTAGCTCCGGTATAATTTTTCGATCTTTTTCAATCGGGCATCTTGAGCCCTCTTGTGATCAAGAAAGTCGTACCTCCTCTGCACAAAGTTATTAAAAGTCAATTACAAAATTATTTTAATCAAATATAGTGTAAATATATAAAATACATAAATATAATTAAGATGTACTTACTCATATCTCCTCCCACATTCGATCTCTGACAGTATCGTCCATCAATCGCTAGTCTCTGGGCTCTACGGAAATAATATTTGATCGCCTCACAAGCACTCCAAAAAAGAAATGCATCTTCTGCACGGTCTCTCCTACTGGCCTCTCCTCCGCATCATACTGCACCATCATCTGATGTTGGCGGTTCCATACATGCACCATACGTATAGGACCGTGAAATGTCCGACTGGATAATGCACCTGCAATGAAAATATATTATATAAATATATAAGTGTACAAATACTATATAAAAATTAAATAAATAATATAATAAAAATATACACTCAGATGTCAGTGGAGTAGTATATGTCGGAGATATGGGTGATGGTAGAGGCTTAGATGTCGGTGGAGTAGATATCGATGGTGGAGGTCCCTGAGCAGTCGATGCAGAGGTGGATGGAGTATGCTCCTGACTGCTCCTCAGATGCTGAACTCCGTATAACCTACCGAGAGGCAGGGATAAAAGCTAGATGACATTTTGGTGTCATCATGATCTGCAATGTTAATGAACATTAACCAATATAACATGTTTAACAATAATCAAAGATATGCCTAGGTACCATCCATACAATTACATATAAATATACAGATGTCAAAGATTATGTACACTAATCAATTGATAGATCTATCGCTATGCAATGTAATAAACAAAAGCAACAAGATAGGAGTTTTCTTAGCGGTCGGAGGTTCTCTTAGTGGTCGACACGGCACGACCCAAGGCACGACCTATCGATATGGCATGGTATGGCACAGTATGGCACAATCTATCGATACGGCATAGCCCAAGGCATGGCACGACCTACCGACATGGCACGACCCAAGGCACGACCAACCGACAAGGCATGGTATGGTATGGTATGGCCTACCGATATGACATGGCCTACCAACACAGTACGACCTAAGGCATGGTATGGCACAACACGGCATGACCTATCGGCACGGCATGGCACATCTCGTTCAAAATCGAGAGATCTCAAAATCTCTCTCCAACCATTTCTATTTTAGAAATCCAATTCACCCCTCCTCTTGGGTTGCAACCTCTGGACAACAAATATAACATGTTGAACAATAATATTAGTAATACATCAATAAATAGACTCTAATAATTTATACTAGAATATTGAAGTCATCGTCTAGTAGCATCTACAATATGAACATCATCATCGCTCCTGATAAATATGTCTGAGATCTCGACAGTACTAGGTAAGTTTTATCCTAAAGGAGAACTTTGCATGCATGGTCCAACATCATCATCAACTTCGGTATCATCAAAAATATGCCTAGGCACCATCTTCACAATAACATCCCATTGAAGCTCCAAGGGATCACTAACGTAGAAGACTTGACTAGCTTGGGAGGCAAGTATATACGGTTCTTCAATACGGAGATGGCATTTCATGTTAATGAGAATAAAACCATACTCATCAATCTTCATCCTAGACTGTAATCAGGTATCAAACCAATTATACTTCATCAACGCAATCCTTCCTTTAGAATAATAGTCCAAGATGACTATCTTCTCCACCACGTCATAATAGTTTAAATCCTCCGTACAAGGCTATGAATCCCTCGAGCTAGCATAACACCCAGTGATGGTGCTCAATATGATGCCACTATTTTGTGTTGCCAAATTTATGAACCTGCTATGAATATTAAATCTGTAGCCATTAATGATGAGCTATTTATACTCACGCACGATACGATTATGGCTCATTGAAAGAGCACGTACTTCAGAACTCACATCACTGAGCGGCAATCTCCATACTTAATTAAGAAGATGACACCTAATTAGTAAACATGTTCAAATAAGTTGTATAAGGCAAGAATATATAATCACTTACAAGATCTTTGAACCATTCAGAAAATTTTTTACTATGCATTTTCTCTTTCTTCCGCATACTTAGAGCATCATATTTTACTCTTATGACCTTCTTATGTTTGCTACATACACAAAGAATAAATTTATGTATAATTAAATATTTTTTTAATTATTATAAAATAAATAAGACTGAATGACTCATCTTATGTACAGCTCAATAACATCACAATTGAAGAGCACGTAGTGGTGTGCTTTATCTCTTTCCTCAATACTTAAATTAGGAGGCGGTATGAAGTGGAAAATCCATCTGACTGTGGAATAGACTAAAATATAGATCTAATTGGCTCATACTGATTATCCTGATTCCTTATTGATCGATTACGACATGTCTTGAGCTTGTTTAAGTATATGGTATAAAAATCCATACACTCTTGACTCAAATAACCTTCTGCTATGAATCTCTCTGGACGATTCATATTTCCTACATAAGATTTCAGAGTTTGAATATTTCTCTCGGTAGCATATGTCCATCGATAGAACACTGAGCCTCCAAGTGCAACTTTTTCCACAAGGTGCATGGTGAGATGCATCATAACCATAAAAAATGATGGTGAAAATATTTTCTCCACATCACATAATATAGTCACCATTCTTGCCTTCATTTTTTTCACATCTTTCTTAAGCAACCTCTTTGCACAAATATCTCTGTAAAAATTGCAAAGATGAATAACAGCCATTTTTAACATTTTTTGATAACACGCGGCAAATAGCTATTAGGATCAATTTCTGCATCAGCACATGATAATCATGAGTCTTCAATCCTCTAAGTTTGACATTCTTACTATTCACATGTTTTGATATGTTGCTTGAGTATCCATCAGAGATCTTTATATTCTCCAATACATAAAGAAATATAGACCGTTTGGAGGCATTCATAACATAACATGCATGAGAGAGCCTCCATTATTCTTCTCCTGCCGGCTCTGGATGGAGTGATCTCCTAATACCCCATTCTTTCAAGTCAAATCGAGAATTCAAGTCATCCTTAGTCTTATCTTTAATATTTAAGATTGTTGTCAATAGGAGCTCGCATACATTCTTTTCAATATGCATTACATCTAAGCAGTAGCACAATAAGTTTATCTTTCAATATGGCAAATCAAAGAAGATCCTCTTTTTTCTTCAATTAAAGTGTGTGTCATCTTTCTTTGATCAATGCTTCTTTTTTTTACCATCAATCATATCATCTTTTCCAAATTCAATACTGAGACCATCCAACTCTCTAAGTACATCACTTTCAGATATTCGACTATGCGCCTCACCTTCTTCAACAGTGCCATCGAAGGAGCGTGCATTTCTTCTGTATAGATAATTTTTTGATGGAGGAAATATCGATGCTCCATATAGCTAAAGCTCCTCCGATGTGTCAACCTTCTAGATCGAATATTTTTTTTATAAATCAGACATGCTAGCTCACCTTTAATGCTCCAACCCGATATTAGGACATAGGCTGAAAAGTCATTTATTGTCCATAAAAGTACTATGCGCATGGAGAGTGATTCATTCAGCAAAGCATCAAAAGTTGGAACATCTTGAATGCTCCATAACTATTTTAGCTCGGTAGTGAGATGCTGCAAATAAATAAAAATATCATTACCTACCTCCATCGATCCAAGGATAAGCACTATCATGAAAGCAAAGAATTTTTTCATACACATTTACGATGGAAGATTGTAAACATGAATAAATACTAGCCATACATTATGGACGGTATTCATATGCTTGAATGGATTGAAATTATTGCACGACAAGCCTAACCTCACATTACGTATCTCATATGTGAAGTCAGGATGTAATTCATTAAACTTCTGCCATTCCTTTTCATCGGCTGGATGCCTCAATGCATCATTTTTTATTCGATCCTCTTCATTCCATCTTGTTGAAAATAAATCCCGCTCCCATCGAAGTCCAGTCTGGTGCTTAGCCTAATGTAACCGATAATCATGGAAGAGCTTCAATAAAAAATTCTCTCTCCAGCAGCCAAATTCATTTGGTGGCCAAACTCCTTCACGGCCAAATCCAACCGAACTTTTCCAACAATCGAGCCCCAACCGAACTCCTCAATGACCGAGCTCCAGCCGAACTCCCCCAACGGTCAAACTTCTTCCAGATCCCTCCTTCAGTCAGACTCCTATGGGAGCCGAACTCCTTCCGAATTTCTCCTTCAGTCGGACTTCTACGAGAGCCGAACTCCTTCCGGATCCCTCCTTCAGTCAGACTTCTACGAAAGCCAAACTTCTTTCAGCTCTCTCCTTCAGTCAGACTTCTACAGGAGCCAAACTTCTTTCGGACTTCTCCTTCGATCAAACTCATCCAGGAGCCGAACTTCTTTCGGATCTCTCCTTCAGCTAGTGTTTCTCTCGGATAATCTTCTCTAGCCATATTTTCTTTAGGAGTCCGAACTCCTCTAAAATTGATATATGTCGGAGTTCTTCATCAATCAATGCCTACTTTCTTTAAACTATGGCCATTAAATCTCGATGAACGATCGCCATTAGTCTGCTACAGACGATGCCCCCTCCATGACAGACTCCATCAAACCTCGAGCGGCCCACTACTGAATGGTATGGTTATCACTATCAGTCTGACGGTACCTTCCTCTCTGTACCAAACTCCATCGTGCCTCAAGCAGTCCACTACCAGATGGCTGCAGCTATCACCATCAATCAAGCTCCGTCTATAAAAGGGATTCTCTAGATATGTTTTCTCTAAGTTCTCTTCTTTCTCTTAAAACTCTATCGATCTCTTATCTGAGCACTCCATTTCTATTGGCCAGAATAGCTGATTTGATCATCGGAGGATCCTGTCGAAGCCACCACCATCGACTTTAAATGGGACTTTATTTTATAGATCACTGACGGCGACCTCATCCTCCTCCATTCCAGCTCATCCCGACATCAACCAAATTCTGCACCAACAGAATTGGTGCTAGAAGGAGGGCCTCTGTCTCTAAGATATCCTTATTCTTAAAGAAGTGCTTAGTCGACCCTTGTTCTTAAAGGAGTGCTCAGTCAACCCTACCGACCTCCTCCTTTAAGGTTCATCTCCATCCTCTTCCTCGATCTCAGGAAATGTTTTCAAAGAAGATGACTATCCAGAGATCCACTACTTCTACCGTCAGGTCTGAATCAGATCAATCTATTTCTGCTCCATCATCGGTGCTTCAGCCACCACCTCTACCGATGGTCATAGTAGATCCGAAGTAGTTTAACCTATTAATGCAGTAGGTTCTGGGTCTCATCGAAATGATGCATGCCATGCGGCAGCCTCCGATGACGGTTCCATCAGAAAATCCACCATCGAGATGTCAGGAGCCAGTCCCAAAGAGGGACACTTAGGCTAGTATACCTGTCGCCCCAGAAAAGAAGAAGCAAAGAGCAGAGGATCTTTGCTTGGATCATGGTTCTTCTCTGAAAGGGACCTTCTCCATCCACGGTCGAAAGTCTTCCAAAATCTGCGATCGAGTTGACGACCTCGATCAAAAACTATGAAGGATGGATCGACAGATTGAGGAGCTCGATCATATCATCCCAGCTCACCATGATGACGTCCGCACCGATCTCTCTTTCTCTTTCCAAATTATGTAAGAGTCCATTCTACCAAACTTCAAGCTCCCTTGATTTAAAAGCTACGATGGAACCTCTGATCTGATCGATCACTTGAAAGCCTTTCGGATCATGATGCTGCTTCATGATACACCAGACGCCATATTATATCGAGCTTTTTCATCTACCTTAAAGGGAGCAGCAAGAAATTGGTACTCGACATTGAAGTCGAGTATGATCTTTTCTTTTAACCAGATGAGCCATCAATTGTGACTCACTTCATCAGCAGTTGACGTCCGCACTGAGGTTCGAATTTTTTGATGAACATCAAGCGAAAGGAGGAGAAATCCATTTGGACTTATGTCATCCGATTTAATGCTACTGCATTGGAGGTCAGAAACCTGGATCAATCAATTGCGATGGCCGTACTCAAGAGTGACCTTCGAAAGAACGATTTGCTGTTCTTCTTGAAGAAAAAGTATCCCAGGGATATTATCGATCTGCTAGCTCGAGCCAAGGAATATGCCTGTCCGAAAGAAGCCTTCAAGTTGAAGGATGAAGAAGTCGAAGGAGAGCAACAGATGGATGAGTCTAGCAAACCCGCGATTGATGGAGGGCTGAATGAAGTTGGACCATGCTCACGGACTTCCTTCGAGTGCAAACGAGGTCGAACTCCCCCTCGAGCTCATCATCAAAGAAGCTCCGATAAAAGGATATGAAGTTCTTTTCTCTGAAGGTTTCATAAGAGGACCGAATGAAGCTTGGCCATGCTCACAAACTCCCCCAAAGCGCAAGCGAGGCCGAACTCCTCCTCGAGCTCATCATCAAGGAAGCTCCGACAAAAGAGCACGAAGTTCTCCCCCTAGGAGGTTTCATAGAAGGACCAAATGAAGCTCGGCCACACTCATGGACTTCCTTCAAGTGCTAGCGAGGCCGAACTCCTCCTCGAGCTCATCATCAAGGAAGTTCCGACAAAAGAGCACAAAGTTCTCCTCCCATGAGGTTTCACAGGAGAGCCGAATAAAGCTCGACCATGCTCACGAACTCCCCTCAAGCGCAAGCGAGGTCGAACTCCCCCTCGAGCTCATCATCAAAGATGCTCCGACAAAAAGGCATGAAGTTCTCCCCCTAGGAGGTTTCATAGAAGAGCCGGATGAAGCTCGGCCATGTTCACGGACTCCCCTCGAGCGCAAGCGAGGCTGAACTCCTCCTCGAGCTCGTTGTCAAGGAAGCTCCGATAAAAGGATATGAAGTTTTCCCCTAGGAGGTTTCAGAGAAGGGCCGAATGAAGCTCGGCCATGCTCATGGACTCCCTTCGAGTGCAAGCGAGGCCAAACTGCTCCTTGAGCTTATCGTCAAGGAAGCTCTGACAAAAGGACATGAAGTTCTCCTCCCAGGAGGTTTCATAAGAGAGTCGAATGAAGCTCGACCATACTCATGGACTCCCACCGAGCGCAAGCGAGGTCGAACTCCTCCTCGAGCTCGTCATCAAGGAAGCTCCGATGGAAGGGAGCGAAGAAGTTTTTCCCAGAAGATTTTATAACTACGCCCTTCTCAATGCTCCACAGACGTCGGTCTGAAGCAAGCCAATGGCGCTACTGTAGCTAGAACTACTAGTGAGGAAGGAACAATAAGAAGATCAACCACCTTTCGGCATCATCGATGCTATCTCTTGGGGGTCTAGTACTTTGGTGAGTCGCCATCTCTCAACCTCAGAGCCAGGGGAAGCTTGCCCCAAATTGAGAAGGCCCATATGAAATGGAGAAGGTCGTCCGGCCCAGAACTTATCGTCTGAAGAAGCTCGGAGGAACAACGCTCCCACGAACTTGAGACTCAAAGAATCTAAGAATGTACTTTCGATAATTTTTCTTAAATAAAACTCCTCCATTTTAATATTATTGTTTCTCGATGCAAAAACTACCTGATAACAGAAAAGAAGCAATCAATAGTGGCCATATTAGAAATAAGAGAAGAACCTCATCCTAATATGAGCAAGTCGAAGACCTCATCCATTTTAGACGAGATGGGGGGAGAGGTCCTGACAACGGTCCTTATGTGTCCCTACAGTCTGTTAAGAACAGGAGGAGAATCTCATCCTAATGCGAGCAAAGTCGAAGGCCTCGTTCATTTTAGATGAGATGGGGAGAGAGGCTCTGACAATGGCTCTTATGCGCCCCCACAGCCTATTAGAAATAAGAGAAGAATCTCATCCTAACGTGAGCAAAGTCGAAGGCCTCATTTATTTTAGACAAAATGAAGGAAGAGGCCCTGACAACGGCCCTTATGTGCCCCCACAGCTTGTTAGGAACAAGAGAAGAACCTCATCCTAACATGAGCAAAGTCCAAGGCCTCATTCATTTTAGACAAGATGAAGGGAGAGGCCCTGACAATGGCTCTTATATGCCCCCATAGCCCGTTAGGAATAAGAGGAGAATCTCGTCCTAACATGAGTAAAGTTGAAGGCCTTGTTCATTTTAGACGATATGGAGGGAGAGACCCCGATAACGACCCCATTGTGTCTGACAATAATAGGAGATAAGATCTCCTTCAATCTTGGCTAGAGATGAGATCTTCTCCGAGCTTCAACTTCAACGTCAACCTCGATTGGAGATAAGATCTCCTCCGAGCTTCAACATCTACGTCAACAGTAGAAAAGATCTCCTTCAACCTCGATTGAAGATAAGATCTCTCCCGAGCTTCAACTTCAACTTCAACCTCGGCTGGAGATAAGATCTCTTCCGAGCTTCAACGTCTACGTCATCAAGAGAGATAAGATCTCGTTCAACCTCGACTGGAGATAAGATCTTCTCTGAGCTTCAACTACAACTTCAACCTTGACTAAAGATAGAATCTCTTTCGAGCTTCAACTTCAATGTCAACCTTGGCTGGAGATAAGATCTTCCTCGAGCTTCAACGTCTATGTCAACAGAAGATAAGATCTTCTTCAATCTTGATTGGAGATAAAATCTTCCTCGAGCTTTAACTTCAACGTCAATCTTGACTACTGGAGATAAGATCTCCTTCGAGCCTCAGAGTCTACGTCAATAGGAGAGAAGATCTTCTTCAATCTTGATTGGAGATAAGATCTCCTCCGAGCTTCAACTATAACTTCAACCTCGACTGGAGATAAGATCTCTTCCGAGCTTCAACTACAACTTCAATCTCAACTGGAGATAAGATAATCCCCGAGCTTCAACGTCTATATCAACAAGAGAAAAGATCTCCTTCAACCTCGACTGAAGATAAGATCTCTTCTGAGCTTCAACTTCAACATCAACCTCGACTAGAGATAAGATCTTTCCTAAGCTTCAACATCTACGTTAATAGGAGATAAGATCTCCTTCAACCTCGACTAGAAATAAGATCTTTCCCAAGTTTCAACTACAACTTCAACCTTGGCTGGAGATAGGATCTCCTTCAACGTCAACCTCGGTTGGAGATAAGATCTCCTCCGAGCTTCAACGTCTACGTCAATAGGAGATAAGATCTTATTCAATCTCGGCTAGAGATAAGATTTTTTCCGAGCTTCAACTTCAATGTCAACCTCGACTGAAGATAAGATCTCTCCCGAGTTTTAAAATCTACATCAACAGGAGAGAAGATCTTCTTCAACCTCGGCTGGAGATAAGATCTCCCACAAGCTTCAACCATAATGTCAATAAAAGATAAAATCTTTCTGTACCTCGACTGGAGATGGGATCCCTCCGAGCCTCAACTTTAGCATCAACCTCAGTTGGAGACAAAATCTTCCCTAAGCTTCAACTTCAACATCAATCTTAGCTGGAGATAATATCTCCCCCGAGCTTCAACCTAAACTGGTTCTAAGCCCTGAAGAGGACTTCGATAGTCGTCTTTTTTGTACTTCCTTTCTTCGAGTTTCGAACTCAGAAGTGGGAAGACTATTATTGGAGATAAACCCCACTTCCGCTGAAATCCAGCCTGATGCTTAGCCTAATGCAGCTGATAATCACAGAAGAGCTTCAATCAAAAATTCTCTCTCCAGTGACCAAACTCATTCAGTGGTCGAACTCCTCCAGCGGTCGAACCCAATCGAACTTTTTCAACAATCGAGCCCCAGCCAAACTCCTCAACGGTCGAGCCCCAGTCAAACTCTTCCAGCGATCGAACTTCTTTTGAACTCCTTTCGAATTTCTCCTTCAGTCGGACTCCTACGGGAGCCAAACTCCTTCTAAATCCCTTCTTCAGTCGGACTTCTATGGGAGCCAAACTCCTTCCAGATCCCTCCTTCAATCGAACTTCTATGGGAGTCGAACTCCTTTCGACTCTCTACTTCAGTCGAACTTCTACATGAGCCAAACTTCTTTCAGACTTCTCCTTTGATCGAACTCATCCAGGAGCCAAACTCCTTTCGGATCTCTCCTTCAGCTATGTTCCTTCCGGATAATCCCTTCTAGTCGTATTTTCTTTGAGAGTCCAAACTCTTCTGAAATTGATATATGTCAGAGTTCTTCACCAACCAACATCTTTCTCTGAACTACAGCCATTAAATCTCGATGAACGGTCACCATCAGTCTGCTATAGATGATGCTACAAGCAGCGCCCTCCTCCATGACAGACTCCACCAGACCTCAAGCGGCCCGCTACTGGACGGTATGGCTATCACTATCAGCATGACGACATCTTTCTCTTCATACCGAACTCCACCAAGCTTCGAACGGTCAGTTGCCAGATGGTTGCAGCTGTCACCATCAATTAAGCTCCATCTATAAAAAGGGACCCTCTAGATACGTTTTCTCTAAGCTCTCTTCTTCCTTCTGAAACTCTGTCGAACTCTTGTCTGAGCACTTCATTTTTGTTGGTCAGAAGAGCTGACTTGATCATCGAAGGATCCTACCGGAGCCACCACCATCGACTCCGAATGGAAGTTTATTTTACAGATCACCGACGATGACCTCGTCCTCCTCCACTCCAGCTCGTCCCGACGTCGACCAAATTCTGCACCAACATATCTTATGTCCTTCAATGTCCTTACCAACATAAACAACTTTTATAATCTCAGAATCAAAGAAAAATATCATATCAACTTTTGAAGTACATGAGTCGATGTGCCATCTTTATTCTATCTCCATCTTGACACACCGTACCTCATGCACTCATTTTGGTTGACATCCCCTTCCAATAGAGCATGTAATCATTGGAACATGCATGTATCTTGGTGTAAGCAAAGTTCAACTATTCAATAATCTTCAATGCCTCATAATTATTTTTTGAAATTTCTGCATCATTCGAAAGAATGTTTCCGAAAAGCTCTAATATGTAGTTCACTCCATTATTATTGAACCCATTGGAGCATTTTGCATGATACAACCAGATTAAGAACTTCAGCTTCACCATCTTTTCACATCCAAGATACAACGAAATATTAGCATCCTTCATCAACTTGCGGATCTTCTCTACATTCTCACTGTTTGTCATTCTATCAACCACAGGATCAGGCATGGACGTAAATGCACCATCATTATGGCTAATAAACTAAAAAATATCATGAACCATTTATTCCACTCCCTCATAATGTTGATCGCCTTCTTGCGGTCTGCTCTCATCATGTTGGTCCTAACAAATTTCATAACTGACTTTAAAGTCATAAATAGTGAGGTGATCATTTATATCTTGATGAGGTAGCCATGGTCTATCCATATATTTTTTATAAGGATATTGGATCAGTCCATGGTCCCCAAATTTTTTTATAGCAAAATCAAAAAAATTTTGAAGTTCAGCCTTATATTCTGACGAGAGACTACTAAACTTCATCCATCCCTTATCTATTTTAAAAATGCTGATACTGCAATTAAATCATTTATAGAACTTAAATTATATACCAATGCATTATAAACATAGCATGCATTATAAATAAAAAATGCATCATAAACAAGGATTGAAATAAATATCATTTGTGGAACTCACATTAAATATCATTTTCAGACATGCAATAAACGCATCCTATCACCAACTAATAGGTAAAGATAGATCCTATTCCATTCAGAAATTATATTAATTCTATATATTCAATACAATAATCAAACGATATGCAATAGAGATCGAATGAAATTTCGATAGCATTTTTTCTTAGTTCTCCCATGTAGGGAGAACAAAAAAAAAATACTATACAAAATTTTATTTGAAATCCTTAGCATACCATTTGATTACTGTAACTACCTATAGAATTATCTATAATTTTTAAACTATCCAAATTGGACAATCAATTGATCATTGTATATAATTCTCTCATTCATATAATTATATATAATTATGTAGATGCCAAAGATTATGTACACTAATCAATTGACGGATCTATCATTATGCAATGTAATAAATAAAAGCAACAAGATATAAATATTCAGAAAATATTATCCAATAAATTCTACAACATGAATTACATTCATAAATAATTAAGGATGAGCAATAGTTATAGATCCGATCTCTTGCGCAAATCTGAGTATTAATCCAAAAATTTGAAAGAAAAATGAAGTAGATGATGGCCGCACCTTAGGACTTAAAGTTGGAACCTTAAAGAGACATATCAAATTTTATTCGTACCCATCAAACCGGCTCGCTCAGAAGTCGAGCCAGCTCCATGCCTGAGATAGCTGGCTCCATGCCTGAGACATCCACTTGGGTCCTCCTCCAATCGGCTCGATCTTGGTCTGAGCTGGCTTGGCTGCGTATCCGAGCTTGCTCGGTTGTATGCCATCCCCTGTTCTTGGCTATTTCCACCCTTTTCTCATCTTTCGAACTACCCGTCTCCCACTTAATCTCCATCGTCGGTGAGACCGGACCTCCTCTCTGATCCCTCTCTCCTTCTCTTGATCTCCCTCACCATCGAGGTCAGACCCCTTCCCTCCCTCTCTCCCTCTCTCGATCTTCCTCGCCAGCGATGGCGGTAAGGTCGAACCCCTCCCTCCCTCTCTCACTCCTCGATCTTCCTCGCCAGCGAGGCCGGACCCCCTCCCTTCTAGTGATGTCAATAAGGTCGAACCCCCTCCCTCCCTCTCTTCTCTCTCGGTCTCCCTCGCCAGCGACGGCGACGAGGCCGAACCCCTCCTCTCCCTCTTTCTTTCTTAGTTTCGGATCCTAGAAATCGAGTCCGACCTATCCGAGATCCATTAGGGTCTGGAGTCTGGTACTTCAAGTATGGATTTGTCGGGTATTCGAGATTTGGGTCTAATACTCAGTAATTAAAATTCGGGTCCAGAATCTAAATATCTCAGATTTTGATCCAAATCCAATCCATTGATAGATCTAGTCCACAGCCACCGACATGGCACAATCCAGGCTACCACCATGGCATGTCCAAAAACTATGGCATGCAGATAATTATAATAAATAATATTTATAATATTTATTATAAATATTTTATAAATTATTATAAATATATATGATTAATATAAAATTAAAAATATATAATATATATATACCTATGGCTATAGAGAGCGGATCGCATCGAAAGCTTCGAGGGTCGTCGATGACGATGCTAAAGAAGACGGACGACGATACTAAAGATAACCTATGAAAATAAAAGCAAGATAGTGAGATAGAGAAAAAGAGATAGAAAGAGGAAAGAGAGAGAGAGAGAGAGAGGGCACTTGGAGGGGTACCATGACGAGAAGGCCAGGGGATGGGGAGGCCAGGAGGTGGGCAGCTGGGGATGGGGAGGGCAAGGGCGATGGCGGTCGGGGATGGGGAGGGTAGGGGTGGGCGGCAGCGGTCGTGGATAGGAAGGGTAGTGGGCGGCAGCCAAGGATGGGGAGGGGGTGGACGGCCAGGGATGGGGAGGGCAAGTGGCGGCGGTGGCGGTCAAGGATGGGGAGGGCAGCAAGTGGGCGACGGCGGTCGGGGATGGAAAGGGCAAGGGGCGGCGGCCAGGGAGGGCAGGGGTTGGGCGGCCAAGGATGGGGAGGGCAGGGGCATGGCGGCCAGGGATGGGGAGGGCATGGGGCAATGGCGGTCGAGGATGGGAAGGGCAGCATGGGGGGTGGGACGGGCGGGGAGTTGGACGGACGAGGGGTGGCGAAGACCACCGGGGAGGGGCCGGTGTAGGGGGACGAGCGGGAGGGGGGGTGGCATGGCACGAGCAAGGGGTGGTGGCTGTCAGGGATAGGAAGGCGAAGGGGGAGGAGGGGGGCACTGAGAGGTGAGGTCGGTCGAGGGGGAAAGAGGGGCGGCATCGGCTAGAGGAAAGGACTTGGGTGGAGTCTCACCGACGATGGAGAGGAGGAGAGAGAGAGAGAGAGCGCATGAAAGAAAAAAAATTTGAAGATTTTTAACCTAACCTACGATAATAATTTTTGAACCGCTGCCATAAATCTATGGCAGCGATTACTGGATAGATCTATGGCAGTGATTTTTTAACAGCTGCCATAGATCTATAGCAGCGGTTTTCAATAACCACTGCCATATGTTAGAAATAAATTTTTTTTTATTTTTTTAAATATTATATAATTTTAAAATTTAATATCCATCTTTATCGTTCATTATCTAAATAATTATTATTAGAGTATCGTTGCAAAAGATCACCTCGATCTGATGGCCCTAACTTCATCTATCAAAAAAATTTGATTTCGACGATTATGAATAACGATGCGATGATCTGATAAATGAAGACCTTCGATTAATCTAAAAATCTACAATGATAATTTTGATGATATTTATAGTATATTATCAAAGTTTCACTTAAATCAGATATCGTTATCATGGTCAATTTAATATGGAATGATTTTGATCGTTAAATTAGAAATAAGTGATTAAAGGGCTAAATGGCATCCGATTATGAGATAATTTTTTAGTTAAATGATTTTGCTATAATTTTAATCATTTTATATGGCGATGATAGTAAATTTAAATCATTTTCGTATGAACTATTCATACTAAGCAAATATTACAAAAGCACGAGCATAATAACCAACGAAGTGTAAGAATGGTTATCGGATGATGTATAGTTTTAGATCGTTCTTAGTCTCACCAGTTGAATTTTATAATCACCATCATAAAAAATGATTAAAGTAGTAGCCAAGATCATTTATAAAAAAAATTATCTCATAATCGGACACCGTCTGGTCCTTTAATCATTCGTTTATCATTTAACGGTTGAAATTAATCTATACTAAATTGACCAAGATAACGATATCCGATTGAAGTAAAACTTTAATAGTATGCTACAAATATAACTGAGATCATCATTGCATATTTTTGGATCCATTGAAAATCTCCATCTATCAGATCATCGCATCGTCATTCATGATCGTCGAAATCAAATTTTTCTGATCGATGAAGCTAAGATCATCAGATCGAGGTGATCTTTTACGACGATACTCTAATAATAATTATTTAAATAATGAACGATAAAGATAGATATTAAATTTTAAAATTATATAATATTTAAAAAAAATAAGAAAAAAATATATGGCAGCGGTTACAAATAACCGCTGCCATAGAGCGACTTATAGCAGCGATTACAAGACTTATGGCAGCGGTTTCTTGTAACCGCTATCGTAGACTCTATTGTAGCGATTTTAAAAACTGTTGCTATAGTATGTGCTATTGTAGACTCTTTTTGTAGTAGTGCTAGGAGGTCCTCCTCTTAGCTAACTATGCTTGTAACCAAAGGGACAGGCCACACTAATGACGACTAGCCTAATCCGGTGATCGGCAGTGGCCCACAATGATATAAAATCAAGGATGGTACACCAAGAAATTAGGAAAATTCAAAATCAAATTTTTCAAGAGCAAATTTAGCAAAAATTTAAGCTTAAAACCCATAAGAAGGGAATATGATAGAAGAGGTTTACCCAATTTTAAGATGAGATTTGATCCGGTTCTTAATGGTCTAAGCAAAAATAATCCACTAGAAAAATAAGAAGAAAAGAGGAAAAAATAAGGGGATTAAATAGTGATTTTTTGCAACGGAGTCAACGATTAAGATCTTTAAATAGACCTCTAATAGGAAAGATTTAGAGTTCGATTAAATCTCTATTCTTAGTGGGATTATGTCTTTGATCGGAGAAAAACTCTTTTTGGAGTTTTTCCACATTTTTCCCCTTCCACGTTAATTCCAGCATGTGTAACACATGTGTTGGCCCAATTTCTTTCTTTTTTTTTATGTGTGTTAGGTAGGTTTTCAAAATATTAACTATTACACATAGGCATCATGAAATCTTAAATATCACCTTACATCCACTCTATAAGCAACCCCATTGCAGTGGTAAATCCTCTCCTAAAGAAGAAAAAAGATTTAATTAATTTATATCACTTTTAATTTTTCTTTTTTGGTTTATAGTGCCAGACCTTGTTAGTAACTATATTTATTTTAGTAGTCTAAAAGCTATGTTTTTAAATTCACATGATCTTTTCATTTCTCGAAACTTACAAGTTTGAATGTGTCCAATATATAGTTTTCCAAAGATAAGTATTGTCACCAATGTTACTATTACACTACATTGCCTCATCTTAAGAACTATGGTTATTTTTCAACAAGATGCCATTTTACTCACGATAATTTTATTCGAGTACCCATAAACTATATCTTTACAGGATGCTAAATATTTTAAGAATTTTGTTTGCATATTTCATTACTGCAATCATTGATGATCTTTGTGATAGAATATAACAACTAAAAGTAGTAAAAATCTAATTTTATAAATTTTATATTAATAATATTATTTTATTTTCCAATAAAATACTATTGATTTATTTTTAAAATATTAATATAAAAATATAATATTTTAGATATATTGATAAAAAATTAGGATAGTCTTAATCATCATCCTAGTGGCATATTAGTAATAGCCATTTTATAATTATACCGTTAGGTGTTGAAACCATCGTTGGTTGTTGTGATTAGTTTGAATGATTGAATTTTAAATTCATAATAGCACACCAGTCACTCTCATGCTGCCATATTTCTATTAGAGTTTGTACGTGTTTTGAAACTAATTACATAAATGTATAAAAACAATGACCTAGTATATGGGCTAATTAGTTTGGGAGCAAGACTAATTTTTTAAGATATATATAATAGCTCAAGTTTCAAAATTTCTCTAATTTCTTATACCTAACAGCTCTATATATTTATTCTCCAATAATACACTGTTGCAGATATAACAGTGCATACACAATATACAGGACAATATAATTGTATACAGGAAGAATATGACTCTCTGCAAGAGTTAAAAATAAATATATATAAAATTAAAAATTAAATGATACTTGTTAAGAAACCGCGTATTGCTGTAAGTCTGGGGTGGGAGTGGTTGGGGCGGGTCTCCTTCCAATCCGAAAGATTAGCGTCCAAATAACCTCATATTAAAGTTTGGTCAGATAAAAAATTAAATTTATTTATTTATTTTGATAACTGCATCAAGAGAATAGTTAGAGACGCCACCAGGACGTCATAAATCAAAGGCATATCTATGCAATAAAAAAATATTTTATTCCTGCCTGCCAAGAGAGGGAAATAGCAAAGTTATGATTAAAATAATCAATTTTATTCTTCTTTTACTGTTTCCACAAGCTTTGTCCCAAGATACGGAATTTTCACAAAAGACTGCAATGAATCGAATTAGCCATATTTATATTTTTTTTATAAATAAAAATTTAATATCTATATCCATTGAATTGGATCGAATATACAAAAAATATTGATAAGATCGGATTGAATATATATAAATTATTTAAAATTATTATAATTTTAAATTAAAAAATATATATTAAAATTATTTTTGATTAAATTTAAAATAAAATATATTATTATATTTAAATTTATTTTAAATATTTTTTAAAAATTTTATATCCATTCCATTCAAATCGGATCGAAACCCAACGGGCCATCCCCACGCGTAACATTGCTTTCATTGGTGTTGGAAAAATAAACTATAGAAACTACGCATGAAGGCTTATAAACCCATCCAAGACCCTCTCAACTTCTCTCATACCATTCCCATTCTGTCTTAGTTCATATTTCGTTCCCACAGCCATAGCCATGGCAATGGACTCCTTCCTCTTTCCTGGCCTTGCGGACATCCACACAAAGTTGGCTGTCTTCTTGTCGGTCCAAGCTCTGGTGTATTTGATCCTCACCAACTCATCCAATGTCTTCTCCTCATCTTCGAGATCTCACAGTTTTCGGACCATAAGATCGACAAGCATTCGTCGAATGCTTGCCTCGTTCTCCGATGTGCCCGTTGGCACCGATGAGCCGTCTCCTTCCAGGTCGTCACCTCGAGAGGTTTCTTCGAACGGCCTGGTAGATTAAATGCTTTAATGGATTTTAAGAGCTTAAACTTTGATTGTAGACAAGAGCTCTTTGTACTTGTTTGGTGTGGTAATTTAATTTAATAATCTCAACAAATGATTAATGAAAGAGATCCTGCATGTAATATTTTTGATGAATACGTCTCATGACATGGTGTGATCTTTTTAGGAAGTATTCCTACAACTGAAGTGCATGGTATTTCCTACATAAGTTGATAGCCCTGCTCGTGCTTGATTCTAAAGTATCTCTCTCTCTCTCTCTTTTTAAAGATGATGTGGCAATATCTTATTTGAGGTGGTTGTTAAAGTCCAGGAAGCCATGTTGTATTTCTAAAAGTTTGTTACTATAGTAGTGCATGAGAAAATATACGTAGGCGTGCACTCAAGTATTCTAAAAATCAAATGCATTGATGACTAGGATTTGCAAGAAAATGTTTTATTTTGTAATTTTTAATTTTTATAATAAAGCTTTTGCATCTCCATCCATGAATGTAAATCAATAAACTGAGCTAATATAAATATTACATGCTCTTATTTCTTCTTGTTTCGTTATTCTCTCTACTTGTTGCAACAATAATGAACTAAGAACAATTTGATTGTTTATAGATATAACATTTATGTTCAAAAAATAATTAAAATGTTTCTCACTCATTTCCTCAATACAGAAAGCATTGTTGTTGAGAAAGGTTACTCGGTATGGATGGGGAATATAATAATTGAGAATATTATTGATTCATATGTACACATATAATAGCCTATTTGTGGGGGCCGAAAAAAAAAAAAGAAGGGGCAAAGAAAATAAATAATAAATCAAACATGTTTTTGAATCATCTCCCGGACCTCATCCATCACAAGCCATGCCTTATGGCCTCCAATTACTTCAGCTTTCAATTCTCCATCCTTCCATAGCTGCATGTAGTAGCAATTTCCAATTATTTCTCTTTATAAGCAACCTTTCAATTAAGAAAAACATAAATATGAGAATTAATTCCCACCTGAATAGTTGGCATTTTCTGAAGAATCCCCAGAAGTATCAAGTCCATCATCAGAGGGGAAAAAAAAGGAAAGAGAAAACTTGAGACTTAGAAAACACTAGTAGCTGTAATTGGACAACCATTATATGGTAAAGAGAATGAGCTGAAAAAAGATCAACAGAGTCAAATGGTTAACTCACAGAAATGTTCCCTCGCTTCACCAGATCTTGAGAAACTTTGTTAACATCCACATAATAAAATTTAACCCTGCAAACAAGAACAAGAAAGGTAAAACAAATTTCACAGCAATATATCATAAAAGAGTTGTTAGAAAGTTAAATTTTCACATATTATCTTTACAACATCAACCACATTGTCTTTTAATTGATGTGATTCGAATGCCATACCTAAATCTTGTGATCATGCTGCTGCAATGCATTTTTTTAGACTTCTTACTTAATTGATTGGAGAATACACTGGAATTAGAGAATAATACCGACCTTGGGTGGTATTCTGCTGCCAGCTTTTCTAACTTGGGCTTCAAATAAATGCATTTTCTACACCAAGCAGCCATCCTGCCCCAAGACAACTATCAATAACTTAGATGTTATTGCACTCAGTGGTGACATAAATTAGCTTGCAGGAGTTAAATTCACATGATAATTTTAAGTAATTCTATCGATGACACTAAATCCAATGGTTGTTAGAACAAAGAAATAATGATGCAAATCGGATCAAACTTTCACCGACCCATTTGGGTTGGGCAGCTAGAGATATGCTGCACTCATGTTGTTGGAGATGCAACTTGCTAGATGCTAATCCAAGCTTAGTTTTGCTATATCCAACCGCATCCTCTAACATCTGATTTAGCTAAAAAGAGTACTTGTAGCAACTTCCTAGCTAGCATAGACAATAAATATTAGTACAACCTATGAAAGAGTTGGTAAAGGTTGAGAATCCATTATAAATCCTCCAACATTTTTAGCACAATATTCAAACCCTGATCATCTTACCCATATCACCCTCTATCGGACGATGGCCAGAATCATATGGTAGACAGAGATAAGAGGTGGGAATAATTGGCTGAGGGCCATTAAACTACCAATTCCAAAATTCTTCAAGATACCGAAATATATTCATAAAAGCATTTCAATATTGAGGGTGCCAAATATCCCATTAGGCATTGATGCTAATGACCCATGTCAGAGTCCCACCTTTCCTCATATTTTGTTGGCCTTCTATATAATCCTTCATGTATGAGAAGTTATCCTTTGATTACCTTCTTGCTGCCTTAAATGGCTCAATTCTTTCTACCTAATATCTTAAATGCCTGACACTCTTTTTCTCTCACCCCAAGGCCTAGCCATCCCTCATAGGTCCTAACCATCCATCTCCCTCCCACTTTATATTAATTTTAACATCTTTTTAGCTACACTATTTAATTTTTTTTATTTCATCATGATCAATTTATTTTTTCTATTTTTTAATTTTATTCTACTTTATTTTCAAAATTTATTTATGCTTTTAATTTTCTTAATATCTGTCTTTGTTGTATCTCATCACTTATTGTTTTCTTCTTGTTTGTGTTGTTTTGTTTTTATTTATTTTTTGTTGTTTCTGTATTATGTATTTTCTTATGTGCCATTTTCTAAAAGGAACTTAAGGGTTTTTAGATGTGCTAATTTTGTTTTTCTATTTTTTATTTTATATTACTTAATATTTATGAAATTTTTATTTTTAATGTTCTGCGTTTATGTACCTTGAAAGTAGACAAAATATCTCCTCCTCTATGTTTATATCTTGCTTCTTACATGCATTCATTTTAATATCCTGCTTATCTCTTTGATTTTTCTATTTTTTTGATGCAAGTCCATATTTTATCAATTGCTAGTTGAAATTATTTTTGGAAACCTAAAAACCAGATCCTTCATTCAACTACCAGTTCTTTATCAGTCCTGATACAATTACCATTTTCTTTTACTTCTTTATGCATAGTTCTGGGTCTTTATATGGTGCCATGCAATTAGGCATACTTCTAGATGCAAGTCGGCATGTTTTACTAATAGATCATGGATTAAACTTAAGCATGAAATAAACAAAGACTATAAAATTTCCAGTGCACATAGGTGAAACATACAATTATTGTCAAATTAGAGGATAAACCTAAATTTCCCCCATTATTTTTATCAGAAGTATCCATCCTGACTCAGCCCAATGAAATCAAATATGGTCCAACTTGACACCACTTAACCTGATTTGCCTAGGAAGAGACACCTATTACTATAATTACCTAGATTTTACCGTTTACCTTATTTTAATTACCTTTACTAAAGGTAAAGGGGTATGACAATTTATAGAAGCCCAAGTTCATAAACTTAAGATGGATTAGAGTAGGATTATATCAGAACTTCAATTGACCTGGCCCAAGGAGACGGACATTGATGACTTCGGCATCCAGTAACCTCCCAGTAAACATACCACCTAGATTGAGAGGCTAAAATGCGAGATTATAATATAAGAACAGCAAGAGGTCCGAGACTACTTAACCAGTCGATGACGATGGGCTGAGAGCGCTCCTGCGACCGGCGGAGGATTTCATCCAGCTCTTCCACTCCGGCGATGGCTTCCATCTCGGTCGATGTCGGCCTCGACGCGGCTTGCTGCCCGAAAAACCCCACCTTTACCTCCCCACTCGGCCTTCTTCCACCGCTCCTCACGCCGGAGAACGCGGGGAATCCTCCGCCGTTCACCGCCACCAGCGAGCAGCCGCCGCCGTTGGATGCGTGGTTCCCCTGTTCTCTGAAGCACAGATCACGGCGGGGAATGTAAGGATTCGCTGCCAAGGCTGCCATCTTCCCCCCTGGAGATCGTTTTCTTCGTTTGACGGCGCCTTTAAGTGGAGAAGAGCTCGGATCGAAGCATCGTTAGATATCAAATCTTCTGGGTATTTAAACTTTTGGAGACGGACCGATGGTTATGGGGCTAGAGAGAGAGGGAGACTTATCCGGAAGGGAGAGGAAGCAGAGGAGGGGAGGGGCTGGGCCCAAAACAAAGAGTAAAAAACTAAATATCTTGGGATTTATTTGACGGTCCTGATGATCTTGTGGATTGCCATTGGACGGTCGTGATGTTCCAGGATATATCCTAGCGGAGTCCGGAAAGGGGCAGATACAAAGCTGTGCTGGACGGCTATGGTCCCCCTTCGCGCGAAAGAAGGATATCGCTTCAAGATCTGTGCAGGCGGGGATCTGTGCGAGCAGCCCAGCGCTCAAAACGCAAGCGGAATGGTTCCCGGGATATAGCGAGGCGTTGCCCAATTCTCCCTTCCCGTGGTTCATTGTGTCCCGGCACTTACGTGGCAATAGTAGTGGCTGCGATCCTCGTATTGTTTAGATTCGATTCCTTGGGGATTCATTTGAGGCTCTTGAAAAGCCTGTTTCCCTCATACATAGGTGCATGAAGGTGGAAAGACAATCTTGATGGCTTTTCAAAAAAAAAAAAAAAAGTGCACTACATCAATCAAGGAGGTATATTTCTGTGGATCAATCATCAAGCACGGGATGAATGGAGTCCACGCAAACATATTTTGTTGATTGATGGCATGCACCATGGCCATGCAAATTTCTCATGATTTTTCTTAGTAGTTGAATCAATTTTATCTTAAATTGTACCATAAACTTTAAGTTTATTACCATAGAATGCCATATACATGCAAGATGGATTAAAAATATGCCAATGCAAATCTAACCAATTTATTGATGAGAAATTCAGACCCGAATTTGATCATTTTATTAAATAATAATCGAATCTATAGCAAGTTGAAATAAGTTAAATATATTAAATGGTTCAGCATAGTCTCCTTTAATTGTTGCATGTCTTTTTAATCTTTCAATTTGCTGATTAATACCTCCATCCAGCACTTAGAAACATAAGCATGGATATGTCTATTGTTTATAGGCTTGCCGGAAATACCTTCCTGCGGACATTTAGAAATGTGCGTCCATGGCTAATGGTACGTTTCCGTGCAAGATAACGGTATGCTGATCTAAGTATCTCCTTAAGTTGGCTTGCACCAATGATTACCATTGTTATTATTGAGGTGATAAATTGCTCTCGAGAGTAATCTATATTCAAGTACCGGAGAGAAAGCAACACCTTGTTCGTTTGTGATCTATATCCTGTGAATTCATTACCATCATCAAGAATTTACTTTGGTAGCCTACCTCAAGGCCTCACGACAAATATAAATTGAAATGAGGACTCTCAAGATTCTGTGCTCGATAAAACATATAGATCTAATTGGCTAATTTAAACGTGGATTCTTTGGCTTTTCCCTCTAACGAGGTTAGTACTTGAGATTGGATATCCTACGTCATTCAGAATTTATAAGGATGCTGGCTTTTGTTTTCTTTGGTAAAGAGCCTCCAGGGAAAGAGAGGAAGATAGCCCATCATTTTAGGTTGCAAAATATTCATGTTTTGCAAAATATATGATGGGAAGGGATTGATATCTATTTCCTCCACGTATCTTCTATGGAGGATTGATGTGCACCACTTGCTAACATATTAACCACTTTAACCTTGAAATCTCTTGACTGCAATTGGAGCATTCCTCTACCTGAGATATGTTGTTTGGTGGATGTGGCGGTGGCTTTTTAGCCCATAGTCTTTATTCACCAATTCATATTGTTGAGCAGCCTGCAAAGAAGGTACCTATGTTGTTGCACAAAGAGTTCCTGGCCGACATTGCCGCGGCCTATATTTGAGAACATGGATGACATTTTTCCCATTTATTTCGCTTTTATTTGATTATTAGAGAATGTTCCATTTTTCTCCTGCCAATGAGCAAAGTGACTGTTATCAAGTGAAATATTTTCCAAGCTTTTGCTTAAGTCTAATAGATGTTATGTAACCATGTTTCATCTTTGAAATTATACTATGAACCTCTCAGTTTATTCTCTATGCACGATAGAGAAAAAATATACTCCTTCACTGGATTGCATTATGCAGCGCAATTAATAAGAGGATAGGTATTTAATGCAGTTCAATTTTTTTCTTTTTTTTTTGATGAAAATATTTTTTTTCTATTGCATGCTACGACATTCTAAATAATATTATGATGATTTGTTCATTTTTATGACATCATAATAATTATTTATATATATAATAGGATATTATAGGATACAAATAGAATGTTATAATATTGTTATGATATTTTGGTAATTGTTTATAGGATGTCATAATATGCGCAGTAGACTTAAGTATGGCCAATTGGATTTGACCTCAAATTCGATTAAATTAAAATTCTATAATGAAAATTCTACATCAATGATCCAAGCTTGCACACCAAAAATCATATGATTTAAAAATTTCTAATCTATGCATCAAATGATTAAAAAATATATCTAATTTAATTTTATGTAGATTGTCTAATTTTTGATTACTTGATGCATAGACTAGGAATCTCCAAATTATATAATTTTTTATGTATAAGTAGTTTTAAGGTAGTAGATTATATTCAACTGTTTAGATCATTTATATAGAATTCCTATTATAAAGTTTTGATTTGATCGAATCTAAGTCTAAATCTGATCGACTTGATTTTAGCCAGACTCATCATAGTATTATTACAATATCATGTTCATCTTTATAACATCACATTAGTTATTCGTAGGATGCAATATGATATCATAGGATGCAAATAGGAGTCTTAATATTATTATGACATCCTATTCATTTTTATGAGATAACAATAATTATTTATAAAAGGATGCCATATGATATCATAGGATACAAATAGGAGTCTTAATATTATTATGACATCCCATTCATTTTTATGAGATAACAATAATTATTTATAAAATAAAATAAAATATTATAAAATATAAATAAAATATCATAATATTATTATGATGTCTTATTTATTTTTATAATATCTCGATAATTATTTATAAGATGGAACAGAATGCTATGAGATGCAAATAGGTATTATGATATTCTATTAATTTATATGATATTTCAATAGTTATTTATAGAATATAATAAAATATTATAGCAAATAAAATATTATAATATTATTATATAATATTTTATTTATTTTATAATAGTCTAGTTAAGCATGGATAAAATAAAGTTAAAAAAATATTTTGGTGGGAAAAAATTAACGGGAAAAAAATTTCTCTTTTGGTCCGTATGTTTCAACGTATATGGTCTTAGATATATTAGGTTTTTTTTTGGAATCCAATCAACCGCTCGGTCAAATCTCGCACATCTCTCAAAGCACTCGACTCTCTCTCCTCTGCGTGCGCAGGTCACGTGGCGGCCATTCCGCGATCCAACCAGAACTCTTTCGGACCTACGTGTTTCCACTCATCATTCCCAACTCACAGCTGGTCCATCCGATCACGATCATACGGCAAAAGCCTCGCAATCCAAAGTCCACTTAACCATTTCTCTGTGACTTCTAAAGCTAGATTACTATCACGGTGGACCCAAAGGCAATGGAGCCAAAACACACTTCTTTCCTCTTGGCCTGCTAACAGAGAGAGAGAGAGAGAGAGAGAGAGAGTGTCTCTGTGTGTGTGTGTGTGACAGAGAGAGAGGGATGGGATCATCAAAGACGATAAGGAGACTGGAAGTGGTGGCTCCGGTGCCCGCTGATATCGACATCGCCAACTCCGTCGAGCCTCTCCCCATCTCCGCCATCGCCGAGGACCTCAACCTGGACTCCAAACACTACGATCTCTACGGCAAGTACAAGGCCAAGGTCTCCTCCCTTTTATGCCCAAACCCAATCGCAGATCTTCTCGCTTAGGTTCTCTTCTCTCATTTGATTGGATTGGTGGTTTGTGGGGTTTTAGGTGCTCTTGTCGGTGCTCGATGATCTTCAGGGATCGGAGGATGGGTACTACGTGGTGGTCGGAGGGATCACCCCGACGCCGCTCGGGGAAGGCAAGTCGACCACCACGGTGGGTCTCTGCCAGGCTCTGGGTGCTTTTCTTGATAAAAAGGTACGGCCCTTGAACTCCCCCCCCCCTCTCTCTCTCTCTTCCTTCTGTACAAACTCTGACGGCTTTAATGGTGAAAAGGTGCCGCCGTTGGGCTCGATGTCCCTTCTTTTGGTTATTTCTCTATGGTCTGAAAGGGTCTTCTGCTTTGTTTTCTGTACCTGTAGATCTAATCATTTGTTAGATATCGATCTGGGTTGGGTTTTCTGTGACTTCTTTGATGATTTATCGACAGCTATTTGGTCGGTTATCCCAATTTGGACAATGGGTTCGCTTTCATTGGATTCTGTGAATCGTTAACGTGGAATTTTTCTCAGCTTTATGAAGTATGCAGAGTTCGATATGGTTCAGAGAAAGGGGAGGTTCTACTTTTAAGATAGATTACTGGATGTCATGCTTCATTTTTTTGGGATCTTATTTTAAAATATGAGTTTGTTAATATTCCATGTGAGATATTATTTCAGTATCATTTCTAGTACAGAGGTGCATACTGTGCACTTTCTCATCGTGTTTGGACGACGCACAGGAGTGTGTAAAACATAATCTAGATTGTGATTCTGTGAATCTGCAAATGTTAATAAGGGCTTTTGCTAAATTTGGTCTTCGTATCTTCATGTTGGGAGGAGAGTTAAATCAGCATACTCTTTAACTCATGTTGTTTTGGTGCTTTTCTGGTCTTCTTAGTTTCAAGCCTTTTTGTTAAATATTGACTTCATTAAACGAAATCGGAAATGACAATGACCCATATTGTCAACCGAAAGCAACCACATAAACAGATCTTGTTTACATTATTTATTTACTTGCTTATCTATTGGTTTGCGAAATTGTTCTTGTATTGCTTGAACTTCAAAAGGTACAAGTACCAATCATTATCTAACTAAGATGTCGAATGCTTTGATCTTAAATATAATATTAATACATATAATCTCCCTGGATTGTACTATGTTCTAAGGTGTAGTCTCTATACACAGTAAGGTTGGTTTTAAATATAGGATAATTTTCATATATGATGGATGTCATATACAACTAGCATGCTGCTGTTGGTGATTCAAAACTTATTTCATTGGACCTTAAATAAACTTCTTATGAGCATACTTAGTGTTTGGATACATTTTGCTCCTTTCGTGAAAAATAATCTGGTGTGAATTTCGTTTTATAGTTTCAGTAATATCTATCTCTCTAGATTTCTTTTTCTTTCATTTTAAATAGCAAGGTGCAAATTGGGGTTGTATGTTTTTGCTTGAGCCTATGTTTTTAGGGATTTATAACCTTGTGTCAGTTAGCTCCCCAATTTTCTTTTGTTTTTTTTTTTTGGCTTGCTCTACATCTCAGGGAGATATACAAATGTTCCTTAAAACTCAGGGCCAGGCTAAACGACACATAAATGAGCCATATTTTTTTATGCATTATTTCTTGCCTTGTGCCATCTGTAAGACGCCCATGGGAATTATAGGTTTACTTAGTTTTGTTTTAAGATATGTTTATCTCCCCAATCTTCTATATAATTCATTCAAGTTTTTGGAAAATGTTTTCAATAGGGTATTGTTTGGCCACAAATTCTGGCCATAGGCTCATTGCCTCATTTTTACCTTTATAACCATAAACTGTATTTCATATTCTCCAGTTTATCTTTTAATGATTTGTAGATTTTATCCTCTAATTCTTCCTTCATATTTACAGTTTCTACTGTTCTTTATTGTCAATTAGTAATTTAAAATCTGCAAATGTCATACAACATGACACCTTCTCTCAAATATTAGCAGCAAACTTTTGTATGAAAAATATAACAATAGATGGGCTCAGACATGGTGTAGGCCCACGAAAATGGAAATTCACTTCTCTTACCACATCTACTTTTCTAATAATTCTTCTTGGTCCTTTTCACACGATTATAGTGATTTCAACACACATTTTCCTCATTTGTACAATTGTACATTTTGATATTACCTTTCCAGAGATGAAAAAGATTGATGAAATATTTGAGAATATGAACTATTAACCAAAATAGGGTTTGAAATAGAGATTAACTTGTTTCAACTGGTTTTGAAGTTTGCTGCCAAAAGCAAAAACTAGTAAAGAAAAGCCATCATGTCTAAAGAATAAAGAGTGAATGAAATCATCAACAATCAAATGCTATTGGTATTGTCCCTCACATGTCTAAAACAAATAAGGCCTAAATTTATTGGGTTATGTTATTCAAGAATGTTAGCAGATATTGCTGAATCAGTTTTACAACTTATTTCTGGCATTACTGTTTTGTTTTTTTCCCAACCTACTACGTAACAAAATTGTCTCCTAGATTGCTTATTAATATTTTTTTCTATCTAGTTTTATGCTTATGTGTTCTAGTATTTTACCAACTAAATCTGTCTCTGATTAGGTTGTCACCTGTCTTCGTCAACCATCCCAAGGTCCAACTTTTGGAATTAAAGGAGGTGCTGCTGGTGGTGGTTACAGTCAAGTTATTCCCATGGATGAGTTCAATCTTCATCTAACTGGAGATATCCATGCAATCACAGCTGCAAATAATCTTCTTGCTGCTGCTATAGATACCCGGATTTTCCATGAGGCATCTCAATCAGACAAAGCTCTATTTAATAGATTGTGCCCTCCAAACAAAGAAGGCAAGCGTACCTTTGCTGATGCTATGTTCAGGCGTCTGAAGAGGCTGGGCATCTCAAAGACAAATCCTGATGAGTTGACACCTGATGAAGTCAAACGATTTGCTAGGCTCGATATTGATCCAAATTCCATTACTTGGAGGAGAGTCATGGACGTCAATGATCGGTTTTTGAGGAAAATTACAATTGGGCAAGGTCCTGAAGAAAAAGGGATGGTAAGAGAAACAGGCTTTGACATATCAGTAGCTAGTGAGATCATGGCTGTACTGGCTCTTACCACTTCCCTTTCAGACATGAGGGAAAGGCTTGGAAGAATGGTAATAGGAAACAGCAAGGCTGGTGAACCCATAACTGCAGATGATCTCGGGGCTGGTGGTGCTCTAACTGTGCTGATGAAAGATGCCATTAACCCCACTCTGATGCAGACTCTTGAAGGAACCCCTGTTCTAGTTCATGCTGGACCTTTTGCCAACATTGCTCATGGAAATTCATCTATAGTGGCTGATAAGATTGCTCTCAAAGCAGTTGGAAATGGTGGTTTTGTAGTCACAGAAGCAGGTTTTGGTGCTGATATTGGCACAGAAAAATTTATGAATATTAAGTGTAGGTACAGTGGTTTGGTGCCTCAATGTGCTGTTATTGTGGCAACCATAAGAGCTTTGAAAATGCATGGTGGTGGGCCCGAGGTTGTGGCTGGGAAGCCTCTTGACCATGCCTATTTGACTGAAAATGTGGCTCTTGTTGAAGCTGGCTGTGTCAATCTTGCCAGGCATATTTTGAACACAAAGTCTTATGGTGTGAATGTTGTGGTTGCAATCAATAAGTTTGCAATGGATTCTGAAGCTGAGATGAATGTTGTGAGAAGTGCAGCTTTGGCAGCTGGTGCTTTTGATGCAGTTGTATGCACTCACCATGCACATGGTGGAAAAGGAGCGGTCAGTTTTACATCCATTTTTTATATAACTTGTCTATAGTGTACCCGCTTTATCTCAGAAGCATGTCATTTATGCATCAATATAGTAGCATATTTTATGTGGGACATCTTCGTTGTGTAATTTTGATTAGGAAAACCTTTGCTAGCTACTTTCTCAGTGCTTTCTTTATGGATTTTTATGGTCATACCAACCAATTTCTGGCAAGTTTTATATGACTCTTTTCTGTTTCCTGCTATGGAGTGTTTCACTTGAACACTCATTTTCTTGCATCTGTTTCTGTAATCCTATGTTTCACTGTATGTAATATTTGACATACTTGCTTTGTCCATGTTTTATAATGGCAATTTTTCTTTTGATTTCTTTTATCTTTTCCATTGTATTTTATTATATGGCATTATGAGAGTAGAAGCTACATGGCTATATCTTTAAATTATTAGCTACATTCTTGGACTTAGCATTTGTTTGGTCAGATATACATCCTGTGCTGATTGAATGAAAAAGAAAAAGGAAAAAGGAAACTATTAGATAAGAGCACCACTTGTTGTGCCATCTTTGTAGCTTGCTTTATCTGATGTTGCATCTCACAGTGTCATGTTTTTTTCTGTCCTTTTTTGTTTATTTATTTATTGTTAGATGTAATTTTAGGTCCGTGGTACGAATGCACAAAGCTAATTGCTTTTAATTTCGTGGTTACCTCTGCTTACTTCCTCTGGCGCTTGCTGACCATGTATTTGAACTGATAATCATCTACCAAGTTCTTGTTGCACTGAATTTATCATGGCTTTCTGCCAAAATCTCCAGGTTGATCTTGGTATTGCGGTTCAAAGAGCATGTGAGAATCAGACGCAGCCTCTGAAATTTTTATATCCCCTGGACATTAGTATTAAGGAAAAGATTGAGGCAATAGCCAAGTCCTATGGTGCCAGTGGTGTTGAGTACTCAGAACAGGTAATTTTCTTTTTACTACTAACCAATTATAATAACTCATAGCATAAAGTATTCAAATCTAATTGTGTGGAAAACTAAATCTTCCTTTTAGACTTGAAATAATGCAATATGGTGAACACCAGCAAAGCAATGTTACACGGTCTTGGTCACCACTGTTCTAGCATCTCAAGAACCATTAAGGGTCAATATGAAGGCATGACCGTGGATTAGTATTGATTGAACACTAGAAATAAGAACCTTTATTCAGATGACTACAGACATTACTTTTCTTGTTCTTTAAATTCATTATCCTTGACGTAATTTCTGTTGTGAAAGGCTGAGAAGCAGATTGAGATGTACAGCAGGCAAGGGTTTTCAGGTCTGCCCATTTGCATGGCGAAAACCCAGTACTCATTCTCACACATCCCATCTCAAAAGGGTGCTCCTGCTGGATTTGTGCTGCCAATCAGAGATGTGAGGGCTAGCATTGGATCTGGCTTTATATATCCACTTGTGGGAACAATGAGTACGATGCCCGGTCTTCCAACTCGACCTTGTTTCTTTGACATTGATATTGACATTGCCACAGGGAAGGTCCATGGGCTCTCTTGAAATTTTCTGTATGTTGTATCTTTCCTCCATTGTTGTGCATCTGCTTCAAATCTTTGTCAGACCCTCATCGTTGTTGTTCACCAAATGTCTGATGAACCTCGTTCTGTATTTTTCAATTGAATAAAATCCAAGCCTTCTATTTTTGATCTAGCATGATATATTTGAGATCAATTATATCACTTTAGTTAGACCAAGAAGCTTGGACGGTTCTCTTTTTGTCCCAACATTTCTCTAATGATGGTTCAAATACATGGTAAGGTCCCTACCCGATGGGAAGGAAAGAAAAAGAATGGTCAATGTGGAGTCGTGAGGATGGATAACTAGATGGTCCAATTCTTGTGACAGATGGTGGTGGTGGAATGGTAAACCTTCTAATAGTTTTTGACAGTCATCATGGGAAATACTTTCTACACCACCGGCGGTGTAGCTCCGTGGATACTGTCCACGGTGATTGGCTCTCGTGCGGGATGGTGTCCTAAAAATTTTTTTTTTTTTCGCTTCAGTTCCGTGCGAGAGTCAATCACCGTGGGTGATGTCCGTGGAGCTACACTGTCTGTGGTGTAGAAAGAATTTTTCGAGTCATCGTGTAACAATTGGCAGTATACTTTTTGCAGGCCCAAATTTTCAAACACTTCCTGAGTGTTATATCATGTTTTTCATAGGGCATTGTTTGGTGATGTACTTCTGGTGTTCTTAGTTTTCCTTGGTTTATGGATACTGGATTTTACTATATGACATATACTACAAGAATTTTTTTTCCTTGCAAGAAATACTTAAATACAGATAGCACCAGTTGGCGAGTCTAAATAGCCAAGATCCCTGAAGATTTCTGAAAACTTATTTAACATGTCTGTGAGATAAATGACTTGATTTAGGGGCACATTTTTGGGACATGTCTATAGTGCACCACACTGGCAGGCTGTCTTGCTGCGCACACACCCTTGTAAACGGTTTACAATACCAAACTGTGGAGCAATCGGTGCAGATGTATTAGAAAATAAGCTCAACTGAAATGATGAGATGCCTGAATTTTTTTTTGCAGCAGAGGAGGTAGACTACTACTAATAATAGGAGGTGGACATACATTGGGATTGGGTAGTGCGCAGCTTAAAGCTATGAGGTTGGAGAGATGAAGCTGGCCTCCTGCCTTTTCTACTATATATTAGTCGACTACTAATAATATCTAGCATATGCTGTAGTGACGATGTGAAGAATATGAATTGTTATGATATGTTTTTCATATTTTTATAAGATTTTTAAAGTGATCTATTAAAAGATAAATTTTAAGTCTATTGAGATGTCTATAAAAAATTAGGATTTTTAAGATAGAAAGAAAATTGGGATTCATGGAAAAACTAAAAAAAAAAAAGAGAGTAGTACGTGGGATGCACCGAGTTATTCCTTTTTCCCATGAATTTAAAATAAAGACGATGAATTGATTGCTTGTTTTTTTGCTTCATATATTTACCTATAGGATCCTTGTTGGTTTAATCTACCAAGTATGGCTTCAATATGCCCCTTATCTAGATTTTTTTTATATATGGTAAATAAATGGTAGAAATGAGACATGCAGATGGGCATAAAATATCTAAGCATCTTGAGATAGCATCCACATGTGGGCACGCATCATCATCATCATCATCTCACCAAAATCTTATCCTATTGATAATCATAATATTGGACCACTTATGCACCTCTTGCCTATATTCTTTATTTTTATGGCTACTTCTAAATAATGCCAATGACATATTCTTATATAATAATAATAATAATAATAATAATTTTTTCTTATATGTCAAGCATGTTCTTGGCATGCTTTTAATAGATTGTAGATATCCTGTGCTAACTGCTTGCATTCAAGAGAGGAACAAGGTTCAAACTTTGGTGTTGGTATATTGGTATGCTACTACTATATTGCTCGAAAAAAGGAAAGCAAATGTGGATTATCCTCAACATCACATGTATGGATGGATGTTTGAAAATTTTATTGGAGTAAATTAGGTTGATTAATGCATCATCAATCCCTCTTGAATCGGAAAGATGTCTAATCTTTCATGTTTTTCAAACAAAAAGGAGAAATACAGTGAAAATATCACAATCTAATTTCAAAATCAGGAACCCTATCTAGTTCATGTATTGTGAAGAGTACCAACCATAGAACCCAAGTCCATCAATTATAAAAAGACACATGGCATCTCTATATATCTTTATATTATTGGAGAATTATAATATAATATTGTTACCCTATTTGCATGTAAACTTCTCCTGAGCATTCTTCTTAGCACTAACGACACAACATTGACAACAACAAGAGCAACACCACCACCACCAGCAATAATATCAGGTTGATATTAGGATGGAATTAGCTATAATCACCATTAAAATTGAGAAAGATCCACAAGCAAGATAATGACAAGATGAATAAGCAAAAATATATATATATCAGAAATATTTCGATCCCAAACCTAAAGAATTTTAGGTGGCTCTCTGAGAGACTAGCGGAAGCACATGAAAGGCATTCAATTCTAGATATTAACATTTTAAGGCAAAACTTGACTATCATGGAACAAGATGATAACGCTAGTCATCAACTCATCATTTAATGGTTCTCATTGTCTCATTTTTACAATAAAATTATAATTTTGTTGATAAAGTTTCGTGATTGTATTTGCCCAAAAATATGTATGTTGCATAGTGCCATTCTTTTCATGCATTGAAAAATGAATCCCAAGCAGTTTCACGCTAATTCTCCAATAATTTTTCAACATACCAAATGGATGAAAATCCCTCCTAAACATTAGAATTTGAATGAATATTCTCTCAAATTTAATATATATATATATATATCCTTATAAAATATTAATTTTATGTATATATCTTTCTCTTTTTTTTTTGTACATGTATCAATGTTATCTAATGCTGTTAAAAAATTAGCAGTTTTAAAATTGAAATGACTAAGTACCTTTAATGGATATAAATACAAAAAGAAACATTTATAAAGATATGCATGTAAATGGAAATTTTATGGATATTCATGTAATTTTATATATTTATGAGAGTATACATACAAAAAAAATCTTAGTTTTTTCATATGAATATCCTCTTAAATATTGAATTCATGTGAATATTCTTTTAAAATTTATATTTACATGTATGACCTTATAAAATATTATTTTTGCATGAATATCTTTGACATAGTAGTTGAATTGATGCCATTAGTCAAAATTATATTTATTTAAATTAAGGATTGATTAAAATTATAAAATTATCTTTTTACTTAAAAGTATGCAATAAGTTAACGATTTTATTTGAAACTTATCCGATTAGTTAAACTTCTCCTCTTCCCAATAACAAAACTTTTTGTTATTTAATTATTGAATCAATTTTTTTCCTAAGTAATATTTTCATAAAAAAATATTGATGAGCAAGTATTAGATAAGTCTAAGTGGCAGGTTAAATAGATAAAACTAGAATTAATTTTTTTTTCATGTATACTCTCCTAAATATGTTACATTACATGAATATCCTAATAAAATTATTATTTGCATGTATATTCTTATAAATATATATATTTTTATGTATCTACCTATTAAAAGTATTTCAATCATTTCAATTTTAAATAGCTAATTTCTTAATGGTGTTAGATGGCATGGATATATATATAAAAATAAAAATAAAAATAAAGACATACATGCAAAACAAGTGTTCTATAAGAAGAAATATGTAAATATCAATTTTAGGAGGATATTCATGTAAATTCTAATATTTTGGAAGGATATATATGTAAAAAATTTTAAAAAATATAAGCTTTTGAGACCTATAATTTTTAGTTTAATAAAATGCAAAAAAAGAATAAGCTTGACCATGAATATTAAATCAAACCATAAAAAAAAAATAGAGTTATAAGAACAAAAAGCTATGCATGGTTACATGGTTATGCCGGAATCAATATATAAATAACATGAAAGAATTTGCAAGGAAGATCAAATTTTTATAGGCTTTTGCTTCTTTTTTTTTAATTCATCTTTTGCTATATAACCAACTTGATGCCATATAATCAAGTCATGCGGGAACTCTATCGTGATAGGACAATAAAAATTAGAGTCAGGTCTGAATTAAAATAATAGAAAACTTTAACTTAATTGCACTATGTTGGTGCAGAATTTGATTGACACCAAATTAAGCTGGAGTTGAAGAAGAAAAGATCGTTGTCGGTGATCTACAAAATAAAGTCCCGTCTGGAGTCGATGGTGGTGACTTCGGTAGAACCCTTCGATGATTAAGTCAATTCTTCTGGCCAATAGAAATAGAGTGCTCATAAAAGAATTCAATAGAATTTTGGAAAGAAAAAGAAAGCTTAGAAAAAATGTATCTGGAGGTCCCCTTTATAGATGAAGTTCGGAGCAGATTAAAAGTGACGATCGTAACCATTCGGTAGTGGGCCGCTCGGGGCCACATGGAGTTTATTATGGAAAGAGATGTCTGTTGCCATGATGTGGCCATTCGTTGAGATTTAATAGTCGAAGTTCGGAGAAAGCAGGCGTTGGTTAGTGAAGAGCTTTGACATACATCAATTCCAGAGAAGTTTGACTCCTGGAGGAATCCGACTGAAGAAGAGATCCGGAAGGAGTTCGGCTCCTGGAGGAATCCAACTGAAGAAAAAGTTCGGAAGAAGTTCAACTCCTAGAGGAATCCGATTGAAGAAAAAATTCGGAAGAAATTCGGCTCCTAGAAAAACTTGACTAAAAGAGAAGTTCAGAAGGAGTTCGGTTTCTGTACGTATCCAACTGAAGTAGAGATCCAAAAGGAGTTTGGCTCCTGGAGGCATCCGATTGAAGAAGAAATTCGGAAGAAGTTCGGTCGTTGGAGGAGTTCAGTCGCTGAAGAAGTTCGGTTGGGATTCGGTCACTGGAGAAGAATTCTCGATCGAAGCTCTTCCGTGATTATCAGATGTATTAGACCAAGCATCAGGCTGGACTTTAGCGAAAGCGGGGTTTATCCCCAATATACTGTATAAAGATATATGTAGGAATTAAAAACTTTAAAAAAATAATTTTTTTTATATAATTAAGTTTTAATATAATAAAAGACTTTATAACTATAAACCTTTTACCAAGGTGCGCACTTTAATGCAGATCACTCCATTAATCCGCATGGTCTAAAAAAATAATCATACAGGAAACGAGCCATGAGACTCTTCCACAAAAATCATAAGAAGACCCTAGAAATATTCAGGTATGTATGAGGTCTAGTGAGAGCTGTGCAAAGCATGATATGAGGATATGGATACAACATGATAGCACCAGTTGGCGAGTCTAAATAGCCAAGATCCCTAAAGATTTCTGAAAACTTATTTAACATGTCTATGAGATAAATGACTTGATTTAGGGGCACATTTTTGGGACATGTCTATAGTGCACCACACTGGCAGGCTGTCTTGCTGTGCATACACCCTTATAAAAGGTTTACAACACCAAACTGTGGAGCAATCGGTGCAGATGTATTGGAACATAAGCTCAACTGAAATGATGAGATGCCTGAATTTTTTTTTGCAGCAGAGGAGGTAGACTACCACTAATAATAGGAGGTGCACATACATTGGGATTGGGTAGTGTGCAGCTTAAAGCTATGAGGTTGGAGAGATGAAGCTGACCTCCAGTCTTTTCTATTATATATTAGTCGACTACTAATAATATCTAGCATATGGTGTAGTGACGATGTGAAGAATATGAATTGTTATGATATGTTTTTCATATTTTTATAAGATTTTTTAAGTAATCTATTAAAAGATAAATTTTAAGTCTATTGAGATGTCTATAAAAAATTAGGATTTTTAAGATAGAAAGAAAATTGGGATTCATGGAAAAACCAAAAAAAAAAAAGAGAGTAGTACGTGGGATGCACCAAGTTATTCCTTTTTTCCATGAATTTAAAATAAAGACGATGACTTGATTGCTTGTTTTTTTGCTTCATATATTTACCTATGGGACCCTTGTTGGTTTAATATACCAAGTATGGCTTCAATATGCCCCTTATCTAGATTTTTTTATATATAGTAAATAAATGGTAGAAATGAGACATGCAGATAGGCATAAAATATCTAAGCATCCTGAGATAGCATCCACATATGGGCACGCATCATCATCATCATCATCTCACCAAAATCTTATCCTATTGATAATCATAATATTGGACCACTTATGCACCTCTTGCCTATATTCTTTATTTTTATAGCTACTTCTAAATAATGCCAATGACATATTCTTATACAATAATAATAATAATAATAATTTTTCTTATATGTCAAGCATGTTCTTGGCATGCTTTTAATAGATTGTAGATATCCTGTGCTAACTGCTTGCATTCAAGAGAGGAACAAGGTTCAAACTTTGGTGTTGGTATATTGGTATGCTACTACTATGTTGCTCGAAAAAAGGAAAGCAAATGTGGATTATCCTCAACATCACATGTATGGATGGATGTTTGAAAATTTTATTGGAGTAAATTAGGTGGGTTAATGCAGCATCAATCCCTCTTGAATTGGAAAGATGTCTAATCTTTCATGTTTTTCAAACAAAAAGGAGAAATACAGTGAAAATATCACAATCTAATTTCAAAATCAGGAACCCTATCTAGTTCATGTATTGTGAAGAGTACCAACCATAGAACCCAAGTCCATCAATTATAAAAAGACACATGGCATCTCTATATATCTTTATATTATTGGAGAATTATAATATAATATTGTTATCCTATTTTCATGTAAACTTCTCCTAAGCATTCTTCTTAGCACTAACGACACAACATTGACAACAACAAGAGCAACACCACCACCACCAGCAATAATATCAGGTTGATATTAAGATTGAATTAGCTATAATCACCATTAAAATTGAGAAAGATCCACAAGCAAGATAATGACAAGATGAATAAGCAAAAAAATATATATATCAAAAATATTTCGATCCTAAATCAAAAGAATTTTAGGTGGCTCTCTAAGAGACTAGCGCAAGCACATGAAAGGCATTCAATTCTAGATATTAACATTTTAAGGCAAAACTTGACTATCATGGAACATGATGATAACGCTAGTCATCAACTCATCATTTAATGGTTCTCATTATCTCATTTTTACAATAAAAATATAATTTTGGTGTTAAAGTTTCGTAATTGTATTTGCCCAAAAATATGTATGTTGCATAGTGCCATTCTTTTCATGCATTGAAAAATGAATCCCAACCAGTTTCACGCTAATTCTCCAAAAATTTTTCAACATACCAAATGGATGAAAATCCCTCCTAAACATTAGAATTTGAATGAATATTCTCTCAAATTTAATATATATATATATATATCCTTATAAAATATTAATTTTATGTATATATCCTTTTTTTTTTGTACATGTATCAATGTTATCTAATGCTGTTAAAAAATTAGCAGTTTTAAAATTGAAATGACTAAGTACCTTTAATGGATATAAATACAAAAAGAAACATTTATAAAGATATGCATGTAAATGAAAATTTTATGGATATTCATGTAATTTTATATATTTAGGAGAGTATACATACAAAAAAAAAATCTTAATTTTTTCATATGAATATCCTCTTAAATATTGAATTCACGTGAATATTCTTTTAAAATTGATATTTACATGTATGATCTTATAAAATATTATTTTTGCATGAATATCTTTGATATAGCAGTTGAATTGATGCCATTAGTCGAAATTATATTTATTTAAATTAAAGATTGATTAAAATTATAAAATTATCTTTTTACTTAATAGCATGTAATAAGTTAACGATTTTATTTGTAACTTATCCGATTAGTTAAACTTCTCCTCTTCCTAATAACAAAACTTTTTATTATTTAATTGTTGAATCAATTTTTTTCCTAAGTAATATTTTCATAAAAAAATATTGATGAGCAAGTACTAGACAAGTCTAAGTGGCAAGTTAAATAGATAAAACTAGAATTAAATTTTTTTTCATATATACTCTCCTAAATATGTTAAATTATATGAATATCCTAATAAAATTATTATTTACATGTACATCCTTATAAATATATATATTTTTATGTATCTACCTATTAAAAGTATTTTAGTCATTTCAATTTTAAATAGCTAATTTCTTAATGGTGTTAGATGGCATGGGCATATATGTAAAAATATAAATAAAAATAAAAACATACATGCAAAATAAGTATTCTATGAGGATAAATATGTAAATATCAATTTTAGTAGGATATTCATGTAAATTCTAATATTTTGGAAGGATATATATGTAAAAAATTCTAAAATGTTTAAGCTGTTGAGACCTTTAATTTTCAGTCTAATAAAATGCAAAAGAGAATAAGCTTGACCATGAATATTAAATTAAATCATATCCAAGAAAAAAATAGAGTTATAAGAACAAAAAGCTATGCATGATTACATGGTTATGACGAAATCAATATATAAATAATATGAAAGAAAGAATTTGTAAGAAAGATCGAATTTTTATAGGCTTTTGCTTTTTTTTTTTTTTATTCTTTTATCATCTTTGCTATATAAGCAATTTGATGCCATATAATCAAGTCATGCAGGAACTCTATCATGATAGGACAATAAAAATTAGAGTCAAGTCTGAATTAAAATGATAAAAAATTTTAATTTAATTATACTATGTTGGTGTAGAATCTGGTTGACATCGAATTAAGCTGGAGTTGAAGAAGGAGAGGTCGTCGTCGATGACTTACAAAATAAAGTTTCATCTGGAGTCGGTGGTGGTGGCTCCGGCAGGATCCTCCAACGATCAAGTCAATTCTTCTGACCAATAGAAATAGAAATAGAATAAAAATAGAGTGCTCAGAGAAAAAATTTCAATAGAGTTTCGAGAAGGAGAAGAAAGCTTAAAGAAAACGTATCTGAAGGATTTCCTTTATAAATGGAGTCCGGAGCAGATTAAAAGTGACGATTGTAACCATCTGATAGTAGGCCGCTCGGAGTCATGTCATGTGGAGTTTGTTATGGAGAGAGATGTCCGTTGCCGTAATATGGTCATTCGTTAAGATTTAATAGTCGAAGTTTAGAGGAAGCAGGCGTTGGTTGGTGAAGAGCTTTCACATACATCAATTTCAGAGAAGTTCAACTCCTTGAGAAATCCGACTGAAGAAGAAGTCCGAAAGGAGTTCGGCTCTTAGAGAAATCCGACCGAAGAAAAAATTCGAAAGAAGTTCGACTCATAAAGGAACTTGACTGAAGGAGAAGTCCGAAAGGAGTTTGGCTTCTGTAGGCATCCGACTGAAGGAGAGACATCCGACTGAAGAAGAGGTTCGGAAGGAGTTTAGCTCTAGAGGCATCCAATTGAAGGAGAAATCTAAAAGGAGTTCAGCCATTTGAGGAGTTCGGTTGCTGAAGAAGTTCAGCTGAGGTTCGACCGCTGGAGGAGAATTTTCGATCAAAGCTCTTTCGTGATTACCAATTGCATTAGGCTGGAATTTGATGGAAGCGGGGTTTATCCCCGATACACTGTATAAAAATATAGTCAGAAATTAAAAACTCTAAAAAAAATAAAATATTTTATATAATTAAGTTTTAATATAATAAAATACTTTATAACTATAAACTTTTTACCAAGGTGCACACTTTAATGCAGATCACTCCATCAATCCGCATGGTCTAAAAAAAATAATCATATAGAAAATGAGCCATGAGGCTCTTCCAAACAAATCATAAGAAGATCCTAAAATAATTAAAGGGGAGAAATTAAAAACTAAATTACAAATTTGGTTCGGGAGATGCGCTAGAGCTAGGGTCAGAGATCCGAGTAATTATTGCATGCACCGGGTGTAATTAGACCGCGCAAATCCTACGGTGGACAACACGACACGTTACCCCTTGTATTTCATCAATTTTCGATTGCGCGCTATCCGCCGTGCATATGCCTCGGGACTTTCCTGGTTAACTTGCACCTGGTGCATGCAATAATTTCTCGATCCGGCTACTTCTTACCTTCGATATATACGAGAGCATTAAATTCGAAAAGCAGGGCATTTTCGAGAGTGCGCGCGAGCAAAGTTGGGAAAGGATAATTAGGGTACGTTCGGGGGCAAGGGAGGTGCTCTGGGCGTCCGGTCGGTTAGGGCTTCGAAATCCCTCCCGAGAGGAGGGAGGTGATACGACGCGAGTGAGACGAAGTCCAAGAAATCGAAGAGATGTCGGTCCTCATCGTGACGAGCCTGGGAGACATCGTGGTGGATCTCCACACCGATCGCTGCCCTCTCACCACCAAGAACTTCCTCAAGCTCTGCAAGTACTCCTCCCCCTTTCTCTCTTTCAATTCTTAGATCTTTGCTCGCACATCAAATTCTCATCATGAATTCTTCCAAATCCGAAGAAAACCGTCGCCAACAAATTTAAAAAAGTACTCTTTTTCTTCAACCATGTAGTCATTCAGTTTTTACATTCTTTATGCTTCTATCTTTAAGCTTTTGATATGTTTGTCACCCTTTTTGCAATTTAGTTGATGAGTTTTTTTTTTTCGTGTGTTGGGTGGGTGGGGGGTGATGTCTTGTTGTTGTTGGGTGGGTGTGTGCAGGATGAAGTATTACAATGGATGTCTGTTTCACAAGGTGGAGAAGGACTTCTTGGCACAGACAGGGGACCGCACGGGCACTGGGACCGGAGGTGATTCAGTGTACAAGTTAGTATTCTTCTCCTCATTTTTGCGTTCATGTTTTTTAGACTCTAAATTATTACTACATTACTATTAATATGCATGTTTTTTACTGGGGAGTTGCTGCGATTATGTGATGAGTTTATATTCTCCTAGTTTTGTTATAAAATTTTCTTTCAAATATGTCATTAAAGGGCTACTGGGGATTTGCGTATGGTCATATAGTAATTTTAAGGGTGTGGGATGTATATAGTTTTTCTGGAAGTTCAGTTACTGCATCTATAAGGGGCATCGAACAACTACTAATATGCATCAACAAAACAAACCGTTAACTTCTCCAAGAAATAACTACTTTGTCCACAGGTGTAGTCAGATTCTGTGCAGGCAGCAAGCTGGATATTTTGTTAGGACATCACATTTCATGCCTCGTGATGCATCCTTGGATCCATCAGCTGCTGCCACCTTTATGTTTTTTTATAACGTTTGTCTCATGTGTTAAGCCAATCTTTTTATGTCCAAGCGTTCATCTCATCTTAGTTGTCCTGCAGATTCTGGATTTGATTTTCTTTAATTACCATCCATTGTGTTTTGTTTTGGGATAATTTATGGTCTGGCCAGAATGAGTTTCTTCTTAATATCTTCTCAGTAAAAATGTTTGTCCTTGTTTGCACGTTTCCATGGTTGCAGCCCTTTCTAGATCTCATATTGCAGATTTCATCTTATTTTCTGTTACCCATAATGAGCCTTTAATTTCAGTAGTAACTTTTGCTGATTGCTGTGTTGTTATGTGCGGAATAGTTCTAGATATGATAATATTCAACCAGATTTGATCTCTCTCACTGTCACATTTACTTGTTCTACTAGTAGCAATAAATTATATTAGTTTAGTTTCTTCTGTTTGAGTCATTGTAGAGCTCTTTACCTAGCTAGCCATGCGTCCACCTAGGCTATGTATTTTATTTGCCTAGATACCTGTGTATCTATGTTATCTCTCTGTCAGAATTTTATGTGAATTTTTGTGATTGGATATTCGTCTTACCATTGGTGTCCTACTTTTAGATTTCTGTATGGTGAGCAGGCACGCTTTTTTGAGGATGAAATCCATCCAGATCTGAAACATTCTAAAACTGGAACTGTAGCTATGGCTAGTGCTGGAGAGAATCTTAATGCTTCCCAGGTATGCTATTACTCTTTCTGCATGTCCTTTTTTTTTCAATTTGTGTTATTTCTATAGAAATTGCTTAAATTTTTAAGATATAATTTCTTGTTTTGGGGGGGGGGAGGGATCTATTCTGTAAAGTTTTTATTTTATTGTGCTAACTTTTTAAACCTATCTGAATCCCCGTTTAACAAGTAGAAAATATGCTTGCAATTTACCTGGTATAAGTTCAGTAAAGTGAAATATCTGGAAGTTGTGAAAGTACCTTAGCAAAATCTTTCCTCCAATGTCATATGGGCATGGTTGAGGAAGTTGGATCAAACATTCACCTGAGCGAGTAAAGTATTTATATAGAAGATAAATATGTGTCAGTGTAAATCCTAAGTAAAGAAAAGCAATAGAATTGTCTCATCTGCTTGATGGTTGGCCATTTGATGATGTGTCATATTAATTTGCACTTTTGCAGCATGTAATTGTTGTCAGTTTTTTTAAGAAGAGTGTCCATCATCCAATGGGTAGACCATTAAAGTTTTATTAGCATGTTCACCTCGTAATTGAAGTCAAGTAATATGTCCTCAATACCTTCTAGTGAGGCAAGTAGGAATAAATATTTTTTGTGGAATCATGATGATCTACATTGCATGAAATGAAAGAGAAGATTTAAGATGCCCATTGTATGTAAAACAAAAAAAATCTTGCTAATTTAACTAGCAAACTACATCTGGGGAAGACAAGCCTTGTGGGACTTAATGAGCTACCTTAATATGGTTCATATAAAATTAAAATACAAGAGTACAATAACACCATGATACAAATAACACGCTATTGGATTTTCCTTTTTGCCTCCAAACAATCACCTGATTATTGCATCTTCTTATCTCATTGTAAAGAGCAAATTGGTGAAGGTGAGCTTTGATCTAATTTGTAGGCTTGGTTCTCTCTTGATGAGAGAGAGAGAGAGAGTTTGCAACCTATCTGGTTAAGCCTTACTTTCTTTTGGTGATTTAATCAATATGAAGGCATGTATCTAGGCTTCCACAATATCAAATTTTCCTTAACGATTGTTGGAGTGACCATGCTTGGCTGAGATGCGTTCAAGGTCAAGTGGCTTGGAACAGATTTATTTACAGGAATATTTGGATTCCATGATAGGATCTTGCTGGAGTAAATAGTTGAAAGATTTCAGGTGTGTATGAGGTCTAGTGAGAGCTGTGCAAAGCATGATATGAGGATATGGATACAACATGATATGGATATGCTGATACATTGAATATTTAAAAAGTAAGATATGATATACCTATGGTGCAGTGTTACCTAGACACAATGATTTTTGAGTTTTTTTGCTGTGGGGATGTGATACAACACTGGTGACATGACACGATATGCATGGGAGACACCTCTTTTGAGAGTTCATGCTCATCCGGATTCTTAAAGAGTCTGATCACCACTTCCTCATAGCCCAACAAAGCCATGAAAAAGGGAAAAATAATAGAATAAGATATAGGGCGTCAAATTTACTTCTCTTTCTCCATGCATTTGTCATCAGTTTCTTCAAGAATTTTTCTCTTCTCTCTTCTACCTATCTATCATCTAAAATAAAAGAGGTGGAAAGAAGAAAGGAAGAACAGAAGAAGGTATAGGGCATGTAAGTAACTTTTCTTTGCTCCCTGCTTTCATCATCAGATTCTTCAAGAACCTTTTTTCCTCTCTTGTCCTCTTTCTCCATCTCTATCTTAGTCTTTTTTGTTCTTTTTCTTCAGGGAATGCCAACATCTTATCCTCTTTCTTCCCCAAAAATGCTACGAATCTTCCTTTTCAGAAATGCTATAGTAACATAGAAACTTCCCACAGAAACTTACAAAGATAATGTGCAACATCCAAATTTCTCTTTACACTGGCAGCATGCATTGTGTCAAGTACCAGCAATTAGTGAGATAGAAGAGTTACGTATGTCTATGTAACTTTTTAAAAGAGAATTCTCATTTTAGATAGTCTTTTTTATTCTCTTTTCTTTTTTATTTTACATCTCTCACTAGTCAGTAGTCAAACCGTGAGCTATTCAATCTTCCTTCCGCATTTCTCTTTTCATAGCAGCTTTAAATGCTTACCTGTTACCTGTCATCATAGCAGCAGCACTGCTTTTTGGGAAGAACTTACCGCTGCATTAAATATTAATATTGATATGTAACTTTGGTGTTTAGCTTGTTTCAATGCAACATTATTCAAATAATCTATTTTCTTATATTGTATTGTACATACATACGTGCATGCAGCATGCGTGTATAAATGCATGTCACTGTATCCTCATATCCAGATTTTTAGTGATTGTTGTTTCAGATTCTTAAGGACACTTGACACAGTGTCCTGCATCCAGGTAACAATGCTGGGGTACAAATGTAATAAATATATAAGAAGGGTGGAGAGGGTCAAATGTACATAGCCTTACCACTGCATGTGGAGAGGCTGTTTGTGTTTCAAACTTGTGACCTCAATGTCACAATGAAGCAATCTTATGGTTACATGCTTAAGTTAGTGGGATTCGAATTCATGACCTCCATTAAACCTAAGCTCTTCTACCATATCAACTAACCAATTACATCCAAAAGCTTAAGTTTTTAGGAAATAGGTCAACAAGGTATATCAGGCCGAGCAAGATGAGAGTACTTGATGTAAAGCTGGTGCTGGTTTTCATTCTAGGAATGTTATAGACATGTGAATGTTGATTATGTTTTACACAGCTGAGATCATAATTTTGATTTTCCCTTGCAACTAGTTATTTTCAGATATTGTATGAAAATAGTCATCTGCTCTCTCTCTCTCTCTCTCTCTCTCTCTCTGCAGTTTTACTTCACACTACGTGATGACCTTGACTATCTTGATGAAAAACATACGGTGAGTGTTCTTATGATCAATTTTCGCATGATTTCTTGGGCCAAAAAGTGCTTGCCCATCATGTGAGAAACATATACTTCATGTTGCAGGTATTTGGTATTGTTGAAGAAAAAGAAGGCTTGGACACCTTGACAAAGATAAATGAAGCATACGTTGATGATCAAAGCCGACCATTTAAAGACATTAGGTTTGTTTTCATCTTATCTCTGTTGATTCGATTGTTGGATATATTTTTGCCTATTTATCAAATTACAGCACCAATGGAATTTCCAGTCTTTTAAATTTATGTGGATTATTAGGAGTAATCATGACTGATTTATCTCAATTAAGTAGGTACTGTGGCAAAGTCTTTGACTTCTTACTACTTTGATGCCTTGGAAAAGGTTGCAAGAAGTATTGATGGAGAGACCTGAATTCATATTTTACATGAGTCTTATTTTGAAGACCGATATGTTTTTAGAGGATAACACACCAGGAAGGTAACAAAATTTAAGATCAGATAAGAATTTTGAACTGACAGAATCTCATCATGGGAGGTTTCTAAGTATACATGTAAATTTATTCAGGTCTAGAATTCGAATCATAGGTGTATTTGTATTTTAGTTTGATCTTCCTACCTTTAGCAAGACTGGAAATATGTATTGATGTGTTTTAAATTGAATGTGTTTAGATGTCACATACGATTAGCATTGCTAACAGACCAGAGAAAGTAAGTACTCTACCTATTTTTGACTTCGGCATACCACTTCTGCAACTTGCTTCTAAATTCCACTGGAAATATTAGACTTGCTTAAAAATGGATCTTATGCCATCAGCAGTTGTGTATAAGGTGGAGAAATAATAATTTATTCTCTGGAGGAAGGATGATGTTATGGTAAGGCTTCATGGCATGAAGTGGTATGCCATCTCTAACCCTGAGTGAATGATAAGCTAGGATAAGGACAAGAAGAAACTAGAACTGGTCTTTCTGGATGGGTTGTACCTGCCACACCTCTCTTGCCCCTAGGATGCTGGCTTTTTCTCCCCCATCCTAATGTGGCTTCTCTATTTCTCTCTCTCTCTCTCTCTCTCTCACACACACACACACACACACACACACACACACACACCCCTGTCCTCCAAGCCAGGTTGTAATTTTCCTTGCTACCCTTCTAGAAATTTGTACCCCTTTTTCATGTACTTAATGAAAAGGCAATAGACTGCCCCTTTTTGTTTCAGGCAAAAGGAGAAAAAGGAGCAAAACTGGAATTATGCTGTCCATTTGGGTGGAAATCATGATAAAGGAAAAGACGATGCTTCTTCTGCTAATAAGAATTATCCATGTTTGGTTAAAAGATTTTATTGTTTGTGGAGGTAGAGAGAGATTTTTAAGTAATCTTTTGATTTGGAATGCTATGAGTAAGGGTCATGTTATTGTGTAACAAGTTTAGAAAGATTATCATATGGGAATGAAGAAATGGGCATTTTAATCTGTTATATTCTTCGATAAGGTCATATTTTCTTCATCGTAGGGGATATAGGCTTTGAATCCTTTTGGCCTGTTGCATCATGATTCTGATGCCAAATTTTATAGCTTTTTATATGGAGCTGGTGGACTCCACCTACAGTGGAATTCTTTGTTGATTGGCAGCATCTTGTAACTTTCTATGTATGCGGAGGAGTCATTGACCAATTATGTAGTCTCACTTCCTTGGAGTTCCTCATATATCTGTAATGTTTTTAATGGATGGTACAGAGTGCATTTTGTTAACTTGGGAAAAGTTCTATGGATTTTGATCTTACAAACAGTTAAATTGTGTCATTTGGAAGGAAAATGTCGTTTAGCGATGAAAGATCAAATTAATTGACCTTTACACTAAGACAATTATAACAAATATGATTTTGTGGTTTGTTACTGTTGTTCAGAATCTTTCTTGGGTCTGTGAGTGAAAAATCATTTGTAAAATGCAAAAATTGGGCTCCTGAACTGAGAGTAGATACATTTGATTTTGAGTTGCATGATCAATTTTGTTATGTCTTTGGCAAGTCCTTCCAGTATCACCATTGAAGAGTATTATAATTGTCAATTTACTGGCGTCTGGGCCTACCTACATGAATTATGCAATAAGTTTGGGTTGTAGTTCTTGTTTACACTTTGGGGATGATTCCTGGGTGTTCATTAGGGTGTAAGTTTGGAAGGTTATTAAAGTTACTTGCTTATACCAAGGAGGCCTCCATGGTAACTTGCCAAGGGGAAGTGAGACAGACACACGCATACCTGTTTGTATGTGGCTCTTATATATATGTCTGCATATGTCTGTAATGTATATATAGACACACATAAATAAAATTCATAACTAACCAACACCTCTATAATACCTTCATTATCCCAAAAATTTATATATTAAAAAGGATGCATGAATTAAACATCGGTTGGTGCAAATTTGTTTTAAAGCTTTACTTGCAATTCTAGATTTAACATTTAACTGTGTCCTACTTAACATAAAATTATAATTTTTAACAAGGGAAAAGCTTTTGAAATTTACAATTAAGAATGTGTTCATGCCTGGATGAGAGACCAACAGTTTGTGGCATGCTCAATTTTCCGAAAGAAACTAAAGGTCTAGACTAGAATACTGTATCATCCCATATTGGATATACCGTACCATATCGGTCTCATACTGGTACACTATTTTGGAACGTACCGACACTATCGTACCGTACCAAACCGCATACCGACATTACAGTAGGATTTTACCGGTACGGAGTCTGGTACTGAGAATCTTGGTCTAGACTCTTGATTTTGCTGAAAAAGGGTTTTCTTCAATGCCTTACATCGATTCTGAGCAAGAAATTTTTTGAAAAAGGATCACTGGAAAATTTTCTTGCAAGCATACTAATTGGTATGGACCTATGAAGATGTGAACAAGAAATTATTATAAGCATAATGATGTTACCATCAGTTTTCTTGGTAATGCCAATGTGAAAATGACAACATAGATGAAAATCTTTATGGTGTGCCACTGGAAAATGTTAGGGACTGCTGTTGGTATAACATATGAGAAAACTGTCAACATACATCACTATGCTTATCATTATCATTTAATTTTTGGCATGTAGGAGAATAACATTTTGTACATCAAAAGAACGAAACATAGGCCAATTATACACACCATAATTTTCAATAGCCTAAGCCTGCCTGAGCTGGCTGGCCTTCCTCTGATGGGCCAGAACTAATTCGTATATAAATACCATGCCAGTTGAGATCTGCCTTGGCACTATCTAGCTGAAATTCTGTAGCTTGATCTATCATCTTTTGTGATTACATGTAGGTCGCTATTTCATCTTGATAAAATTTATTTTGCTACGTTCTAGAAAGATCTTAGAAACCATGTCTGAAGGGTCTTTACATGAAACAAGAAGCAATATTTTATATATTTTTTAAAATAATACTGCTTTGAAGCAGGCCCCCAGATTGCTGGGAACATAACTGGATAATTATTTTTGAATTATTTTAATTTATTTTCATGTACCATTTTGAAACAGTTCACTGAATGAGCGCTTACCTAGTAACCTTGCATCTCTCCCCCCCTTCTTTTATTGACATTGCCTGCTTCGTTCCCATTAACAGAATCAAACATACATATATTTTGGATGATCCTTTTGATGATCCACCTCAGCTGGCGGAATTTATTCCTGAGAAATCTCCAGAGGGCAAGCCGAATGATGAGGTATTTCGAATATTACTACCAGTTTGATTAATAGGCTGGGGATTGTAAGATCTTGACATTATCTTGTCTCTAAGAATGTTAGTTCATTTGTTAGGTTCTAATTCTTGGTTAACAATCAAGAGTTTGTTGATATTTCTTCATTATCATACATTTTGCTTTTGCATACTGTTTTTCAATTGATAATGTAAATGTTTGCTAGTTCATTCAGATATTACAGAGTTCATTGCTTTCAGATCTTTATAAAGCTTAGATTTAAGCACTATCCTTAAAAATAATCTAATATAAGAATATGCGTAAAGATTAGATAAAGCAAAATAAAATATATACTGTAACTTGATTCTAAGGGAAAAAAGAATTTTGATTGAATTTTTGGATATATAATGACATTTAGATAATCCTACTAATCTTATAATTGCTTGATTTTAGTCAGAATTTGGAATCTAAAAGTGATCATGCTTAGGAAATTGAGGATTTTTTGATGTAGTGGAATTAAGAGTCATATTATTGAGTCAAATGTTTTATCTAGAGTCCTAGGGATCATTATAGGTGATTTTGGGTAAGTTTGGACTATGGAGTCCTTTCTAAGATTGCTAAAGGCTTGGGTTATACAAATAGTGGTCTGAATTTTTAAATGTTTTTATGATTCTTTTAAAAGATTCCGATGCTCTTCTTTCTATGGGCTGTTGCTGCTCTCCTCCTTTTCATCCATAAATCTCTAAGTCTCTCCATCTTCTTTTTCACCCCCCTTTCTAACAGGATGTTTTTCTCTCTTTGGCAGTATAGTGCGGTAATCTACAGCCAAAATCTGCTCATGTCAAACTTAAAGTTTAGTTCAGCAAATTAAAGTCTTCAACACAGCCCTGTTATCACATAAGGAGGCATCGAAACTCCAAGATTTTTTTCCCCCCGGTGTGTGTGTGTGTGTATGGGTTAGTCCTACGCAATCTAGGGAAGGGGTTGATTGGTGTTTTTTTTCATTGATTATAAGGGTGAACATCCTAAGAATTCAAAGTTTTGTCCAAAAGGGAGTGGTCTAAGTTTTATAAAGATAAAGTTGATCAAACATTTTTGCTATTATGATGAGAAGCTTCTAACCTTGAGATCTTGGGTTGAACTCTGTAGCTTTGAAAGCAAGGTAGTCCAGGTTTATGTTTTGGGGATAGCTTTTTAGAAAATGTAAGCAATGAATAGACCTAACTGCTTGGAATGTATAGTGTTGAGGAAGAGTCCCACATGGAATACGTCAGGGACTCTAGTTGACTTAACTGCTTAGAATGTATATCATCGAGGAATAGTCCCATATTGGATAGGTTACAGACTCTAATTGGTCTCATGTACTCATGGTCCATCCACCTACCAGATTAAGCTTTTGGGTCGGACTTTAACATGATATCAAAGCCACCTATCCTTTGCCTGCTGATGCCTCTGCACTCTCGCTTATTATTTTGCATGTCACCCCTCTTAGATTTTCCTTTCCTCACTGGGATCTACACATGAGAGGTGTTAGGGAATGGTCCGCATTGGATAAGTTAGGGACTAAGTAGTGTCATATACTCATGAGTCATCCACCTACAAGCTTAAGCTTTTGGGTTTGACTGTAATATATGGTACGAAATCTTTGTCATAGTCTTATAGAATGCCTAAAATGTTAATATTCGACATAATAATGTTCACATTTCAATCCCTCAATTTATAACTTGCAATTTTGGAAACTTCTATGCAAGGTTTGCCGACTCGGAACTAGATCCCGTGTCGGCCGGCCGATGGTAGGAGTTGGTATGCCCCTTTATCGGGTCCGAACAGACATAGAAATAAGGGAGAATTGGGGAAGAAATGAGAGAGAGAGAGGGGGGAGGGAGGGAGAGGGGGAGGCCACAGGTTCAAAATAGTGACAGATTCCCTATTCATCGGATTTTTTTTTTTTAAATGTGATTCACAATGAAGTTTGCAATTAACAAGGAAGTTGCCATGGCTGCCGGAAATGGAAATCTATTGTTGGCTTCACTGTGAATCATGCTTTGTTTTTTAACAAAATGCGATGAAGAGGGGCGTGTCACCCCTATTTTGAACCCACGACGTTTGTGGGGTGGATTTTTGCCATCCAGCGACCACCCAACAGCCTCTCCACTGCTTCCCCATCCTCCATTTCTCTCTCTTCATCTCCTCTCTTTATCTCTCTTGTAGAGGACCAGGAGCCTCGGAGGCCTCGGTGGACCACCACCAGCCTCTTCATTGCCTTCCCTCCCCACCATTCTCTCTCTTCCTCTCTGTTCTTCTCCCTTTGTTTTTATAGTGTTCTGAATTGAACATCCAAATTGCACTGGTTGGCTATTGGTACAGTTTGGCACGGCTCGAACTGTTCGGATCGGGGCACTTCAGCGAACCATGCTTCTATGCACTTGTTTAAAAATAAGCACAAGCTTTTCTTAGTCCTTGTGGCTTTACTGCATAAAATCCTCGAGGCAAGTTGCTTTGTTACTTGCTTGTCTAAAGGTAGTATCATGTGAAATTATTTAAAACATATCTATGGCAAGCATGACCAAGAGTAATTTTGACATAGGACTAGTTGAATTTCTCTTTGTTTTCTCAAGAGAAGATAGTGTCTTGTTGAGTGGTCTTTTAACTGTTTTGTTGGAGTATATTTGAATCATGCATATGTGATGCAAGCTGGGGGGCCTAGTGTGAGCATCAGACTGACGTAACAGAATATCAACCTATCTGAGAAAGAAATTAATCTAAGTCTAGAAGAAAGCATTTAAATTTTGAGAGTAAAGGCAGAAAGATAACCGGGTACCAACAGGCTAAGGATAAATAACAGCTCTTTACTCCCTATTAATAAGGCTTCATCATTGTTGGAATCTGCCAAGCTCCTCTAAAGCACACTATGACCAAGGACTCCTCCAATTGACCATGTTGCTATCCCTAGAATCTACCAAGGTTCGCTTCAGAATCCATTAGAGCTTGCACTGAATCCACCATGCAAAAGGATTTTTACAGCAGCCATGAGTTAGATGTATTCAATAGAAAACAAGCTTCATTGATGTGTAAAACAAGGGTACATGGGGATATTTATAGGCTCTGGGGTCTATTACATTGAAAGGGACGAGTATGTCTTCCAAAGTTCAGCTAAAACTTATTGGAGTTTTAAAGCAACTAAAACAAGTAACCTCGCCTTAAGGGTCAGTCTAGAAGCATTATGCTTCTGACGGTGAGGAGAGCATCGTCCAAATGGATCGAGAGAGTTATTCTATCATCAGATTGATTCTGATGGTAATACAATGGCCATCATGTTCTGGGTTTCCTTACCTAGATAGGACTGGAGCACTTGGGTTTCGGACTGTGACTTGGTGCCATTAGTGATCTTCGGACAGTACACCATACATTGTTGGATGTGGTAGAGTTGAACTCTAACTGGATGACTGCAAGGGGCTTCATAGAAGGCCTCCTGTCATCAAATTGAATTGGACAATGGCCTGTTTGCTATCAGATTCTTTCTGATAGTGACAACTGACATGCCATTGGATCAGCTTGACTCGGATTAGGGTGGTCTTCTTCTGATGGAAAGTCCCATGCCATTGGTTGGTTTTTGTTGATACGAACCTTTTTGTTCGATAGCTTCTGAGGGCAAGAGTCTTGCCTTCGGATCAGGGTTCGGCTTGTGTGGCTCCTTTGGTGCTTGCAAGCCCTTCACTTTGGTCCTAGGAGGATCATAGGACCTGGCATAATTAGGCTAGGGTTGCCAAACCATAGGGTCAAGTTTCTCCAGCCTGCATCCATAAGAGCCAACAGATACATGAGGAAGATATTTAAAATTTTCCTTTGAAGGTTTCTTTTTGATATATGCTGTAGCCTTCTAGAATCAAGAAGTAAATTTTGTTCTTCACTGAACAAACGTTCTATCAACACTTCATTCTCAGTTTTCAGTACTCACTGGATCTTGTTTTCTTGGTGCCTAGAGATGATGCTGAATTTTCTTTTATATGCTTGGGCCTCAGTTTATAGGATTTCAATTGTAAGTGTTTTTTCAAAGCCTAAAGGGGGAGTGCTCTTTAATTTATGCATTGCTGTCATTGCAAGAATGCCAAACTCCTTCTGTAGGGTACTGTAAATTATGCTATAATGGTCATCTATTTGGGTCTATTTGGACATAATTTGTGTCCCATGGAGGCTGGAATAAAAAGTACGCAACAATTAAATGAAATAAATACGTGCACTATGGAACCGGTGCTTGCAAGAATTCCCTGATTTTTGTTTTCTTCCTTGTGTGTGTGGATACTTATGAAGCAAGGGTCTTCTGGTTCTGATAATACTGTTTCCTTGCATATAACCATGTACCTAGTTTCACGTCACTTGGATATTCTCTTATGCATCTGCGGTGATGCACAATTTTATGAAATCGTTGATGAACATACCCATAACATAAGCCTCTTTTGCATTGGAAACACAGATAGCTGATGAGCGTTTGGAGGATAACTGGGTTCCATTGGATGAGACACTAGCCCCTGAAGAGCTCGAGGAGGTGATTCGTGCTAAAGAGGCACATACAAATGCAGCTATTCTTGAAAGTGTAAGAACTGCTATCCAGGTTCCACAATTTCTTGTTTAAATAAATGCAGCTAATGTTAATTGTTTCCTTAATTAAATTACATTTTGTGCTTGCAGGTAGGAGACATTCCAGATGCTGAGATGAAGCCACCAGAAAATGTGCTATTTGTTTGTAAACTTAACCCAGTTACACAAGTTAGTGATCTTCTTCTTCTTCTTCTTCTTCTTCTTCTTCAGAAATATTTCTTGAAGGTAGGCATTGCTCCGTGTTGTGTTATATAGGGCAATCCTACATGAAAAATTACCAAATCCATCAGTTCTCTCGGTCTGACCAGATATATTGAAATATTTCTGAACATTCTTCCATTTTCTATTCTTAATCTGTTACTGCTAAATGATGTCTAATTATAGTTTAATCTAATTCAGGATGAAGATTTGTACACCATCTTTTCACGTTTTGGAAATGTTACATCGTAAGTGTACTTTTTGGATATAAAATCCTTAGCTGCAGCTCACTTTTGGTTCTTTTCTGTAAAATTCATGTATTTTTGCTTGCAGAGCTGAAATAATTCGTGATTATAAGACAGGAGATAGCTTATGTTATGCTTTCATTGGTAGGTTTTTTTTCCCTTGCTTTAGTAATTTTTTGTTAACTTGTAGTTGTTAGGTACTATAACAAAAGATTTTGTGGTATTGTAATGTAGCAACCCTCTAGATTGTGAAGGAATATAATCTGACTTGTTTCCAAAAGAAGTGCTTTATTAGTACTAATTTTATAAAATCAGAATATTTTTACATATGATGAATTAGCATGGTTCTGTTGAAGGTAGTAGTTTTACTCTTAAGCAGTCACCATATTCATTGCACTCATCACTCATTCCTTAAGGTCGTTGTAATGGAGGATGATAGAATTATCTATTGTGCTTAGTCAACTTCTAAGCTTGGTCTTTGTGATGCATCAGTCTTTTGCTGATGGTTGACATTTGATTAGTTGTCAACTGGAGTCCGGCTGTCCCTCTCTTCTTGGACTCGTTACTGTCTTATTGCTAAATTTGGATGCTAACTTAGTTAATGAACACTGGTTCAATTTCCAGAAGGCCTACTACTGCTATCTAATTCAACCTGGCTGAGGTTGATCACTAGAAGCATGGATATGGATATGGGGGCTAGGATATCGATACAACATAATACAAATATGTTGACATGATGGATCTTGAAAAAACAGGATATATTATTGATACATATGCAATATGACAATAAATAAATTTTTTTTTGCAAGTATGATGAAAAATCCAAAAAGCATGATTGCTTTCTCATAAAGTACCATGTAATAAAAATTCATGATCATAACACTGAGATGGTTCACAAAATGAAAATTCAATAAATAATTAACATAATAAAAACAAATCCAGTAAACATATGTAATAAGCTAAAAAGAGGGTATGAGTGAGAAAGAGGGTGATCAATAACTTATTGTAAGTGATTGGGTGTGGAGAAATCCAAGCTCAAAACCCACTTGACTCGAGCATGGTAATTATCATAGGGTGCCCAAAATTTTTGCAAGAATACAGGCCTTGTGCGGCACTAGACCGTTGTCTAGTTCAGCCTCTCAACACTCCCCACCCCATAAGATGCACACACCAAGTGGAATAGGGATAAGATATCAAGGCACATAGAGAAAATATCACAGAATTTCTTCATTCCAATTTCCACAGAAAATATGGATAATAGAGACCCGCCCACAATCTCTCAGAATTCCACATGCATACCCACTCTTGCTTGCTACAAGCCAGCAAGTATAGCTTTCATAGGCGGCGGACAACTTCCAGCTGGGAACCAATTGGAACTGTCTCTCATCTGCTTGGAGGCAAATTGCTCCAAGGAGTTGGGAGTCAACTGCTGAAGACTTTTCCAAATTGTTGCTGGACAGCAACTGATCAAGGCAACCAAAGGCAACTGTCGGCCAACTCAGAATCTCGTCCAACATGCCAACTGCATGCCCAAACCCCAGGTTGCATGCGCTCAAGTGCCAGGCTGCATGCGCTTGGGTGCCAGGTTACGCACCCTCGATGTGCCTGCAAGTCCATGCGCGCATGCGTCCGGCCATGCACGCCCATGCACGCGCTGTTGCCGCGCGCGTCCTGCTGCCGCGCGTGCCCTGCTGCGCGCGTGCTGCTGCCATGTGCGCCTTGCAGCATGGGTGCGCTGCTGCCACATCCTTGTTGCTGTGCGCCCTTGTGGTGCATGTGTGTCGCTGCTGCACACACTGCTATGCGGCGCGCCCTTGCCTGCGCTGCCATGCCCTTGCGCGTGCTATGCCATGATGCCATGTGCTGCTGCATCTTGGCACTTGTCTGCTGGTGCCATTGTTTGGCCTGGCTATCCAAGCACTAGGCCATGCCTTTTTTTTCTGCAGGGCTCTCGTCAAGCCCTTGCACGCTTGGGATTGACACGGCAAAGGCATCAGCCTGTGCCATCCTAAAAGCCAGCTAATGGGACTGTGACGGTAATCTACTAGCATATCAATAAATATCCACTAGCATACTGGTCGGTACTATCCCATACTATGAGTACTGTACTGTACCGCTACCGAATCGATGCACAGTCTCGTACCATATTGATAATCGGTACGTCTTGTAATCTCATATTGTACTATGTACTAACACTGTAATAGCATGGTACTGGTATAGGGTCTGATATCGAGATGACGAACGTTGCCTAAGAGTATTTGGAAGTATTTAGATGTATCCCAGGAGTATCTAGGAAATATCCAAATGTATCCTAGGAGTATCCAGGAAGTATCCAAATGTATCCCATGAGTATTTGGGTTACATTTTAATCATAAAAAAGAATCAGGGTGCTTCTTTCTTGTATTGGACAGGTATCTGGGTTGTATCTGCATTCAATATGTATCGGATACAGCCACAGGTGGTGTTTTGAAGTATCCTAGGTTGACTATGATGTTGTTCTTTTTGAACACCATATTAATATAGTTGTGCATGCTCTGGCTTTCTTAGCCACCAAAAAGAAAATCCAGAAGGCCTTTTCTATAAGTGATTGAATTCCAACTAAACCTTGGGCATTTGTTTATGGAATGCAATTTTAATTAAAACCACTGCAAATCTAGGTGTAATCTGATCAGATATTTCTGGCCGGATGTGAATAATTCTGGAAGCCTCCAAAATCACCAGAGTTCAGTCATAAGGGCTCTGTCTAGCCTGAGTTTTTGTATCTGTGCTTTGTTATGGGGTTGTATTTCTGCCACCTTGAGCTTGTTCCAACCATGGATGGAGTCCATGGTTTTTGTCTATATGCTGCAATCTTGACTTTTTAGAACAAAGGTTATTGTCTGTGTGGCTTCTCTCTCATTTGTCTATCATTTGTACGAAATTCAACATGTTTGACTGAAAATTATCTGGGACGTATTCTATCATCTGTACGAAATTCAACATGTTTAAGTAAAAATTATCTGGGACGAATTATGTAGAATGATTGAAGAGAAAATTCTGGTATCAAATAAATGATGGGCAACTAAAGAGACATATGATGCTAATTGACAATAAAGTGGATGGAGAATGTTTATATCAACTTTGATATTATATTATCTTTTGAAAAACCAGTTCTGATTTCTAGAACCAATGCCACCCGTTTGTTCCTTCAAAAAAATATATTTGTTTCAAGTTTTTCCTTTTTTTTTTTTTTTTTAAAGGCCATAATGAAGCTTTAGGCTAAATTCTACATTGTGTTCCTATATCTTAGCTTGGCACAGTATTTTCTGATCTTTTGGAAAGATTTTGCTTCAGACCTTAGAAATGCAGTAAAAACATGAGTCTTTTGGATGTTACTTTCTACCCAAGTAATAGTTCTCCAAATAATTGCCACCTTTGTATTGCTTCCTATGTAGTTTTTTTTTTTCACCATAGATCCGAGCATATAGCAGAGTTTGTTTTTCCCTCGTGCATGGGTACTTCAATTGGGTCTTCCATCTTTCAGAGGTGAATGTTGATAGTAATTGTGGCCTTTTATCTGACTGAAGACTAAAGCATAACCTACCTGTATTTGCTGCTCCAAAAGTCTTCTAGAATTTCTTTTCCCTTTTTTGGGAGTAGTCGCAACCTGCTTTTATTTGGAAAAATTCGTAGCAAAAAATTGAGGAGAGTTTGTAAGCAAACATGGGTTGTATCTCTGTGCATAGCATTGGTTGCCATGTGAAATTAAATGAACTAAACAGTTTTTGAAGATAAAGTGATGTCAAATGAAGGATGATTCAGGTCCTATAAACAAAAAATTTCTTAGGAGGATTTATCTCAAAGATTAAGGAGAGTCTAGCCCATGTCTCTATGGGTTCTTTTGGTTTTTAATGAAGTTTGATGCCTCTGTGCGCGCGCACGTGTGCCACTATGGATTGCTAGATGTTAGGCTTTTATCATCTATATCTTGTCATTATCATCAATAGTGACACCACCAGTGCATACTGCCCATACTAAGCATACCATACTGTATTGGTATCAAATTGTGATTTGGTATGGGGGGTTGTACCGAGTCTTGGTATGCCCAACCGACCCACATACTGGGTGTATTGAAGTTGTATCAGCATGGTAGTGGTATGAGGTCCGATACTGAGTTGTTGACCTTTGATGGGATAAGTTTAATTAATTAGGTTAAAAATTATGTTTTATTTTAGTGATTGATGTATGCATGTATGTGATTACTGGCTGAATATTGGCATGTTCTTTTATAGTATAACATATTGATATTTTTTTATCATATATTCCTATCTTCTAAATGTCAATATTTCATTTTAACCACATGCTATATTGTTTCTTTTCTCAGAATTCGAGACACAAGAGGCATGCGAGCGAGCCTATTTCAAGGTAAGTTTTAGCACTTATAAGTAATTGCCTTTAATTAAGTATTGGAGCAAAGCCAAAATTTGTCAATGTTACCTTTAGATATCTTATGTGAGGCTCGTTAGAGTAGTTTTGGCAAAATTAGTTGAGTTTAGAAAAGTTGAAATTGTAAATACAAAATGAACAATTGGTGTATTCTCCTTGAGTCAAAAGGGGATGCCTTTAGTGAATATAACTCCATACGAATCTCCCGACATTTGGTGATTGTAATACATAATTGGGTTAATTTTATCATCCATGACAACCGTTATCTCCTATATCAAATTATGTAATAAAACAATGCACCAAATGTGTATTGTGCTGGTTCCTTGACACAATCCATATTAACACCTAATTTATGGTTAGAATTAATAGAAGAGACATGTCCTAAATGCAATATTTGATTTTCTTTGGTCCTATCCCAGGGAAATTACAAGGAGAAGTTGAAAATGTTATGTGATTGCTGAACGCTAGTAGAACTTTAAACAAATTAATGTTATAGTTATTGGAGCAGATTGATAGTGTGAGTCAAAAAGTTCAGCAATGAACTTGGGCACAAAATGAGATGAAGTGAGTTAAGTGGTGGATCTCTTTTAAAACTAAGGTGAATCTATATGAAAACTAGGGTAAATAAAGTTACAAAGTGAATAGCAGCAATGATAGGTGTTGACGCAGAAACTGGTTGTCGTCGGAATCAGCTAGAGCGGAGGTGGACAAGGTCGCCGCCGGGGACCTGCAAAACAAAGTCCCGTTTGGAGCCAGTGGGGGGTGGCTCCGGCAGGACCCTCCGATGATCAAGTCAGCTTTGGCCAATAGGAATGGAGTGCTCGGAAATGAGTTCCGCGGAGCTTAGAAGAGGAGAGGAGAGTTTAGAGCTTAAAGATCAGAGGTTCAGAGATTAGAGTTAGCGTATCTGAAGGGTGCTTTTTGTAGGCGGAGCTTGATGGTGGCGGGCCGCTCGAGGCTGCTTCGGATTTGATGCGGAGAGGGTCTCGTCAGGTCGAAAGCGACGGCCATACCATCCGACAGTGGTGGACTGTTCGAGGTCTGGCGAAGCCACTGTAGCGTTGCCTGTGGCAGACTGATAGTGACCGTTCGTCTAGCTTTAATAGCCATGGCTCTCAGAAAGTAGGCATTGATTGGTGGACTTCGGCATATATCGATCTCAAAGGAGTTCGGACTTCTGAAGAGGAAGCTTGGAAGAAGTTCGGCTGCCGTAGGCGTCTGCCTGGAGCTGTGCGGCTGCTGAGGAGTTCGGTCGAGGGACAGTCGTCGAGGAGTTCGGTCGGAGGACGACTGCTGAGGAGTTCGGTCGGAGGACGACTGCTGAGGAGTTCGGAAGGAGCTCGGTCGGCTGAAGGGGATGTCTGGGAGGAGTCTGGCTCTTGAAGAAGTTCGATCGAAGGAGATGTCTCGAGGGAGTTCGGCTCTTGCAGGCGTCTGGCTGGAAGGGCGCGGAGAGAGTTCGGCTCTTGTGGGAGTCCGATTGAAGTTCGGCCGCTGAGGGGTTCGGCTAAAGTCCGGCTGCTGGAAGTCCAAGGAGCTCGGCCGCTAAGCAGTTAGGTCGGCTAAAAGGGGTTCGAAGGAGCTCGGCCGCTGAGGAGTTCGGCTGGCTGAAGGGGTTCGGTCCGGATCCGGGAGTCCGAAGGAGCTCGGCCGAAGGAGTTCGGCTGGCTGAAGAGGTTCGGTCCAGACGCTGGGAGTCCGAAGGAGCTCGGTCGCTGAGGAGTTCGGTCGGCTGAAGGGGTTCGGCTAAGACCTATCCGTTGAAGCTCTTTTGCGGTTACTGGTTGCATTAGGCAGAGCATCGAACTGAACTTCGGCAGGAGCGGGGTTTATCCCCAACAATAGTCCCCCCACTCTCGAGTTCGAAACTTGAAGGGAGTGCAGAAAAGACGACTGCCGAAGTTCTCTTTCGGGCTCCGTGCTAGTTCAGGTTGAAGCTCGGGGGGAGATCTCATCTCCAGACGAAGTTGGTGCTGAAATTGAAACCCGAGAGAGATCTCATCTCCTGCCGAGGTTGATACGGATGCTCGGGAGAGATCTGATCTGCAGTCGGGGTTGTCTCCGATCTTATTTCTGGCCAAGGTTGGCTCGGACGCTCGGAAGAGATCTTATCTCTGGCTGAGGTTTTCTCGGGCACTCTGACCGAGGTTGTCGCAGATCTTATCTCTAACCGAGGTTGTCTCGGTCGCTCAGAAGAGATCTCATCTCTGGCCGAGGTTAATGCGGACGCTCGGAGGAGATTTTATCTCCTGTCGAGGTTGATGGAGATCCTATTTTCTGTAGACTTCGGAGCTCGGACTGGGACTTTGCTTGCGTTAGGACGAGGTTCTCTTCCTGCTCCTGACGGGTTGTGGGGGCACCTTCGGACTGTCGTCCGTGCCTCTCTCCCCGTCTCGCCTAGGGTGAACGAGCCTTCAGCTTTGCTCGCGTTAGGACGAGGTTCTCCTCCTGTTCTTAACGGCTGTGGGGGCACCTTCGGACCGTCGTCTGTCTCCCTCCGTCTCGTCTAAGGTGACCGAGGCCTTCGGCTTTGCTCGCATTAGGATGAGATTCTCTCCTGTTCCTAACGGGTTGTGGGGCACATTCGGACCGTCGTCCGTCTTTTCCATCTCGTCTAAGATGAACGAGGGCCTTCAATTTTGCTCGCAATTAGGACGAGGTTTCTTCTTCTATTCCTACGGTTGTGGGGGTACATATGGATTGTCGTCCGGCCTTCCCCTCGTCTCGTTCTTTGTGAACGAAGACCTTCGACTTTGCTGCGTAGACGAGGTTCTCCTTCGTATCTAACGGCTGTGGGGCACATTCGGACCGTCGTCTGTCTTCCCCCATCTTGTCTAAAGTGAACGAGGCCTTCGGCTTTGCTCGCGTTAGGACGAGGTTTTCCTCTTCCTAACGGGCTGTGGCACATTCGGACCGTCGCATCTTTCCTTATCTCGTCTAAGATTTGAACGAGGCCTTCAACTTTGGCTCGCGTTAGGACGAGTTCTCCTCCTTTCCTAACGGCTGTGGGCACATACGGACCATCGTCCATGCCTCTTCCCTCATTCTCGTTCTTTGTGAACAAAGGTCTTCGGCTTTGCTCGCTTTAGGACGAGGTTCTCCTCTTGTTCCTAACGGACTGTGGGGGCACATTCGGACCGTCGTCCGTCTCCTCCGTCTCGTCTAAGGTGAACGAGGCCTTCAACTTTGCTCGCGTTAGGACGAGATTCTCCTTTTGTTCCTAACGGGCTGTGGGGGCACATACGGACCGTCGTACCGCCTCTCCCCCGTCTCGTCCTTTATGAACGAGGCCTTCAACTTTGCTCGCGTTAGGACGAGGTTCTCCTCTTGTTCCTAACAGGCTGTGGGGGCACATAAGAGCCGTTGTCAGGGCCTCTCCCCCATCTCGTTCTTTGTGAATGAGGCCTTCGCTCGAAAGAGATCTTATCTCTAACTGAGGTTGTCCACGGTCGCTCGAGAGAGATCTTATCTCTGACCGAGGTTGACTCGGTCGCTCGGGAGAGATTTTATCTCCAGCCGAGGTTGTCCGCGGTCGCTCGGGAGAGATCTTATCTTTGGCCGAGGTTGATGGTCTTTGACCTGCTTGTGTTAGGACGGGGTTTTCCTCCTGTTCCTAACACGGCGACTATTGACTGCTTCTTTCCTGTCATCGCATAGTTTTTGCGTCCAGAAATAATATTATTGGAAGGAAAGAATTTTACCGAAGGAGAAGTTATGGGCAGGCATATCCCCATTTCAGGGTCGTGGGGGTGTTGTTCCTCCGAGTTCCTTGGGCAGCAAGTCCCATCCGGACGACCTCCTCTATCTCATGCTGGCCTTCCTCAATTTGGAGCAAGCTTCTCTTGGCTTTGACGCTGGGAGATGATGAATCGCCGATGTACCAAGCTCCGCCCGAGGGATGAACGTTGATGACGTCGTGAGGCGGCCGACCTTCCTTGTTTCTAACTACGGCAATGCGTCGTTGACCGATCTTCTCCTGCTTCATACTGGCGTCGGAGGAATTTATCCAGTCGCCCATTTCTGACGAACTCCTCAATTTCGTCTCGGAGCTGAATGTATTCCTTAGTGTCGTGGCCATGGTCGCGATGGTTGGGGCATTACTTGCTTCGATCATGCATGTTTGGGGGAGGCCGTAAGTCCTTCTGGTCTTGGCAACTGGTTCTTAACTTCCATGAAGAATTTGAGTTCGAGGAGCGTTGAGGGGGGCGTAGTCGCGGAACCTTTCGGAAGGAGGACTTCTTCGCGCCCTTCTGTCGGAGCTTCCTAGGTGGCGAGCTCGAGAAGTTCGGGCCTTGCTTGCGCTGGGGAGGTCGTGAGCACGGCCGAACTTCCTATGAAACCTTCTGCGGGAGAACTTCATGCTTCTTAATCGGGGCTTCCTTGACGATGAGCTCGAGGGGGAGTTCAGTCTCCTCCTATGAATTCTTTCGCCGAACTTCATTACGCCCTCGAGGGGGAGTTCGGCCTCGCTTGCCTGGGGTGGTCGTGAGCGCGGCCGAACTTCATTCCACCTCCTATGCTTTCATCGAAGAACTTCATGCCCCTTTGTCGCTTCCTTGATAGCGAGCTCGGGGGGAGTTCGGCCTCACTCGCTCACGGAACTTCATCCGCCCTCTTTGTGAACTTCGTTCTGCGGGAGAACTTCATGTGAGACCTTCTGTCGGGGCTTCTTCAATGCGGGCTCGAGGGAGAGTTCGGCCTCGCTTGCGCTGGGGAGGTCGCGAGCGCGGTCGAACTTCATTCCGCCTCCTTGCGAGACCTCCTGCGGAGCTTTCTTGATCGGCGAATTGAGCGGGAGTTTGGCGGCCTTGAGCTCGACGCCGAACTTCATTCCCTCCTTTGCGAACCTCCTGCGGAGCTTCCTTGAAGACATACTCGAGGGGGAGTTCGGCCTCGCTTGCGCTGGGAGGTCGTGAGCGCAGGCCGAACTTCATTCCGCCTCCTTGCGAGACCTCCTACGGAGCTTCCTTGATGGCGAGCTCGAGCGGGAGTTCGGCGGCCTTGCTCACGTCGAACTTCATTCTGCCCTCTTGCGAGACCTTCTGCGGAGCTTCTTTGATGGCAGACTGAAGGGGGAGTTCGGCCTCGCTTGCGCTGGGAGGTCATGAATGTGGCCGAACTTCATTCCGCCTCCTTGCGAAACTTTCTGCGGGAGAACTTCTGCTCTCCGTTTCTCCTTCCTAAGGGCGATTGGTATGCCCAAATGCTCTTCCTTAAGGCCGGTTCCTCGCATCCTCATGGCGGGTTTGCTGGTAAAGTCTTCGCCAGAAGCTGTCGCACGGCCTGCGTCATCTCGGCGAGGGCACGAACTTGCTAGACTAGCAGTTTGAATAGCTCCACATCTATGGTGGCTTCAGGTAGAATACGGGCTGTCGGGGCTGAAACAGGAGCAGATGGATTTGGCACGGAGGTCGCTAACCGTCGAGTTGAAGCTCTCCTGGGAGGCATTTTCTCTTTAGAAAAGAACTCTAGAGAGGAAGAAGAGAGATTTCCGTGAAGGGAAGAGAGAAATCGTCGCCGAGCACTCCTTTAAGAATAAGGGGACCTCGAAGGTTCAGGCCCTTCCTCTAGCGCCAATCTGTTGACGCAGAAACTAGTCGTCGCCGGAATCAGCTGGAGCGGAGGTGGACAAGGTCGCCGCCGGGGATCTGCGGAACAAAGTCCCGTCCGAAGCCGGTGGGGGGTGGCTCCGGCAGGACCCTCCGACGATCAAGTCAGCTCTGACCAACAGGAATGGAGTGCTCGGGAATGAGTTCCGTGGAGCTTAGAGGAGAGAAGAGCTTAGAGATCAGAGGTTCAGAGATTAGAGTTAGCGTATTTGGAGGGTCCTTTTGTAGGCGGAGCTTGATGGTGGCGGGCCGCTCGAGGTGCATCGGATTTGATGCGGAGAGGGTGTCGTCAGGTCGAAAGCGACAGTCATACCGTCCGACAGTGGTGGGCTGCTCGAGATCTGGCGAAGCCACTGTAGCGTCGCCTGTGGCAGACTGATAGTGACCGTTCGTCCAGCTTTAATAATCATGGCTCTCAGAAAGCAGGCATTGATTGGTGGACTTTGGCATATATCGATCCCAAAGAAGTTCGGACTCCTGGAGAGGAAGCTCGGAAGAAATTCGGCTGCTGTAGGTGTCTGGCTGGAGCTGTGCGGCTGCTAAGGAGTTCGGCCGAGGGACAGCCATCGAGGAGTTCGGCCGGAGGACGACCACTGAGAAGTTCGGAAGGAACTCGGTCGGCCGAAGGGGATGTCTGGGAGAAGTCCGGCTCCTGAAGAAGTCCGGTCGAAGGAGATGTCTGGAGGGAGTTCGGCTCTTGCAGGCATCTGGCTGGAAGGGCACGGAGAGAGTTCGGCTCTTGCGAGAGTTCGATTGAAGTTCGGCCGCTAAGGGGTTCGGCTAAAGCCCGGCTGCTGGGAGTCCAAGGAGCTCGGCCGCTAAGCAGTTCGGTCGGCTAAAGGCGTTCGAAGGAGCTCGACCGCTGAGGAGTTTGGCTGGCTGAAGAGGTTCGGTCCGGACCCGGGAGTCCGAAGGAGCTTGGCCGCTGAGGAGTTCGACTGGCTGAAGGGGTTCGGTCCGGACGTTGGGAGTCCGAAGGAGCTCGGCCGCTGAGGAGTTCGGCCGGTTGAAGGGGTTCGGCTAAGACCCATCCGTTGAAGCTCTTTCGCGGCTATTGGTTGCATTAGGCAGAGCATCGAACTGGACTTCGGCAGGAGCGGGATTTATCCCCAACAATAGGGATGAAGTGAGTGAGAACTAGTTAAGATTGTTTGGTTATATGCAACATAAGCTATGGAGAGTAGGCTTGCCATACTGGTGTATACCGAGCATACCATACTGTACTAGTTTAAATCAAGACTTGGTTTGGAGCCGAACCGACCACCTTATTGGGTGTGTTGACATTGTACCAACATTGGACATTGTGGAAAATATTTTAAAAGGAATATCTGTCATATCCAAAAGGGCATCTTTTTGTTCTATGTTCAAACTAGGCGGGTAGCCTCCATTGTTGGTACAACCTTCAGAAGAAAAGTTTTAATTGCTTTTTAACAGTAGCATTCTTGCAGGTTCTGGGTTCCCACAACCATATGTTCATACTTGCTTTATGAGTTCTAGGCATATTGATGTTTTAGAACCTAGCATGAAGGAACTTTGTGTACAAATGAAGGACTATAGCATGAAGGAAAAGCAAACCAAAGATAAGTTTGTTTGTGCAATTTACTATTTGTGATGGTACATAACTTTGAATACATTATACTCCAATAACAAAATTATTTAAGAGATTAAGTAACACATCCTCAGTTTTGTTTTATAAGATTAGATTGTTTTTAATTGGTAAACTTTTTTTTTGTTTAAATATCAAAAACTTAGTTGAAAAGATCTCGAGCTTTATTAAAGATTATGTATTGTGTCTAGAAGCATAAATTTTATATTTTAAATAACCATGACAAAACAATCCTTGTAGGGTTCATTTCATAGTTTGCTTTCTTGTTATCCATGTATCCAGTTGCAGAGCTGGCATCAAACTATCACCCTTTCTCCTATCAACCTGCATTGTGAAGCTCTTAGTTTTAGTTAAAAATAACTTTAATGTGGAATTTAGAGTGTTCTTGCAGCTTTTGTTTATGATATATGGTATACCATGATTTTGTTCTGACTCCCTGATGAGTGATGACACAATTGTGTGATCATGACAGATGGACAATACCTTAATTGATGACCGAAGGATACATGTGGATTTCAGTCAAAGTGTTGCTAAATTATGGAGCCAGTATAGGCATGGTAAAAGGAGTCATACAAATAAAGGTAAGCTTTAAGGTCTTTCTGTCATTTCGATTTGATATTGTTATTTAAACATTGTCCGTTGTCTAGGATTATGTGCATGAGCTCTTGCACTATAAAAACTAGAAGTACTCATATTCGGATTTTCTCTTTTCTATTAGTTATAAGACTATCTCAAAAGCTTATTTCTTGCATGAGATATTGTTTGCTAATGACAAATAAAAAATCCACACTTAAGATGTTGTGTTGTGCTAGTTAATTCCAAAATGGAAGATGTAAAAACTATGGCTCTGCATATCAAGCCTGTCACATATATAAAAGGGTGTCCCAGTGTACTACACAACCAAGACAGTGATGAGATCTCTACCTCTAAGGGGATTGAGGACAAAAGTTTTGAGAATCCAAGATAAGGTCATGGTGAGGCGGGCCATTTATCATTGCAATAGATGACAAGCGAAAGTGCAGAACCATGGCATCCTAACAGATCGAGAGATTTGAATTGTGTTCCTGCATAACCTGATCAATTCAATCAGGCACTTGTCATTAATTTTCATTGTTCAACTATTTGACAAGAGGAAACCAGAGCTCTGCCCTCCCCTTCTACCGATCCAAGGGATGGAAGGGTAGAGGCCTTTGGTATCCCTTCTAGTCTTCTAGTCAAGAATTGGGGCTTGGTAATTACTGGTCATTATGTTTTTCTCTAATGCTTTTCTTCATTCATGGTTCAATATTTTGGTTAATGCTTTTCTTCATTCATGGTTTAATATTCTGGTGTCCGAGGCATAGAGGAAGCATATCAAGCCATATGGTGGTTAAACTCTATTATGGTGATGATACTGTAGAAAAATAGCTTGACACCAGAATGACAAAAAATAAAAAAGAAAAGATTAATTTACATTACATGAAACAAAATTACCATGAAGTGGCAATGGATTCATTGGCGAGTTTTTTTTTTTTTTTTATAAAAAAAAAACACTACAGATATGATTTTTTTTATCACAAAGATATATGAATTATAGGAATAGGAAGGACTCATATTTATGCATCCACATTATAGGTAAAAGGAGACCAAGAAATTCCATACAATTTTGTTGCACTAAAACCTGAATCATTCTACGTGTTGGGGATAAATCCCGCTCCTGCCGAAGCCCGGCCCGACGCTCAGCCCAATGTAACCAGTAGCCGCTGAAGAGCTTTAGCGCCACGGTCCGGGCCGAACTGCCTAGCCAGGCCGAGCCCCAAGGTCCGGGCCGAACTGCCTAGAGGCCGAACTCCCCTGCGCCAAGGATCGGGCCGAACTGCCTAGAGGCCGAACTCCCACCGCCAGCCGAACTTCCTGGCGGCCGAGCTCCTTGGACTCCAAGCGGCTGGACTTCTTCGGGAGACGGACTCCTCCCAGACGCCCGTTCGGCCATCCGAGCTCCTCCGGGGTTTTCCCTTCAGCCGAACTCTCCTACGAGCCCGAACTCCTTCGGGCCTCACGGCCGAACTCCTTCGGACCGACCCCAGGCGAGCCCCTGCAGTCGAACTCCTTCGGACTTCCCACGGCCGAACTCCTTCGGACTGACCCCAGGCGAGCCCGTGCAGCCGAACTCCTTCGGACCGACTTCAGGCGAGCCCAAGTGGCCGAACCCCTTCGGACCGACCCTAGGCGACCGAACTCCTCAGCAAGCCCTGGCCGAACCAACTAGCAACCTAAGTCCTTCAACTGGCCAGCCGAGCCTCTTCGGGCCTCTCGGCGGTCGAACTCCTCGGCAACCGTCCCGCGGCCGAACTCTACAGATGGCCGACCCTTCAGCCAGACGAACTCCCCCAGCTTCCCCCTCGGCCGAACTCTGTTACAAGTCCGAACTCCATTGGACGAACTGTCGCCTGCGGCAAGACCGGACGACGCCTTCCTCTCCGTACCGGACTCCGTGCGGCCCACGGCTCGCCGGTTATGGCTCCCACGATCCACCGGACGACGCCTTCCTCTCCGTACCGGACTCCATGCAGGCCCACGACTCGCCGGTATGGCTCCCACGATCCACCGAACGACGCCTTCCTCTCCGTACCGGACTCCATGCGGCCCACGACTCGCCGGTATGGCTCCCACGATCCACCGGACGACGCCTTCCTCTCCGTACCGGACTCCATGCGGCCCACGCCTCGTCGATATGGCTCCCACGATCTACCGGACGACGCCTTCCTCTCCGTACCAAACTCCATGCTGCCCGACGACTCTCTGCCAGACGGCACAGCCGTCACCATCAACTAAGCTCCGCTATAAAAGGACCCCTCCCGACATACTAAGGCTAAGCTTTCTGAACTCTCGACTCTCTAAGCTCTCTGAACTCTCGACTCTCTAAGCTCTCTGAACTCTCGACTCTCTAAGCTCTCCTCCACATCTCTAAGCTCCGGAACTCATTCCGAGCACTCCATTACTGTTGGCCGGAAACTAACTTGACCGTCGGAGGGTCCTGCCGGAGCCACCACCCCACCGGTTCCGGACGGGACTTCGTTTTGCAGGTCCCCGGCGGCGCCCAGCGGCCTCGATTTGCGGCGACCTCCGGCGGCGACGGATTTCTGCACCAACAGATTGGCGCTAGAGGAAGGGCCTGAACCTTCGAGGTTCCCTTGTTCTTAAAGGAGTGCTCGGCGACGATTTCCTTCCCCTGCTCCGGATCTCTCTTCTCCCTCTTCAGTATTCCTTTTCTGGAAAGAAAAATGCCCCCCAGAAGAGCCTCGACCCGGAGGTCGGCAGCCTCCGCGGCCCGATCCCGTTCGGGTCCGTCCGCTCCCACTCCGGCCCCGGCGAACACGGGCCCGCTCCGTACTCACGGTGGATGCGGAGCGGTTCGACCTGCTTGCCCAGCAGGTCCGCGATCTTACGGAGGCGGTGCAGGGCGGTGCAGGCCACGCATTCGCGAGGTCCGGCGCCCACTCGACCGGCGCGGGGTTCCCCGGAGCCCGGGAACCCAGTCCAGGAGCGACCGATGTGGGCTACCCGACCTCCGGCCCTCGGAAGAGAAGGGCAGCCGGCAAGGAGCCCCTGCTCGGACCGCGGCTCGACCCAGGGAGAGGCTTCACACCTATTCCGCGAGAAGACCTTGGGGATTAAGGATCGCGAAGACTTTCCTGGATCAAAGGCTCTTGGAGATGGGACGACGCATAGAAGAACTTCGTCATACTCCTTCCTCCCGCGGTAACGATATTTGCACTGATCCTCCCTTCTCACAGAAAATTATGCAGGAACAGGTACCGCCGAACTTCAAGCTCCCGCATTTTGAAAGCTACGATGGGACCACTTCGACCCGGTCGACCACCTTTGGAGGCCTTCAGGACTACGATGCTGCTCCATGGCGCGCCTGATGCCATCTTGTGTCGGGCTTTCCCTTCTACCCTCAAAGGGAGCGGCCAGGAATTGGTACTCGGCGCTTAAGCCGGGCACCATCCTGTCATTTGACCAAATGAGTCAACAATTCGCGGCCCACTTTGTCAGCAGCAAGCGGCCGCGCAGAGGCTTCGGATTCCTTGTTGGCCATCAGGCAAAAAGAGGGGGAAGCCCATCCGGGCTTACGTCACCCGGTTCAACGCTGCCGCGCTGGAAGTCCGGAACCTGGACCAATCGGTTGCTATGGCCGCGCTCAAGGGCGGCCTTCAGAAGAACGACCTGTTGTTCTCCCTGGAAAAGAAATATCCCAGGGATTTCGCTGACATGCTAGCTCGGGCGGAAAGCTATGCCCGGGCAGAGGAGGCTTTTGAGGCCAAGGATAATGAAGCTCGCGACAAGCGACGAGTAGGCAGAGCGGGAAGGCCCGCCGAAGAAAGAAAGCGCACCGAAGCTTGGCCGCGCTCCCGAACTCCGCCTGGCCGCGGGCGAGCCCGGACTCCACCTCAGGCTCGGGGGCGGGAAGCCACCTGACGGAAGGGCACACCGAATTCCCCCCCGACGCCGAAGTCCCCTCCGGCGCCGAAGTTCCCCCCGGCGCCGAGGTTCTCCCCCGCGACGAGGTTCATCTCCGCGCCAAGGTTCTCCCCTCCGGCGGCGTTTTCACAGCTACGCCCCCCTCAACGCCTCGAAGGCTCAAGTGCTGCTGGAGATCAAGGGAAGACTTCCGGAGCCGGAGAGAATGCGTTCCCATCCCAGAAAACGCAACCCCAACAAGTTCTGCCTTTACCACCGTGACCACGGTCACGATACCGAGGAGTGCATCCAGCTCCAGGATGAAATCGAGGAGCTGGTCCGGCGGGGCAGGCTTGGCCGATTCCTGCGAAGACAACCTAAAGAGCGGGAAGATCGGCCGAGAATGTTGCCGCCGGATGAGGAGGATCGGCAGGAGGATCGGCCGCCTCTTGGCGTCATTAACACCGTCTCGGGAGGACCGCAGCAGGAAAAGACCGACGAATCCGAGGGACCGGCGAAGAGGCAGAGGACCTCGGAGCCCGTGACCTTCACCAAGGCAGACGCCCAAGGGATCCGATTTCCACATAACGACGCGGTTGTAATCTCTTTAAACGTCGCTGATTATGATGTACGCCGCGTTTTGGTGGATAATGGAAGTTCGGCGGACATATTGTTTTATGATGCCTTCTTAAAAATGTCCCTACCTGACACCCGCTTAGGGCCTGTAAATTCCCCCCTGGTAGGATTTGCCGGACACGCCGTTCCGGTCGAAGGCATGGTGACTTTGGCGGTGACGGCGGGCCAATCCCCAAAATTGGCCAAGGCGCGGATCGACTTTCTGGTCGTGAAGACCCCGTCCACCTATAATGCAATCCTTGGGCGACCCGGCCTAAACGCATTACGGGCGGTTGTGTCAACCTACTACTTAAAGATGAAATTCCCGACGAGCCACGGAGTCGGCGAGGTCAGAGGAGACCAGGCCCTGGCGAAGTACTGCTACTCAGTTGCCCTGCGCGGGGGAGGCCGGCCCGACCCTTGCCTTGTTGATGGGCTGGACGTCCGCGACGACCTCACTGAAGAACGGGGCGAACCTGCGGAAGACCTCGTCCCTGTGTCCTTACACGACGGAGACCCGGGGCATGAGGTGCGGATCGGCTCCAACTTGGCGGCCGAGGTTAGGAGACAGCTCGTCGCTTTCCTCAGAAGGAATGCGGACGTCTTCGCCTGGGCCCCAGCGGATGTACCAGGGATCGACGCCGATGTTATAGAGCATCGGCTGGCCATCGACCCAAGGCACCGACCCATCAGAGAAAAGTTGCGTCGCCAAGCCCCAGAGAGACAGAAGGCGGTAGCCGAAGAAGTGGATAAGCTCCTCGAGGCCGGACTCATCCGGGAGGTCAACTATCCGACCTGGGTCTCGAACGTGGTCCTCGTCAAAAAAGCAAACAACAAATGGAGGATGTGCGTCGACTTCAAGAAGTTGAACAAAGCCTGCCCAAAGGACAGCTACCCCCTGCCGAGGATCGATCAGCTGGTGGACGCTACCTCGGGCCACGAGCTCCTCACTTTTATGGACGCATTTTCTGGTTACAACCAGATACGCATGGCGCCCGAAGGATGAAGAAAAGACCACCTTTATTACTGACCGAGGTCTCTACTGTTACAGGGTCATGCCTTTCGGACTCAAGAATGCAGGAGCCACCTACCAGCGCTTGGTCAATAAGGTCTTCAAGGGGCAGATCGGCCGCAACATGGAGGTGTACGTGGACGACATGCTAGTCAAAAGCCGAGCCTCGACGGACCACCTCGCCGACCTTGAAGAAACCTTCGGTGCGCTTAGGAGGCACAAGATGAAGTTGAACCCGACCAAGTGCGCCTTCGGCGTGACCTCCGAAAAATTCCTAGGATTCATGGTGTCGAGACGCGGAATCGAGGCAAATCCCGAGAAAATCCGAGCCATCCAGGAGATGACTGCCCCGAAAACAATTAAGGAAGTTCAGCGCCTGGCTGGGAAGGTGGCGTCCCTGAACCGCTTTGTCTCGAGGTCGGCCGAGCGGTGCCTGCCTTTCTTCCAGGTCCTCAGGCGACCGAAAGATTTTTGCTGGACAGCGGAGTGCAAACAGGCATTCGAGGAGCTTAAAAACTACCTCGGCGCACCCCCACTGCTGGCAAAGCCCGAACCTGGAGAAGGGCTGCTCCTATACCTAGCTGTCTCTCCAATGGCCCTGGCGGCTGTCCTGGTCAGGGAAGATGCGAAGGCGCAACAACCAGTCTACTACGTGAGCCGAGCCTTGAGGGACGCGGAGACCAGGTACTCCAAGTTAGAAAAACTAATTTACTGTCTTCTGATCGCAGCCAGGAGGCTCCGACCTTACTTTCAGGAGCATACCATCAACGGTCCTCACGGACCAACCAATAAGAGCCGTCCTCCACCGAGCAGACGCTTCAGGAAGAATCGCCAAATGGGCGATCGAAGCTCACGGAGTTCGACATCAATTACCGGCCCAGGCCATCGATCAAGGCTCAGATACTGGCGGACTTCGTGCTGGAATGCACCGCACCAGTTGAAGCCGAGCTTGAATCAAGCGAGGCTATCATCGGAGGGAGACCAGGCCCCAACGAAGCCGAGCTGTGGCGGTCGAGCTTCCCTGAAGAAAGGGCCGACCTCCTTGAAGGCGCCTGGGTTCTGCATGTGGATGGCTCGTCCAACTCTAGCGGGGCCGGCGCAGGGCTGGTCCTGGTTAGCCCCGAGGGGATCGTCACCGAGTACGCATTGCGCTTCGAGTTTCCCACAACCAACAATGGGGCCGAGTATGAAGCGCTGATAGTCGGGCTGCAGATAGCCAGGGAATTGAAGGTGGGTCGGCTTCAAGTCTATAGCGATTCCCAGTTGGTGGTCGGTCAGGTCGGCGGCAGCTACGAGGCGCGGGAGGAAAGCATGGTGATGTACCTCGGGAAGGTGAAGAACTTAATACCAGCCTTCGACAGCTTCGACATTCGGCACATCCCAAGGACCGGGAATACAAGGGCCGACCTCCTCTCCAAGTTGGCCACCTCTGCCCCGGCCGAACTACCAAAAGAGGTGTTTCTGGAAACTCTGAAGTGCCCGACCACCGAGGAACCTCAGGCCGTCCTGCGGACGGACTTCGAGCCCAGCTGGATCGATCCGCTGATCGCCTACCTCGAAGAAGGGGTCCTCCCTCACGACCGGAGAGAAGCTCGGAAAGCTCAGGAGTCAAGCCTCCCGCTACGTCATGTACGAGGGCAGGTTATATAAAAGGTCGTACTCCCTCCCGCTGCTGAGGTGCCTCCGACCCTCTGAGGCCTGCATCGCGCTACAGGATGTCCACGAAGGACTCTGCGGAAGTCACGCGGGAGCCAGATCCCTATCGCAAAGACTACTTCGGCAAGGGTACTACTGGCCAACCCTACTTCGTGATTCCACGGAATACGTGAAGAGATGTGACCGCTGCCAGAAGAACGCCAGCGTGCAAAGGCAGCCGGCATCCGAACTCACTCCGCTCACTGCACCCTGGCCCTTCGCGCAGTGGGGGATGGACATCCTCGGCCCCTTTCCAACGGCGTCCGGGCAACGGAAGTTCCTCCTGGTCGCGATTGACTACTTTACCAAGTGGGTCGAGGCGGAACCACTAGCGAAGATCACCGAGGCCAAGGTGCAGGACTTCGTCTGGAAGACGCTGATCTGCCGGTTCGGCCTGCCCCGAGCCCTCATAACCGATAATGGGCGACAGTTCGCTGGAGCCCGGTTTGCCGAGTTCTGCGAAGGACTAAACGTCTCCCACCACTTCACGTCGGTGGCTCATCCGCAAGCCAATGGGGAAGCCGAAGTGACCAATCGGACCCTGCTGCAAGGCCTCAAAACGAGGCTCGACAGGGCAAAGGGGGCCTGGGCAGACGAACTCTACCACGTCCTCTGGGCATACCGAACAACGCAGAGGGTACCGACCGGCGAGACGCCCTTCGCCTTGGCCTTCGGCACCGAGGCAGTCATCCCGATCGAGCTCAAACTTCCATCTGCTCGAATCGTGGGCTTCAACGAGCAACTCAACCCCCAGGACCTCAGAGCCAACCTCGACCTTCTAGAAGAAAAGAGGGAAGCGGCCCGCATCCGGATGGCCACCTACCAACGGAAGGTGGCTCGGTATTACAATTCCAGAGTCAAAACAAGGCATTCAGAGTTGGGGATTGGTGCTCCGACGAGCAGCCGTCTCTCAGCCCCAGAGTCAAGGGAAGCTCGTCCCAAATTGGGAAGGTCCGTACGAAGTGGTAGAGGTCGTCCGACCTGGAACCTATCGCCTAAAGGAGCTCGGAGGACTAACGCTTCCCCGACCTTGAAACTCGAAAAACCTGAGAATGTACCACCAATAGTTTCCCTCAATAAAACCTTGTTACTCGACACTATCGTTTCAGGGTCGCTAAAAAAAGAAAAAAAAAAAAAGAGAAGAAGCGAGCGGAAAATGTCCCGCTAGGAACGGGAGGAGAACCTCGTCCTAGCGTGAGCAAAGTCAAAGGCCCCGTTCGCAAAGGACGGGATGGGGGGAGAAGCGAGGACGACGGTCCTCATGTGCCTCCACAGCCGGCTAGGAACAGGAGGAGAACCTCGTCCTAGCACGAGCAAAGTCAAAGGCCCCGTTCACAAAGGACGGGATGGGGGGAGAAGCGAGGACGACGGTCCTCATGTGCCCCCACAGCCGGCTAGGAACAGGAGGAGAACCTCGTCCTAGCACGAGCAAAGTCAAAGGCCCCGTTCACAAAGGACGGGATGGGGGGAGAAGCGAGGACGACGGTCCTCATGTGCCCCCACAGTCGGCTAGGAACAGGAGGAGAACCTCGTCCTAGCACGAGCAAAGTCAAAGGCCCCGTTCGCAAAGGACGGGATGGGGGGAGAAGCGAGGACGACGGTCCTCATGTGCCCCCACAGCCGGCTAGGAACAGGAGGAGAACCTCGTCCTAGCGTGAGCAAAGTCGAAGGCCCCGTCCACGAAAGGACGGGATGGGGGGAGAAGCGAGGACGACGGTCCTCATGTGCCCCCACAGCCGGCTAGGAACAGGAGGAGAACCTCGTCCTAGCGTGTGAGCAAAGTCGAAGGCCCCGTCCACCAAGGACGGGATGGGGGGAGAGGCGAGGACGACAGTCCCCATGTGCCCCACAGCCCGTTGGGAACAAGAGGAGAACCTCGTCCTGACGCGAGCGAGGTCCAAGGCCGAGCCCCAGAGTCTACGGCAAGCTTCACTGCAGAAGACGAGGTCTCCTTCAGACCTCAGCTTCAACTTCGGTATCAGCATCAGCGGGAGACGGGATCTCCCCCAAGCGATCATAACCTTGACTGCAAAAGAGGTCTCCCCCGAATCGACTTCGGTTGATGAAGGCAATGTCAACTCCGACCCTGACCACGGGGGGCAACATTGACTCCGGCCTCAACGTCGGCTTCACCAATTTTGGCTGGAAACGAGTCCCACTTCAACTCCAAACATCGACTGGGGATGAGACCTCCCCCGAGCTTCAGCTGCAACAAATGCGGAGCCTGGAAGGAGACTTCGGCAGTCGCCTGTTTTGGTACTCCCTTCCTTCAATTTTTGAACTCGGGAGTGGGGGGGCTACTGTTGGGGATAAATCCCGCTCCTGCCGAAGCCCGGCCCGACGCTCAGCCCAATGTAACCAGTAGCCGCTGAAGAGCTTTAGCGCCAAGGTCCGGGCCAAACTGCCGCGCCAGGCCGAGCCCCAAGGTCCGGGCCGAACTGCCTAGAGGCCGAACTCCCCTGCGCCAAGGACCGGGCCGAACTGCCTAGAGGCCGAACTCCCACCGCCAGCCGAACTTCCTGGCGGCCGAGCTCCTTGGACTCCAAGCGGCTGGACTTCTTCGGGAGACGGACTCCTCCCAGATGCCTGTTCGGCCATCCGAGCTCCTCCGGGGTTTTCCCTTCAGCCGAACTCTCCTACGAGCCCGAACTCCTTCGGGCCCCACGGCCGAACTCCTTCGGACCGACCCCAGGCGAGCCCCTGCAGCCGAACTCCTTCGGACTTCCCACGGCCGAACTCCTTCGGACTGACCCCAGGCGAGCCCGTGCAGCCGAACTCCTTCGGACCGACTTCAGGCGAGCCCAAGTGGCCGAACCCCTTCGGACCGATCCTAGGCGACCGAACTCCTCAGCAAGCCCTGGCTGAACCAACTAGCAACCTAAGTCCTTCAACTGGCCAGCCGAGCCTCTTCGGGCCTCTCGGCGGTCGAACTCCTCGGCAACCGTCCCGCGGCCGAACTCTACAGATGGCCGACCCTTCAGCCAGACGAACTCCCCCAGCTTCCCCCTCGGCCGAACTCTGTTACAAGTCCGAACTCCATTGGACGAACTGTCGCCTGCGGCAAGACCGGACGACGCCTTCCTCTCCGTACCGGACTCCGTGCGGCCCACGGCTCGCCGGTATGGCTCCCACGATCCACCGGACGACGCCTTCCTCTCCGTACCGGACTCCATGCGGCCCACGACTCGCCGGTATGGCTCCCACGATCCACCGGACGACGCCTTCCTCTTCCGTACCGGACTCCATGCGGCCCACGACTCGCCGGTATGGCTCCCACGATCCACCGGACGACGCCTTCCTCTCCGTACCGGACTCCATGCGGCCCACGCCTCGCCGGTATGGCTCCCACGATCTACCGGACGACGCCTTCCTCTCCGTACCAAACTCCATGCTGCCCGACGACTCTCTGCCAGACGGCACAGCCGTCACCATCAACTAAGCTCCGCTATAAAAGGACCCCTCCCGACATACTAAGGCTAAGCTCTCTGAACTCTCGACTCTCTAAGCTCTCTGAACTCTCGACTCTCTAAGCTCTCTGAACTCTCGACTCTCTAAGCTCTCCTCCACATCTCTAAGCTCCGGAACTCATTCCGAGCACTCCATTACTGTTGGCCGGAAGCTAACTTGACCGTCGGAGGGTCCTGCCGGAGCCACCACCCCACCGGTTCCGGACGGGACTTCGTTTTGCAGGTCCCCGGCGGCGCCCAGCGGCCTCGATTGCGGCGACCTCCGGCGGCGACGGATTTCTGCACCAACACTACGTATTGGTAAGTATAGCTATTAGTGATTATCGAGAAAAGGAATATATTATTGCTACCCATAAAAATTTGGATAGCTTCCACCATTGTGGGGTTGGGGGAGGTCTGATTTATGTAGCCTTACCATAGTGTATGGAGAGGTTATTTTCATGTTTCGAATTGTGGCACCTAGGTCAGAATCTGCAATCATACTGTTGCACTAAAGCCTGCCCTTTGCCTGTCACGTATATCATCAACAAAATATGGCGAAAAACTTAACAGGGCTGATGTATGTAGCCTTACCCTAGTGTGTGGAGAGGTTATTTCCATATTTTGAACTATGACATCTAGATCAAAATCGGCAACCATACAATTGCACCAAAGCCTGCCCTCTGCCTGTCACATACATCACCAACAAAATATGGTGGAAAACTTAACAGTCTGCTTCTTTATGTTCAACCTCCATAATATTTGAGCTTCTTTGAACTTCTAAAATGAGGCTTTTAGATACTAATCTATCCAGAGATAAGCTTCTACTTGTATACAATATTTGATTCCCACCAAGCAAAATTTTTGATAATTACTCTATATACATTTCATCTTCTAAATTTTCTTGGAGAATTACATTGAGGCATTGCATTTGTTTAAGGCCAATGTTGATTTGTAGCCAGAGAAATCATTCCTGTAATATTAAGCATGTTCATTAGCAACCAATCTAGCTTTTAATCCTTTAACCACATTATTAGGAAAAGCATATTACTTAGACCTTATTTGGTTGCTTCCATGGTTTGAACCTTGGACAAACCCAACATGGGCTACCAGTGAGGAGAGGGGTATTAGTAGGAATTTTTTAATTGGGGAGCAGTGTTCATACAATTATTAAAAAATTTGAAATGCTAGAAATGATATTTCAAAAGGAATCTATTATTCTATTTTATTTTGGGATTGTGAGATCAGGCTCCCTAGTTGCAGGAGACTTCTCTTCTATTTGTACAGCCCATGCTCCTTGGTCCAACTGACAACTTATGCATCTAAACATGCCTTTAGTAGTGTGGATTCAAAAACCAGCAGAATGGGATGATACCATTGTTATAGTATTACACCAAAGCAAAATCGGTATTGGTACTGGTGTCAGGACATCAGGACCACAAGATTGGGACACACCAGCTGTGCCGATCAATATCAACTCATACCAAGTCCAGTATGGCTCATATGAAGTCTGTACTGATGAGAAAGACATTTTTTTTGAAAGAAAGCATGGGAAAGGGACAAGTCAGCTATCTCGACTGGTAGGATCCAGTACCAAGGCTGGTTTGGCCGGTATCAAGCCTATCTTGGTTGGGACAGCATTTTTTTTTTTTAAATGGTTGGGGTCTAGCATGCTTGATCATCCTGAGGCTGAGAATTGGTGTGGTATGGGTTGGTATCACACCATTCCATGGAAAAATTAGTACCACCCTTTGTACCAATATTTTAATCATTGTTTAGTAAGGTTATCTTTTGTAACAACCGATGTGATAAACTTCCACATGTTTTTACCCTAGCCCCCTTGTATTTCACTACATGACATGAACTTACATGAGAGTGGCCGAATGATTGAAAGTTGTTTGCACATTTATTCTTTTCCCAGTCAACGACCTGTTGTCTGCCATCAATGCTTGAAGGATCATTGATGAAACGATCAGCACTCGGACATTTACGGGTTATTTGTTACACCTCAATGAGAGGGCTTAAAATTCACCATGTGATCAGCAAGGATGGCCAAAACACTAGGCTTGATTTGATTTTTAAGGCCTTTGATGATCTGATTTATTATTTGTTTTAACTGATTCATGCATTGAACAATCAAAAAGATTACAAATACAAGAACTTCAAGAAAGCCTAAAATTTCAATAGTTGAAAATAAAACATGTAAAAAAGACTACAAACCTGCAAATGATTGAAAGAACATAAACTACATGATAAAGAGCCGTAGAAGCCCCATCCAATGCAGAAATCCAAATCATTTATGGAGTTGGGTGCTGTTATAGAGTAGATAAATTCTCCATTAGATAGCTTTCTCCAACATAGAGAATCTCCTTGGTGGTCTCTTCCTTGAATTCCAGCAAAAACTACTTTTGTATAGTTATTTTTAGCAACAACTACTGTCTAATCAGGAGTCCTATGCAAACTCTTTGGTAGTTGTCTCATATTTAAATTTTGATGGCAGTTTTCTCCAGAAGTAACTTCTCGTAAGTGGCTTTTCTGCTTGTATGTCACTTGTCAAAATTCTGTGTGTGTGTGATTCCATCCTAAAAAACCAAACTTTGAAAAGTGGTGAAGAAAACATGACCATCCATGTTTATCTATTAGAAGGAAATAAACCTTTCTTTAATGTGAGTTTTAATAGGACTGAAACGTGTGTTCGTGGGAGAGAAAATAAGACAGTATGTAGGGGAAAAAATATTTTGAACTGGACTCTTGCTCACAATTCTGGGAAAAAAAATCCAATTCACAACGAATTCTCACCTATCTTTTCTGAAAAGCTGGACTCTAAATAGCAAGGAAAAAAATCTTTTAAAAACTAAGCAGACCAAAACTGCATATGTCAGGCATTCCAATATATCTCAAATAATTATCTTCAATCATTTGACATCTATTTTCTTTTCCACGTAATCAATACTACATGTAGTATTATTAATTAATAAACATGAGTTGCTTGAACTAACATAAATATGTTATGTTTGATATGCCTCTCAGTAAATCTTGTTTTTCTTAATAAGCTACAAGCTGCTTGAGGCAAACCAGAGACTGATGGGATCGTCTAGAACAGGTGCCCTTTGATCCTCCACTTTGAAGAGATGCATCTTCCTGACTCTTACGTGTATTTGTTGTCTGTCTTGGATGGGAACTTACTAGTTTACCACCAGACAGAAATGGGTATTTGAAGATCCAATTAATGACATGAAGTTTTAAAAATCACTATTGGTGGTGCTGCAAATGAAGTGAGCTGTTCATGGACAGCTTAAGCTTGGCCCACATTGGGCTCTCAACTTTGTTTGATTAGAAGTCAACAGCGGCACAGAGCTCAAGTCACATATTAAGCCTCAGCTTATAGATGAGCCAGGTCTGAATAGGCTGCAAGCACGATGGCAGCATAAACATTTGCAGCTGAGCTTGGATCAAGCTTGAGCCGATCTTGCTCTTTTGTATGGCAGTCTGAGTATCAACTTGAAATCTTAGCTCATTCTACTCATTTTCAGCCAGAACAATCACTAGTGATTATAAGTTTTTTTTGGCTTAGATTTAACAATTACACATGTTTGATTCTTACATCAGTAATTTTAGCTGCTGTTTCTTTGGTGATTGACAGGAGACTCTAGCATATTGTGTGTATGCTCTAGTTGTTTTAATTTATATGACCTCTTACCTCAGCTTATATATTTCTTTCTAATAGAAGTGCGTTCCACAATCCCATAACATGAGATGACCTCTCATCTAACTACAATGCTTCAGTCTAGTATGACTTTCTGAAAATAATGGTGCAGATGGCTGCTTCAAATGTGGTGCTCCTGATCACTTTGCCCAGGATTGTGATCAACAGCCTGATAATGGACAAAGAGGTCCAAAATATGTGCTGAAAGATGATAACACGCAGCGTGGTGGAGATGATCATCAAAGGTCTGTGTGCGTGCGTGCGTGTCTGTCTGTTTTTTTTCTGTTGTGTCTGTGAACCTTGTGCTCATGCAGAAAAATCTCTGGCCAGGTACGACATGTTGTTTGACGAAGATAATATGGATAGCGAACACACAAGGCAAGAACAAACGAAGAAACGTAAGACAGACCACCATAATTACGAGCATTCTACAGGAAGAGGTTATGATAAGAAAGGCTCAGAGAGACAAAGGCATGATGATAATGGGAGCAGACGTATTAGAGAATATGAGAGCAATCAAGGAAGTAAGAGGCATTATGATCATCTAAGATATGAAGATAAAGAGCATCGAAGGCGGCACGATAGTAGTAGGCATCGTGATGATGGAGATAACAGAAGTTCCAGGAGCGGACGGCATGAAAATGATAGATCAGATGGTGATTGGCACAGGAAGGATGAGAGAGACCATCAGAAGAGAAGCAAAGACAGCGACAAACATCGGAAAGATGACAGATACTATGATAGGAAAAGTAGGGACCAGCACTATGAGTCATACAAGGAAAGAAGACATCGAGATGATAGACGAAAATGAGGGAAAAGACACATATAAGCTGCTCGTGGTTTGAGGCTGGATTGGTCTTCCGTCATCCTTTCAGCAATATGCTGTAATGCTGTGTGAAATTAGGACCTGAAGCTAAAAATTCTTGCTGGCATTCCATGATAGAAAGCATATGTGAATACTACAGAACTTAAGCTTGATCTTTTTCTTTATTTCTGGTACTGCATATCTCAATCTTAATAAAAAAAATAAAAAAAGAATAAGAAAATTACTCATTGCTTTCCTTTCCCATCAACCGGAATGTGGGAACACAATTGAAACCCCACAGAACTGAAATCCTCTACTTATTCTTAAATTTTAGCTACTGAAAGAATCTCCAAATAATATTCGAATCAATGAATTGCTTTCTCAACCATCAAATGAACAAATTTCTTCTGTTATTTGATGTTCAGAACTTTTTCATGAAATACTCGCAACTTATTTACGAACCAGCCTCTGTTGATGGTGAGATTTTTTGTCGCTGCTGCTGCTAATTTGTCTCTCTTTAGATTGGTTTGTTCAAGACAAAATTAAATTTGCAAAATATATTATTCTTTCACTGGATAAGAATTCTATGCAAATTTGAAAATACGCCGGCTTGTTTTCTCACTCGACCATTTAATCACTTATGATAATTCCATTTTCCTCAACTTTTCATTCTTCCCAACTTTTATCCAAAGAAATCATCCAAATCACTTCATACTGTTTGTGGTCTGTGTTCACTTCATATGTTGGTAGTGCGTGGGAAATTAATGTTAACCTTTTCCATGCATAACCATTTCTCTAAATGCCCAAAGTTGCATATCTTGGAGACATCTGTTATATGCACCAAGTTGCTAACCAATCATACAATGCAATACTTTTAATAGTTCACAATTTTAACAATATGATACATATTTGATCAGGGGAATGTCAAGGTTAGTAGTTCAATTATTCAAGTTTTGCTGCCTACAGTGGAGGATGGCAGGGACCAACTTTGTGTTGATAAAGTTAATAATTGTTGAATGCAAGTACCTAGATTTCATCTTGTCCTTGCCTTGATCTTGGCCCTTCCTCCCATTTTGGTTCTAAGAAATATGAAAAAAATTTAACTCACTAATGATATTGTTAATATTTGTTTGGTACATACTTGATGCATGGGTGATAGATCTTAATAATACTTAATTTTTTTATCTATATGATTTTAATATTGTAAATCTTTTTGGAAAAGAAAAAAAGGGCTATGTTACATCATAATTAATGATGTGAAGTTTCATTACAAAAGGACCACATTATTTCTATATTTGATGACATTTAATATCCAGGTAATCATGGGATTTTATATGCAAGTCTTTTGGTCTATACCTCATCTTAATACAGTTTTTTCAACCCTTGGGGAGGATGGAAAGAAGTGTACAAGCAACAAACAGAGAATTTGCATTGTCGAAAACCACAACCATCACCACAAGAAGAAGAAGAAGAAGAAGAGAAGAAGAAAAGACGCACACGCAAACACACGCACAACCATGTGTTGAAGGCAGCGAGGGAGGGGAGGGAAGAGAAAGAAGACAATGCAAGATAAGAAACTATTGCTTAAGTAAAGTCATCATAAAATAGCAAAACTTTGTACTTGTCGCCTTCCCATCATAGAGAGGGTAAAATCCTACAAGAAATCAAACTCAACACATACCGGTTCCTGACTGATATAAGATAGGCATCCAATTTGACACAGTTTTTAGTCTTCATTTGTGTTCCTTGTCAAACTTTATTTTTACTCCATAAAATCGAAATCTGCTCCCCATTAAACTTTTAGTTCAGAAGTAAAACCGTCTACCAAACTAAGTGATATAATCTTAATTTAATTGGGCAACTCCATAGCCCGTCCTCCTCCGGTGAATGGGTCGCAATCATCAATAACCTCCGGCAAGGAGCTTCAGAATTTACTTCATCAGAATATACTAAGAACACAGGAAATCCTTATATATATATATAGCAGAACTTTATTTTATATTGTGAACTGATAATGGTTTCTGTTGAGCACCCTAACTGAATTCTGGAATGTGTTCAATCAAACCTAACCAATAGCCTATAATTTCTATTGGCAATTTTCTTCACAGAAATTAACTACTAGTACACCAATAACTCGAGTTTAAACACCAAGCTTAAGCTAACGGTTTGAAATGATTTGTCAATTGAATGATGGATGCGATGTTTCCAATTAGCTTTTGGACTACTCATTTGTATCTTCTAGAGAAATACGCTATCAACTGGGATGACAGCTTTTATTAGCAGATGCTATCTTGTTCAAAGATGCCTTGACCAAGAATCCTTATCCTATATTTTGTGGGCTGACTTTTGTTGAAAACGGATCATAAAACATTGTCGTCGCACGATGAAGAATGCATCCTATAAACTTCTAAGTTTCCTAGGAACACCTAATCATTGAATCAATCTAATTCAGAGATGTCCCAGGTCCAACAGATTTTGTACAATGTGAATATTTTATCTTACTTCAATGGAATATGTAATAGTTGTGTTAATTATGAATTTTGGTCGAATCTTTGTTGTTATTGTACTTGAGAGTATCTGTATTATATTTAGCCTTATGGCTGAAGCTTTCTCCCCACCAGAAATAGTGTCACAGCTAATATTGATGCTATAAGTTTTGGATCAATGAGAACGTTAGATATTCTTACTGAATTTAACCAGAATCCATCATCAAACAGAAATAGAATTGTGGATTCAGAATGCTCCTTTGGACTACTGAGCATAGCATGTTGTAGCATGTACTTCATGTCTTCTTCAGCGCTTTAGGGAGGCTTCTGTACATCTCCTAACAAAATAAATAGTCTTTTTGATTGGAAAAGTTTCATGGATGATAGCACACACCAGCATGTGGAAGCGTATATCTCAGAGAAGTTTTCTTGTTCATCCATTCCAGGTTATGCGCTACGCTCACTGGGTGATTTTACTACCTAATCTACCTTGACACCGAACTAAATTAGACTTAAAGCTAGAATTCCATGATGCCAATCTATTTAGTCCCAAAGTTGGTTCTCTCTTCTGCATCGTAATCTTTCTGCAATATTTGATAACCAAGTTTCAAAACTCTTTGTGACAATTCAGGACCTCATCCAAAAAGATCGGCCGGAATGTATTATTTTTGATCATGTATAAGTATCCAAGGTCTTTCGAATAAATAATCGATGTGAGACTAAATACACGCCCGTAGGAATCCTCACATACTATCTCCGTTTAAGCCATCACGTCCTCGTCAGATTAAGAGTCCAAATTCACGTATCTATTCATAAACACCACGATCCATAAATGAACCTATGCTGTAGTATCTTCTAGTCTACATGAGCTATGTGTCGGATTTGCTCTGATATCATTTATAACAATCCAAGACCTTACTTAAAAAGACTAGCTAGAAAGTATGATTTAGATTTTTTGATTCTGTTTAAGTACCCAAAATCTTCTCGGCAAATAACTAATGTGAAACTAAATACCGAGTAAGATTTAAAGCTAAAATTCCATATGCCAATATCTTTAATCCCAAAGTTGGTTCTCTCTCCTGCATGGTCATCTCATAGCATCAGTAACTGTGCAATATTTGATAACCAAACTTTAAAACACTTAGCTTCAGATTAATATGGGAACAAGGTAAATAATTCAGATGAGTTTATCTATGTTTTTCATAGTTCCTACTGCGGGTTAAATAAAGGCAGATCAAACAAAAAAAATAGAGACTTTGCCTGGTCCTTTCTCCACTAACTGGGCTAGCTAGGTCTAATGCTGCCACTGGAAGCTGAGGTACTCTGGCCCCTGATGTCACCACAATTAGTCAGTGATCATGGAGAGACAAGGAAATCTCTATGGTGTCCACCATGCAGCTAAAAAAGCTTCCAAACGTGAAAAGAATGGCTTGCTGGATCCCAATACAAATCGGGTAGCAGAGGAAAGCAAGATCCTCCTGTGACCATTGTTGTTTTGTGCCTTTGGGACCTGTCCTCTTACTGTCTTGCCCTTCACAAATGCTGAAACCCCTGAAATACTGTGTTTAAAGAAGAAGAAAAAAAAAACAAATGCTTTCAAAAGAAGAGTTAAATTAACTAGTAAAAGAACAGTAAAAGCTTGGATTCTATCTAGCAGAATGTACCACTATGCTTTTTTTCCTTTAGTACCTTGTCTCTTTTCTTGGTTTCAGATGCTTCTCATACCACTGGGACTAAGAACTTTCAGTATGGGGTGGGCCAAAATCCTTGTTATCTTTTGCTCTCATGTTCTGTGATGTATCCAGAAGCGTTCCATTCTCTAGTGTATCTTGTGATCAGGAGTGGGGGACTACATGAAGTTTGTCCAAACTCCCACCGAAGTGTGAATACGAGAAAAAAGAACCGGACACTATATATTATTCTAGATAATACTATATTACACTATATATTAAGCTGGATAATACTTCATAAAATACAATTAAGCATAAACTTTATAATGTAATACAAAGTTGTATGTAAGATCATATAGAAAAAGTGTAGGTGAATCATAGGACAGAAAGATGGGCAGAGATGAATTTATAATTTGGAGTGATGATTGGATAAAAATTAATGGTGAAGAAAAGATAAATGTTTGATCATAAGATGATGACATAAGGTTGTGATTTTTATGGTGACCGGAGCTTATTATGTTGCACCAAAGTTGGACTTATATTTGCCACTCGGTGTTAATGACAGACCATATGCTTAATTGTGTTGTCGTTGAATACCTCCAATATGCCAATAATGCTGACCCATATCTAGATAAGCTTCTATTAGTTTTTATTTTAGAAGTTTTGGACAACTTACGGGCATTAAGAAAAGCAAGGGAATCAAGATCTAGAGCATCTACCACCACGCCAGATCTTTTCAATTTCATGATTAATGTCCCCCAATGAACACTGACAACCTTTCAATCTTGTTGACTTTATTTTGGAGCTGCTCTTGCTTAGATTCTTTGATCACTTTTTGCCACAACAAGTTGGAGGGTAACTTCCATTGGAACACTTTAAATAGATCAAGATGCTTTCGGCCATGTGAGGCTTCCTTTTCCTTTTTTCCCCTTAAGCTAGTTATCTTCAATTGTTAGCGGCTTTGTTTAAAACATGGCAAGCTTTTAAGGCTAAATCATAGACCATGTGAACTATGATGATTGACGGTACTTTTAATTCTAAATATTCACATAAAAAGGGATAAAGGGGATCAAGAGTGAGTACATACGTACGTACGTATGTATTCATGCATGCATATATATGAATATAATCAAAATTTTATATTCGGTTTTGAATTTAGAAATATTAAAAATGATCAAACAACATCAAGCATGACCCCTAGCCTCCTAAGCTAACGGTGCGGGTTTGATGTATGTATATGAATTTTGTGGACTTGGCCATGATTCCACGGAAGGACACATTTATAATGGGGTAGAGTTGGATGTGGTTGCTTTAGCTCTAAGCAAACATCCAAGCGATGGACTGTACTTTTTAACACATGAGTCCATAAGCTAGGTGGTGCTCAAGTGACCTTTATGATACTGTAAGTGCCCGACCATGCTCGAAGCCTTCAGATGTTTCCTCATGATTTCTTTTGTCCTTTCTTTAACCAATATCCATGGCTCTTTTAGAATTTTACCCTACCATCCTTCATGCTCCTTATTGTGGTTAGGGACTTTAGAACGTAAGGTATTATCTACTTTGACTCTGACCATTTTGGACTTTAGTAGATCTTATGGGATCCTCGGAGGGTTGGCTCTGGTTAGTCTTAATGAGCCTTGGTCATTTGGAGTTTTATGGTTTTATCCTTCAAAAAATACCTCACATAAAAGAATATCTCATTCCATACGAGCCATATTTCCTCTAGACTCACAACCAATATGTGACTAATGATGCCCTCTCTTCTACACCACAACACCCTCTATGACAAGCAAAATGTTCGACTAATAATTATTATTTTCCAATACATTTAAGCAATGGGATCCCTTCTCTTTTTATTTTGACAATTGGCCAAGAGAAAAAAACTTAAGACATCTGAAGATCTTTGTAAACCAAAACCATAAGCTTCCTAGAAAGTTCATGTTATCACAAGAAGTATTATTGTCCTTCTGCCCTATCCTTGTCAACCAATCAGAAATGTTTTTTAGTAATGGAGTCGCTGCATTAGATGTCGGTATAGAATCTCAATGGTAGAACAAGCCATTGTTTTTGGGGCCATGAATGAGCATAAACCAACAAGATCAAATGCCATTATCCCTCTTAATTAATCTCCAAGAGACAAAAGATGGTGTTGCTGCCGTGCTCTATTGTTCATTCAGTTGGAAGTTTGTGGGTCAGTGAGCAATAATGGAATTTGGTAGTTAACCATATTTCCTGTCCACTTTTGCCTTAGTGTGTTTGAAAGCTTTCACCCTAAAGAAATGTAACTTTAGAGAGTGGTTGCCACTTTCTGGATTGTCCCAAGGGAAGCCTACTTTTTGTCCAAAGGGCTGGTCATCTAGAGCATTTTAAATCAAGATAAAAAGTTTCAGGCTCCATCACTGTCAGGTCCAGAAACAATCTAGTGTTGCAAGAAATGGTCTCATTCTTTGTTTCTATAGTATTAGGAGATAAGATGCTTCTATATGTCATCTAAGTAATTTACAAACCTGCAAGAAAAGAGGTATTTGCTTCACCTCAAGGGCTAGCTAGAGGTGATTGGCATAAGAAAGGAAGTCAGATAAGTTTTCATATTGGTTTGGATCTTTACCAACCATGCATCTTCCAAGTTAAATTCAACACTTTGGATGTCATGTCCAAGATTGGTCTTCCCCCAACCCACTCAATTCTAAATTAGGAGTGCAAGCACCTTCTATGAGAGATGAATTATTTTGACTAATTCCTCTTTCAAAGTAATTTGACTTGGAGCTAATTCCACAGTTGAGCTAATTCACAACCCAATATAAAATAAATATATCAATGTTAGTTAAAAATGTTGAAGAAAAAGGATCATTTTCAACCATTTCCAAGCTAACAAAATATGAGCTCATGTCATAAACTTTTGGCCTCCCTACTAGCTCATCATAACCTTTCAGATTATTGCACCACTGACACTCCCAATCAGTTATGAAACTGATTCCAAATTGATGGTGGCAAGAGATTGACAAGGGGTTGGACCATTCTTGGGGTGCCATATGGGAATGGGAACCTTGTTTGGGCCTTGTTTTCCCTTCATATGAGGGTGATGAGATGCCACAGATGTTGGATGGAATAGGTTGGAAAGGAACGTTTCACCAAACGCAGGAAAAGGAGCAGTCATACTAAAAGGTATCAGCTTTATCACAAAAAAAAAAAAAAATACTGAAAGGTATCAGCGTTGAGACCTCATGGAAGTTTGGCGCTTTGGCTCACCCCAAGCTCACCCCGGTCGCATTCGTTTGATTCTCTTCTCATGTTAAATAGAATAGTAGATGGACCCACAGAAATCCCGATTTGACACCCTTTCATCGTCTTTAAAACGACTGGGGACTTACGTAGGACGAGCGTCCACTTCCAAAGAAAGGAACCCTACTATTTTTTCAAAAAAAGCAGATTAATTGAGCATAAAATATATCCTTGGGAATCAAAAAAAAAATTAAATATTTAAAAAATAAATAGAAAGATTTGAAGTGAAGTCCCATGACGTAGTTTTGGTACGAAGAAGCTATTATCCAATCAACTATATATTATTCTCTTCTCTGTAAATGTGTCATATCTGAAAAGAGAGCAATGCATGCATTATTTGCCAATAATCCTATAGAATGGGACAAGATCTAGTATCAGTGGATGATAAATCTTAAAGCATCTAATAATATTTAGAAGATATCCCTCTAAATAAATGTGAAAAGCTTTCAGTATATATGTAGCATAAATCTGACCCTCCATGCAGCACCTAATTCTAATATCAGGACTATAGTATCATAAATTTTGACTCTACCTACCAGTATTAGCACATTGCTAACACTTCTAATGATAAAATTTGATTTACTAAAAATATCTTTCTTTTGTAACACCATCATCAAAGTTAATTTTGAAGAAGGAGAGGATGATAGCTCCGAAGAAAATATATTATCCATAGGGATGCAGGAACAAAGAAATTCTACTTTAACCAAAAAAAACAAAAGCTAGCATAAACTAAAATTATTGCAAAAATATTATCCACTAACTTATTTTTGATGTTCTATTTTTTTTTTTTTTTTTGGGTAGTTCTCTTTTGTCCCCGACCAGCCCCTCCCCCCAGCCCCTCAAAATATGCACCACCCAATGCTGTTCTTGTCAAGAATTAGTGGGAGAGGGACCTATCAAAGATAAACTATTAAGATCAAATATTTGGAATATTATATTGTCTAAAACTTGAAGCTAACATTCAAGAGAAAGCGAGTTTACATAAGAAATTTATACCTTGCTTTCGATCTAATCTGATCATTTTCAAATGGCTATCTTCCTGATCTAGCTAGATCCTGAAAAGAACTAAATCAAATTGATCTAACCAAATCAAGATTGGGAAGAGAGTTTATGTCATTAGACTCTACTGATTTAAAATTAACACTTAATTAGGTTGAGTTGAGCTGGATCAAAACTTGTACCAATTGATCCGGCCATGCATACATGGGATTGGTGTTCTTATACTAGTTGAAGCCTCATGGTGCTGGATGTATCTATCAATTTTTTTTGAGTAAATTATAAAATCTTCCTCGAGATTAAAGATAAATTATTCTAAAATATCTATAATTATTTTTTAAAATTTATTTTTATTTAATATTTTAATTCATAACTTAATATTAATCAAATTATTAATCTTAGATAGAACTTAAATATCATGCTTTCATAAATAATTATAAATAACATAAGGACCCAACAACATAATAAAATATATACGTTCTTCTTATTTAGAAATAATTTTAATTTTTCATATAAGATATTAACGGCTAACATCATTAATTTAATTAAATATAAATATTAATTTTATAAATTATTTAATATAAATATAATAAACATAATCTTTACGGAGATTTTATAATTTAATTTTAAGGAAGAAAAACCCTCCTAAAGACAACGGGCAGGACAGCATCGGTACTGGTAGACTAATAGTGTCCAAGCGTCAGCGGCTGCTCCTCTCCCCCACGCTCCTACCGTCCCACTCCCACATCTCCTCCTCCTTTCCGTCTACCGTCATTAGTTGCCGACTTTAGTATAAGCTGTCCTCCACTTGGCATCCTGCATGGGCCTTCTTCATCGTAAGTTTGACACGTGGAAAGATCCGGACCTTTCATCATCTACCATCATAGAAATTTGACGGTTACCGCTAACTGCCGGTGCTAGGACCATGTTAATTGTTTAGTTGTAAATGGTGGGGTCCACGCGGAGGTGGCTCCGCAACCGCAACCGAGAACCGGCAAAAGATCACATGAAGTCACGGGAGGAACGTAAATTAAACGACATTTTGGTGGACCGCCGAAGCACCGGATTACGCACAATTACCCTTTTGTCTCCACTGTTTGTCTTTATTCTCTCGGCCACTCAATTCATTTCTTGAGCATTTTTTTGCCTACGATGTGTAATTTAGATCAATAAATTAGGAAGGCGGGTTCTTGCGAAGTGATATACTATGGTTTAAGAGCAGTACAGACTTCAATACAATAACATCTTTCATCGATACAAAGCTAAAAATATATTTTAAAAAATATTATTAATATTATATTTAAATAAAATTAAATAGATATTCAAGATCAAATAATCTTTATTGACTTAAAATATGATATATAATTTAATAACTTATTATACTCTATAATAATATATAATAGCAGAGTAATAACCAAGATCATCGTATGTAATAGATTTCAATAAAAAAATTGATTACATAAGATATTAATTAGCACTAAATCATGCATTTTATTAAATGACACATAACATTGGATTTTTTCTTTTTAGTACCAGATTTAGAGCCAGACCATCTTTTTAATTCAATTAACTTACTAACCTTATCTTTGAACACCCAATCGTATCTTCAACCAAAAAGTTGCCGAAGATTTAATTTATTTTGAATATAACCATATGGGATTCTTGTTAGATTTCTATTTTGATTTGTCATTCTCGTTTTCTATTTATATATCAAAAAGGCCTTTTTAATCTTCAAATATAAAGACAAGTGATCAAGCAAATCAGTTTGAATCTGATTTCAGTTACTTGTATATGCACAAAAATTATCCTTTAAATCTCTATTAGTCTCCCCATTTCAGGGGATCCGAATTAGCTTCAACGGAATGGCATAACCGTATATTTTGAGGAAAGAGACCCCTTTTTCAAACACATGGTAGCAGTTCCCACCTTGAAACGAACACCAGTCACAACTGGTCACCACCCTCCTGCCTCTCTATCGCTCCGTTCCCCAGCACCCCCCCACCACACCCCACTCTGAAGCCCCCACTGCCTCCCTCTCTCTCTCCCCTCCCCTGTTTAACCACTGGAAACTCCTCTCCCTCTCTTCTTTTCTCTTCATCTTCTTGGCCGTGAAGTACGGCGGTATGCTCCCAAAATCGTCGAGCTTTGGCTCCGATCAGAAGAGCCTCTTCGCCGTGGTCAGGACCCGGAGAACGAAGCTTTTCGCCTACGGCTTCGCCTTCGCCTTCGTCGCCTGCACCGCTTTCCTCGCCTTCAATACTTCCAGCAACGGCTCGCCGTGGTTCAACAACCTCTTCAGCTCTGCCTCTTTCTCTTCTTCCACCACCTCGTATAGATCCCAGATTTCCTCCCTCTTTTCTTGTATCTTCCCCAATTCCTCTTCGCCCTCTCCCGGAAAGTCGCCTTCTTTGCCGCGAAATGCGGGCAAGGGAGTGTCGGCAGGGGGCAATAAGACCGGGAATGGCGTTGGGTCCCAGAAAGATGGGATTTTGGGAAGTAAGAATAGCACGAACCACGGAATTGGGTCGCAGGGGAGTGGAGCTTCGGGGAAGAACCAGGCGGAAGACGTCATTTCTGCGAAGAATCCAGTGGATGGCGGGGCGGGTTCGAATAAAGGTGGAAACTTGGCAGCGAAGAACCAGACGGGAAGTGGAGTTTCTGGGAAGAACCAGGCGGAAAACGGCGTTTCTGCTAAGAATCCAGTGGATGGGGGGCCGGGTCCGAAGAAGGGTGGAAACTTGGCGGCGAAGAACCAGACGGGAAGTGGAATAAGTGGAGTTTCCGGGAAGAACCAGGCCGGAAAGGGGGTTCCTGAGAAGAATCAGGCAAAGGAGCGAGTTGGCTCTAAGAAAGATGGACTCTTGCCGGAGAAAAACCAGTCAGTGAGTGGAGTTGGATTGCAAGGAAGTGGAGTTCCTTCAAAGAATCAGATGGAAAAGGAAATTGGTCCAAATGGAAATGGAGTTTTAGGAAACAAACAAAAGGAATCAAGAGCTAGTCCTCAGGAAAATGGAGTACGGGCCAGGAATCAATCAGCTATTGGAGTTTCTGCAAGTCCACAGAGTAGTAAAGCTCCGGCAAAGGCCGGACAAAAGTCTTCGAACTTAACGGCTTCATTCAGAAAGAAAGATGGATCCATGGCATCGACTTCAAGCAGCAGTAGTGGGAAGAGAGATGAATGGATCAATGCTTTGAAAGATTGTGATATATTCCTAGGGAATTGGGTGAAGGATGATTCATACCCACTCTATCCTGAGGGAACTTGCCCTCACATTGATGAGCCCTTCAATTGTTATCTCAATGGAAGGCCGGATCAAGCTTACCCGAAACTCCGGTGGAAGCCCAGTGGTTGCAACATCCCCAGGTGAGAGAATTTAGAACAGAAATTTGAAAATTATGCAAAGTCTGATCCAGCTATTTTGTTTCATGTAATGTATACAATTGTTTATATACTTTGTTCAGATTGAATGCAACTGATATGTTAGAGAGATTAAGGGGAAAGAGGCTGGTTTTTGTTGGTGATTCCCTCAATAGAAACATGTGGGAGTCTCTGATTTGTGCTCTAAGACACTCTGTGAAGGATAAAAAGAAGGTTTTTGAGGCATCTGGTAGGCATGAATTCAGGACTGAGGGTTCCTACTCTTTTATTTTCAAGGTTGGTTTTCTTTCCTCCCAAGTTAGTTTTGCATTTCTTCGTGATCTTCCTGTCAATCATTATGGTAATTTATTGAATTCTAATTGGTGTGTAGGACTATAACTGCTCTGTGGAGTTCTTTCGCTCCCCATTTCTTGTTCAGGAATGGGAGATGCCAGTAAGCAATGGGAAGACAAAGGAAACACTTCGGCTTGACATAATAGAGAGATCATCTCCCAGGTATAAGGATGCGGATGTCCTTGTGTTCAACACCGGGCATTGGTGGACTCATGAGAAGACCTCCAAAGGGTAATCTAGAGATATAGTTTGTGGAATTCTATTCTATTTGCATTACATGGTTTGTAGTCAAATTTAAATAAACTTATCTCCAAATAGGAAAGACTACTACCAAGAAGGTGACCATGTCTATAGTGAACTTAATGTTGTGGATGCATTTCACAAGGCTCTTACTACATGGGCAAAATGGGTGGACACCAATGTGAACCCTAAGAAAACACTTGTCTTCTTTAGGGGCTACTCCGCCTCGCATTTCAGGTAACTAAAGATTTTTTCCTTCATTAAATTTCATTGAATATTTTTATCCAAGGATTCTATGTTCACTCTTTGGATTGGTATAGTGAAATTGATTGGTTCTTTTATGTCTGGTATAGTGGGGGTCAATGGAATTCTGGTGGCCAATGTGACAATGAGACCGAGCCCATTAAGAATGACAAATATCTCTATCCCTATCCACCAAAGATGCACATCTTAGAAACTGTTATCAAGGGAATGAAGACCCCTGTCTCTTACTTGAATATCACAAGAATGACTGACTACCGGAAAGATGCCCACCCTTCCATCTACCGTAAGCAAAACCTTACCGAGGAGGAGAGGAGGTCCCCCGAGAGGTACCAGGACTGCAGCCACTGGTGCCTGCCTGGAGTGCCTGATTCTTGGAATGAGCTACTATATGTACAGCTATTGATCAAGCAGCATCAACTGTTGCACTAAGTTGATAATAAAGAGGTGGACACTTAATGGTGGATGTTTGTATATTAATTCTATGTTGCAGAAATAAATGGAGCAGATCGAAGTTACGCTGTCTTTATAAAGAGAAACAAAGTGAGTTTTGTTGAAGAAGAAAGGTTCAGATATGAGTTACTTATGTACCACAGAGAAGAAAAGTAAGCTGTTATAGTGATCTCCCTCATCCATACTCAATTCTTTTGCGCCTTTTTAGGCTCAATTGTAGATTGCAGAGTTAATATAATGTGTTAATTTAGAATAAATGAATGCCATTTCCATGATTATATAAAGCATTTTGTGTCTATTTCGTTCTTTTTTCTTTTCTTTTATTGAGCCTTCTCTGGTAGTGAGTTTCTTTGAGCAAATTGTTTTACCCTCATGTGCGAGTTGTTTGTTGTTCTTAACTTTAATGTATTAATGCATGTTGTACACATTGACATGGTGAAGTTTTCAGGAAGGTGAAGTATTAAGATTTATTTTCTCACCATCCATTAATGATGGCACAACTTTTAGTATCACAAGCGTTGCACGTAAACATGCTGAAAGAGATGAACTCTGCAAATTTCTATTTTGAGATTCTTTTAGCTGACTTCCTGCTGCTTACCAACATAGGCCAAGTAATGTGGGGAGAGTGCTAGGCCTCATCTTATGGGCTTGCTTTTGAGGTTAATGTTATTTGATATTGGAATCTTTTAACATTATTTATTGCATGCCATGATGGCCTCGACGATGTAAAGCATTCAGGTAGTAAAATAGTGAGATGGATTATTTGCATGAAATTAAAAACTCGTATTTATTTGAAAGCCTAACATCTTTTCTGTATTGGTTGATACAAAAAGGTACCTAAAAGGCTTGTTTATATCATTAAGATGCTGTTTAGTTGTGTATTTGTGCTTTCCTCTTTCAGCATTGTTTTACAGGGAGGATATCGAGTCAAGTACTTATCAAATGTTAGGAAGAATTTGGAGGACTTCATGGTCATGAGTCATCCATACCACCAGTTGGATGATGCCAGTTTTTGTAGACGATGATGCCGCTGGATCAAAGGAGTATCAGCATCTAGAAGGGACCCTTTGTGGCTCTTGTTGCCATTAAAGGGTGTTCTGTCGAACGTGTCTTCATCCACATTGTTCAATGAATCATTCATAATTGTTTCATGGATGGTGAAATTTCTCTATCAACTGCTTTCTGTCAACATCTACATGCTGCAAGCAAAAAGATGAGGTTAATTTTTATTTTGTCTCTTACTTGAGATAAAAGATGCATATCTAGTTAATTGCAATTCCACTAACTAGTTATTGTGTGTGACATGCATAAAAGCTGACAGAGGGATGGCTCCACAATCATCCATTCGATTTGATGCAGATGAAGTGCATGCCATTCATTTATTTACTAAGTGTGATGTGTCCGAAATTCTATGCTATTTTCTTCTGTTATGAATCTATTCATGCATAAAAAAAACGGGAAAGCAATGTCAACTGGAACTTGCTTGACTGTTTCTCAGCAACTCAGGAAGACTTATGTGTTTATTTATTCTGCTCCTTTCATATTTTGCCAAATTGAGGTGGTAGAAAAGTTGTGTTTTATTCTTTTAGAAGGTGTAGAACTTCTTTACTTATCGCTGCTTGTAACTTGAAATCAAGTTTTCAGGCTTTCCATTTTCATGCGATCTATTAATATCTTGTACTTTAAATAGATTGGAGCTATTGGATGATGAACAGTTAGGGAGATGGTCCCTGGTTGAATGTCTATAGGTTGTAATCCATTGGCCAAGCGGCCCTGGTTGGTATAAATAAATGATCAGGCCTCTAGCAGGTATGCCTGATTGATTGGGCCTTGGAGGCAAACTCCAACTTTTGTTTTGGAAACTGACCTCCCTTGAATGCATACACTATTAATTGTTGAGTTTTTTTTTTCCTTTCCTTTCATTTATTTATTTATTTATTTTTGCCGGCGGTGGGTGGGGGTCAGAGTTCTCCTCAAGGCATGATATCGAGAGTGGTTGTTTCGAGTGGCATTTCACCCCCGACCACAACTCATCTAGTGATTCTTCGATATCATTCAATTTGGATCTTCACTCATCTTCACCCAAGCTTCATCCTGATCATAAATGACAGCTATTTTAAATTTCCGACGTTTATTTAACTGTTAAATGATGGTCATACTGGCTGTTTAGAGATACGCTAGTTGTTTCAAAAATTCAGCTCAATGTTTTTTTCTTTTTCGTGATATTTATTGGAGAAACTAGATTTAGAATAATGTTTTATAGCGTGTAGAATTTGAAATGCTGTCATGTTACGAACAATTTTGTTATAATGAGATGGCTTGATGATAAAAAGTAGGTTCTTGATATCTTTCTGCTGCAGAAATATGTATATAAGCTGCTCTCAATAAGAAGAGTCCATATATCCATTGTAATTTCAGGCGTGGTAGTTTTGTGTCATAAGATGATGCCTTGATTGGGAGCTGCCAGGGGAGCAAAGAGCAGATAAAATTATTTCCAGAGGGGGAGCTACAACAACGAATCAGACCAAAACAATGAGAATGCATCATCTGAAAACTTGAAACAAGAATCTCTTAGGCAGAGGTTTGTGTTCGAATCAGGATTGGTACTTCAATCAGGTTTGCATGAAAACTAGCCTAACCTGATTCAAAAATCGGCTCGGCTCGGTCAAAATCCAATATTTTCACTCCATTTGGTTGGTTTTGGAATTTGGAGTGATATCGACCTGCATCAAAGCCAGTTTTGAATTCATAGGCAAACCCGGCTCGGCCTAAGTCACCCTGTTTTAGCCTGCCTTTCACTCAATGCGTTGCGTCTTTGGCTTGGTGTTGGACCTATTTCTCCAGCTCCTTTTCTACCTTGTGTGGGATTGGGTCATGTTAAGAAACTAGCAAGCCGAAACCAAATCTCATTTCTTCAGCAACTAATGTGTCGTACAGATCAACTCAGCCCGACCCAATCCAAATCAAATTTGGGTCAACAAGTTTGGAATCTGGTCGGGGGTTGGATGGTTTTGTAGGTCGGGTTGGGTCAGCTGGAGTCCTAAACAGACCTGTTCGTGTTGCAGGGATGAACAGGCATCAAAAATTTAGGTTCGAACCGCACCATTTCATTAAATAGCCCGATCTGAAACAAGTCGAACGGTTAAGCATTTGCCATCCCGTGCTGAAAGTAGCATGACTCGGTGTTTGCAAAAAGGACCGTCATGCGAAGTGGTTCTTTTTGGATTTTCTTTTATAATCAAAATGGAAATACCATAACTTTTGTCGATGAAATGCAGAAGATATATCATCATAGCATCACTGATGAGAACCAGTTTGATGATGGAAACGTGGATGGATTTCTTCTGCTTGTTATTATACCAAAAGATCATGCAGGAATGGTTTGGTTTTGCTGGAAGGAGGATCCAATAAGACGGCCAGCGTTTGTAGCTTTAGAAAGGCAGTGACGTGAATCATTTCAGCAAGCCCGTTGCCTTTCCAGAAGGATGGACTCCAAGAAACATCCATGGCCGAAAGAGAGCGACGGACGCTAGGAAAAGAGAAGGGGAGGTGTTTGTTGGTGGAAGAGAGATGATTTTGTCGCTTGAGTTAGCCTGGACTACCTAACCTAACCAAACTAAAATCCACCCAAGTTATAATCTAAGCCCTCGTCTATGGCCTGATTAATTGTCTTCATATATTTTTCCCCTTGTCACATTTAGGACTTAGGTTGCAAGTGTGGTGGGTTGATATAGGTTATTAGCCGTCCAATCTACAAATCTAACATAAAATCCAGTCCAATCCTACTAGATTTTCTGTTCAATTCCCTTCTTAGGTTGTTGCATTGAAGACAAACATGGCCTGCAAAATCATGTGACCTTGCAGTGATTGGATTTAGCAATCCAATTTTAACCAAAGCAAGAAATAGAAGACAAAGATATGATGATGATAGAAATACTGGATCCCCTTCACCTTTTTTGGAACATGTCAGAAATTCTTTATGGATATATCATTCTTTGAGATGTGCTTTGCTCTTCGGTGGAGGTAGGGGCGGGTCATTGGTTGGGAGGCAAGGAGAGACATGAAAGGGAGAGAGCAAGGAGAAAATAAGACTCAACAACTTGCAGTTATATCAAGCACAAATATTGATGGTGGCTTTAGGATAAGACGCCCCCTTCTTTATGTGCACATCGGACTGCTACAGGCATAATCAAAATGTTGACATAAGAAATTCGTTATGATTGCAAAATATTAACCAATTATTGTCGATGCTCACATGATGTAGACTACATTCATATGGATCCAAGAGTATACGAAGAGAAGCAACCGTGCTTCCTCAAGAAGAAGTTGGAAAGATTAAAATAATGCTTAAATGATAATAATAAGACATGTTGAATTTAAATATAATCCTTACGTGTATTGCATGCGGAGACCGACCTCATAAAGAATATAAAGAAATGGTCTACATTATTGCACTACCAGGTGCAATTTCTCGATTCAACAATCTAAATGGGCAAATTTATATGTAATAGGCTAGAATGTCAATTTTCATAAATTATTATCATATAGTCTGCAATACAATTAAGCAAAGTGTGCCGAATTGTTACAAATTAATCACTTTATTCTTTGGCTTTGCAATATATACTCATCAGATCATCGACGAGTCAATATGGGTGTCGATCGTATACAATTTGTCGAAGATGAGGTTCTCCTCTAGACACGTGCATGTAAAAGATTTGATGCAAAATTGATTTACCATGCGATCGCCCTACAACATACCTAACGGTCGGCAAGTTGCATGATGTTTTATGCATCGATCGCTTCTCCTAGGCCAAGATAATATAAATCAGTCACTTCTTGCTTGAGCTTGATGACATACAAGTGAACGAGATGGTTTCAAATGAAAGCATATAGACGGAGCTTGACAATTACATAAAAATTCTACAGTAATCTAAACCTTGAAGCAGCACATATGGATGCATGTAAGCACCCCTCAGCTGTTTTGTCCCCATCCATCCAACCGCGGGACAACTAGCTAGCAGCCATCCCTATTTCTTCGTTTTTTTTTCTTCTCTCATTCCGAAGACTAAAAGTCCAAGGAAATATAGCCTAAAAGAGAGAGGAAAAAAAGCAACCAAGAGTATGGCCATGACGTTATTTTGAGTTATATGAAAAGTGTTTTTGGTGGGTTAATAAATTTTCCAAAAAAAAAAAAAGAAGAAGAAATCTTAAAAGATGATTAAGTGATTTTTATGGAGTAATTTAGATGTACAAATTAAGTGATTCATGTAACTTAATTTGTATCATTCTCAAAATTACCAAGCAATTGATATATGTAATATAACTCACCATCACTGTCGACATTATCAAGGTATTGAAGGTATTATCTTGCCACCGACAATTTTATTGTTCTTTTCCCACGGCCCTCAAATTAAATTTTCTATATTCCTCAAAATTTCATACCATATATAATCCATAACTAACTATCATTCTCAAAATTACCAAGTGATCGATATATGTAATGCAACTCGGTGTCATGGTCAATGCTATCAAACTATTGGAGGCATCATCTTGCCGCTGACAATTTTATAATTCTTTTCCTGCAAACCTTAAATTAAATTTTCTATATTCCTCAAAATTTCATATTACTCTAGTATCATATATAATCCATAACTTAGTATCATTCGCAAAATTATCAAGTGATTGATATATGTAATATAACTCGGTATCATGGTTAATGTCATCAAGCTATTGGAGGTATTATCTTGCCATTGACAATTTTATTATTCTTTTCCTGCGAACCTCAAATTAAATTTTCTTTTGTATTATATCTAGTGTATTATATCACGAGTGACAACAATGCGACCCTAAGAAGGAAGTAATCAACACATCTATATAGCGAATGCAACCCTATGTATCATTGACGGTCATTTTCCTTGGCATGTGATGACTTGAGGGCAATGAATCTTTTCATCCAATTGCCACAAGGTTGGGTCTGATTCAACTTATAAAGAGGATGAGGTGAGACCACTGCCTCTTCCCCTCCTCACTCGACCACTCTTTTGAGAAGTCAAAAGGATCAAAAAGCCTTCCTTTCCGCCAAGCTATTCTTAATTTCTAGGCTTCCAATCATTGCTTCTTGCGTGCGGGGAATGGCACTCCCCATGAGAGAAGACATCATCCCTTCTCAAAAGCCACTAACTCTTTTGGCTTTGTCGCACTGCTGGTTGTGCTACTTCTCTCTGTAATAATTAACGTAGAATATAGCATGAGGGCTATGACTCTACCATTAAAAAACAGAGAAAACTAACATCATGCATGCATCTCTATCAAAGAGGTCAATCCTAACTTGGGCGCATAACAATCTTTTAGGTCATGTGAATTTGTTTTCCTTTTGTGCCTTTCTTAGCTAGGGGCATATCCAGAAAAATAAGTGGAGAGTTGGCTACCTATGCACCAATTGGCACAAGCATTCTCTCTTGTTTGGTATTTTAATGAACATGACACCATTGGTAAATATAAGCACAATATTATCTAAACTATGTTTTTATTGCATATTATACCAACCACTTTTGAGATTAATGAGTTCAGCCAACTACATATCTTCTCTGATATATGCCGATGTCAAATTTGATTTTGCATTCTAAGGTAAATGATAATGTTATTGATGCTAGTTGTACCCTTGCATTTCTGGCTTTCATGAAGATTAAAAAATTCTATACATCACATCCATGATATATATATATATAGAGAGAGAGAAAGATCGACCGTGCTCTGATCGATCAGATTTCAGTCCATATCTGGTTGGATCCCCGACCATTGGATGAGCACGCATCTACGTGCACGCATATGAAAAGACGCATCGGCTGAAAAAAAAAGGCACACGTGCGTCTGAAAAATTTAGAAAAAAAAAACAACATACATGCTGCCTGAAAAAAATTCAGAAAAAAAAATCTAAAAAAATAAAAAAAAACCTGAAAAAGATCTTGAAAAAAAAATTAGAAAAAAAACAAAAAAACCTGAAGGCACCTTTCTTTTTTTTTTTTTGTAGGTTTTTTTAAATTAAAAAAACTAAAAACTTAAAAAAAAGAAGAAGAAGGCACCTATATTTTAAATGTAGGTGCCTTCATAAGCCTGAAAGGCACCTACAATAAATTGTAGGCACCTTTCAGGTGTTTTTTCTTTTTTTTTTTAAGTTTTTTAATTTAAAAAAATCCACTAGGAAAAAGAAAAGAAGGTCCCTTCAATTTTGTTTTTTCTAATTTTTTTTAATTTTTTTCTTATTTTTTTTAAGTTTCCTTTTTTAGATTTTTTTTAAAAATTTTTTCAGACAACAAACCTATTTTTTTTTTCTTTTTTCTTTTTTTTTCAGACACATGGGTGCCTTTTTTCAGCCCGCATATTTTTTCATGCTGATCCGATGGTTGGAGATTCGATCGGATATGGACTGGAATTCGATCGATTAGAGCCCAGTCCAACTCTCTCTCTCTCTCTCTCTCTCTCTCTCTCTCTATATATATATATATATATATATATATATATATATATATATGGTGATTAAATGATGTCAGTTGTTTTTCAAAAAGATTACGTTATTAATGTTCAGCTGAAAATTTGGTTTGTGTATTAGCCAAGATAGTTTATGTAGTCATTACGGAAAACTCGATCCAACTGATAGCTGATCCAACCCACTTGCAAACAGGAGATTTGGCTTCTCTTATGATTGTAATCATCCTCAAAGCCTAATTATATCTTCCATGTGTGCTTGTAGGTTTTGGCTCTGATATGAAATCGTCAACTTCAAAGACAACTATTTTGCAGTGGGCAAGGCCTATCAGATCTCTTAGGTGGTTCGGTTTTGGGTTTCAAAGAAGTGCAATGCTTCTTTCTTTATTGTGATGCTAAAGTTTTCATGAAAGCAGAGTTTTCCCAATCGTGTTTTTTAAGAAAATTGTTATGAAAAGATCAGAAGAACATGCCATGCACATTGAGTAGGTGCACTTGAACCATGACGATGAAGTCATGCAAGGTATCATTTACCATCCTGCCTAGACTCCAAGACACATCTTAAAATGCCCACATAAATTTGTGGCCAACAAACCCAGCCGGTCCTCCACCAAGTATGTTCCTCATAGATGTCAACTAAAATGTGTTTTTACGATCATATCATAAACTCTTCAGTGCATCTCATAAGAGGGACATCCAATTCGAGTCCTAGATCCTTCGCTGTCTCGTCTTATATATGCTTCACCATGTCGTTGTTTCATATTTTTGGTGCACAAACAAAAAGAAGCCACTTCCTTGTTTCGTGCTAAGCAGTGAGAGGGAATACATTTTGCTTATGTGGAAACTCGAGACCGGCTTTCTGCTCCCCGGTTCAGTTTCCTTGTTAAAATATGCTTCATTAGTATAAGCCTTGTTCGAAGTTAAACCTCCGACAAGCTCTATTGAAGTATGAGTATTAAAACTAAAGCAGTCATATTGTCACAACTTAAAGGCATTAAACGAAGACTTCAAAGGGATTACAACGTCTACCAGTGTGTCACATGTTTTCTAGTTCTCAACATCCCAACTGTTTCAGAGGTGTCATTTGATCTGTCTACTTTGGCTGGTATAAATTTATCCGAGGTAGGTTTTGTCAAGGTGCCGGCATGATGCCATGTTCTGGGTTTGTATCGCTTACATCTCTCTCTCTCTCTCTCTCTCTCTCTCTCTCTCTCTCTCTATATATATATATATATATATATATATATATATATATATATGAGTATGTGTGTGTTTACTAATATTTAGTGCTGGAGGTTATTATTGTTTTAGGCGTCCAAATATGTAGCACACCGTCATAGTTTATTACCGGCCATTTCATTCTGAATAAAGACATATTTCAGAAGGTGGAGATATTTTCAGTAGAGGGAAACAACCTTAATTTTATTTTTGCCAAAAAAAAAAAAAAAAAAAACGATAGTACTTATTTTGGACTTTACTATAGTATCATGTATCCCTACCTCAAATAAGTGCTCTATTACAATAGCTCACTATGCTACACCCACCACGAACTAAATCTCAAGCAATATTCTTCACCTTCGACTGCAGTAGAGGTGCCATAGGAGTTAGTTTCTTGTTTCTATTTTTCCCTAGCATCAATACATATATGTATGTGACCAGTTTATTGGCACATAAGACATTCCAATGCATCATAGCGTGCAAATGTTGTGACCAGTTTATTGGCATATAAGACATCCCAATGCATCATAGCGTGCAAATGTTTCTCGAAGATGGTGTCCAACATTATGCAGTAATGGCGAGCCCAGTCGTATCCAAGAAGCCAGTACAACACTACCTCATGGACACAGGACACTATGACACCCAACGTCTTAATTCACATATATTTAAATCATTGGAGACTTTAATACCCACAACCTCTCAACAAGCCTACAAGCTGCTTGTGAACAAGAGTTCAAGTGAAGCTTGGCTCATAACTCTATTGTGACAGTGCACATACTTCAATTTTCCATGGTATCCAAAAATATTGATCTCCAAAATTTTTTCTTTTCCTCTCTTTCAGATTATGGATGCTTTTCAGCAATCAAATAAATAATTTAAGAAAAAAAAATGTTCACTCAAAGACAACACTTTAGCTTAATAAGTGAAAATTTTATATTTAAAAATAAAAAGAGCAAAATATGTTAAGTGTTAACAGTTTCAGCATTCTCTCCCTCTTTCCCCCTGGAAAAAGAATAAGAGAAACCATAAAATCTCCGTCAACAACTCCATCTCTCACTGTTTTTTTTTTTTTTTTTTAAAAAAAGACAAAAAATTAAAAACACAAAAAAGCCGTTTAAAATGTGAGTATTTACAAGAAAAGCCACCCGCGGCGGGGCCGCGATCACGGACGCGGCCGAGGGCTGGTGGGTGGGGGCAGGGTGGGGCGGCACGAAGGGATAGAAGCGGGGCTTCGGGAAGAGGGAGGCAAATGAGGACGGCCGCTGGTCGGCGGCCGGTGGGGCCGCGGAGGCCGTGGTGGTGCAGGCGGAGGCTGCGGAAGCGGCGGCGGCGGGTGGAGTGGTGGTGGTGGTGGTGGTGGTGGTGGATGCGACGCGCTCGCAGGAGGGGCACATGGAGAGGGTGGTGGCGGGGAGGTGCATGTAGAAGGGGTGAGAAGTCTTCAGGGCTCGCAGCTCCGCCAGCTCCTTCTGGAGACGGCGGTTCTCCTCCCTTAGCGTCTCGCAGCAGCGCTTCAAGTACTCGCAATCCACCTCCGTTTGCTTCAGCTTCGTCCTGTTACGTTAAGCGAAGACAAAAGAAGAAGGAAAAAAAAAAATCACAGCTTGAGACGTGGGCAGTGAGACGAGTAAGAGAGCAGGAAAAAAAAAAGTCTCTTTTAAGATGATCGGTAACCATCATATGAAGAGGAATAAAGTTTGAGAGAGGAAAAGACTAAAACTTTGTCATTAGAGAGTAACCAATAAAATTTAATGGAAACATGTATGGCTTTGAAATTTTTCCAAGAATCAGGCATGGCTAGATACACGTATATTATAACATAGAGACCATGAACCTCTTTCATTGTGGTGATTGGTTTATAGGATATATGAGAGAGAAGAAGATCTCTTGCTATCTTAAATGCTTGAAAGGATAAGGAAGAACTCATCCTTGTTTCTTGTCTTGCTCTAAAAAGCACGAGAAACAAATCATGGTAATAAAATAAATAGTTCAAAATAGAAGTAAAGACATCCCAATGGAGATTTTCAGAAGACCAAAAAAAGGAAAGGCTCAGAGCTCATCAGACATGGGATGATTAACTCACTAAACACCAAGGAAACCTTAGAGAGAGAGAGAGAGAGAGAGAGAAAGTTAAGTTAAGAAAAGGAAAAAAATAAATACCTGGCCCTTCTGTTTTGAAACCAGACTTCCACTTGCCGGGGTCGAAGCTTTAGCTGTTTGGCCAAAGCAAGCTTTTGCTTCTGAAAGATAAGGAAAAAAAAAAAAAGAAATTTAACTGAGTTTTTGGGAAAAGTTTAGATTTATATCAAAGATTTAGATTTTTTTCTTCTCTTTTTTTGATAAGAATTATATAGGATGGTGGTCAGATTTATATACCGGGTTGAGAGTGTTGTGTTCTTTAAAGCTTTCTTCAAGGAAGGCGGACTGCTCCTTGGAGAGGCGGAGCTTCTTCCTTGCAAGCCCGTTCTCCTCCTCGTCGCTGGCTCTCGAGGAAGCTCTCTCAGCCTCCGCTTCGCTCCGGCCGCCAGCCACTATTCCCCTCTCGCCGCCGCCGCCGCCGCCGCCCCCCCCGGGGGCGGAGAACTCCATCTGGAACGAAGAGACGGTGCTGTTCGGCGACGACGACACCAACACCCCTTCCTCCTCCGCCGACGGCGCCTGGTTCACATCTAACCCGCGCGTCGAGACCTCCAAATTTCCTACACAAATAAGTATTCAAATAAAATAACAGAGGGGAATCCATCAATAACCATTGTAAAATTCTATGGAGCCAAAAAAAAGGTATTTTATCCTAAACCTGCCAAAAAAAAAAAAATAACGGAAAAAAAGAGAGAGAAAAGTAAAGATATAAATCAAAGAAACTTATACGGTCTTCTTTAAAAAAAAAAAAAATGAAGCGGCTAAATAACCTCTATCGCATGAAATCTTAAACAAATAGAGAATATTGATTAAGTTACTCGAAAATCTATCTGAAAAAACGATAAAAAAAATTTTTTTCCTGCTTTTTTTTTCTTCTTGTCACCGCATGAAATATTCAAAAAAAAAAAAAGAAAGATTTTGTGAGTTACTCCAAAACCTTTCAATCTTTAAAGCGATCTGGTCAGCCATCTGAAACGAAAATCTTAAGAATAACGAAAAAGATTCGATATTCGTAGTTTAGTTAGAGGACTTACTGGTCTCCGGCACCCATGGAAACCCCAGCTGGGGAGACGAGCGCCGTGGAACAGGGGCCAAGGGGAGGAGGTTAAGCTGAACCAGGGGTTCAACAGAACCCCTCTTCTCTCCTCCCTCCCTCTCCTCCTCCTCCTCTTCCTTCCTCGTTTCTTCCTCCTCCTCCTCCACCCTTCTTCCCTCCTCTTCCTCTTCCTCCCTTCCTCCGAGACCAACTCCCAACCCCAAGCACAGCCCTCCCCTGGCCTTCACCCCAGCCTTCTCCACTGTGACCATGGCCTTCGCCGACGTCTCCCCCAGGCTCAAGCCCAGCTCCATCTCCGGCCGCCAGAGTCTATTAGAACAGAGAGAGAGAGAGAGAGAGAGAGAGGGAGAGGGAGAGGGAGAGAGAGAGAGAGAGGTTACCCAAAGCGAAGCAGCAGGCAATGAGAAAAGGCTTGGGGGGTTTTATAAAGAGAGAGAGGTCCCGTTTGTGATCGATTGCAAGGGCACGGCAGTTTGACCGACAAGCCCAGGTTGACGAAACACACGTGACCCAGGAAAAAGGATGCAAGGACTAGAAGAAGATAATAAAAATTTATTTAAATATTAAAAATAACAGAAAATAATTATATTAATCATCATGGATTTCATTTTTTTCCCTTTGATATCAAGAGCCCATCATGGGATAACAAAGTTATATCCACATTACTTATAAATATATGAAAGCAGTTTTAAACTAATCGGTAGAGAGAGACAGAGGCTGTGAACCGCCAACTACTACGGCTTTAGAGAAAACGGCTAGAGTACGATAGATTTATGAGATGGAACACTTCTAACTTAATGCTAACCTTAATTTGCCATCCGTCGTATTAAATTTTTTTTTTTTATATAGGTTCCTTGGTTTTTCTATTATCTTATGCATGAATATTTTATTTTATATAAATATTTATTGGTTTTGCTGTTTTATTAATTTAAGATAGGTACAATATTAGGGCTGTTCACTAGCTGCAATCATAGGTTATGATGGCTACTGTTATAAGCTGAGGGTAGGGGATGATGACTGTCTCCTAGAAATGATATATTGTGGGCCCACCCCTTTCATGCAGTACATGCTTATAATTATGAGTTTAATTATTATTGGTATTATTTTATGCAGATGCCCATCAGATTTTTGTTAATCTTACAAGCAACAAGAAGCCATGGAGTGAGTGACAACAAGGGAGGCTTGAAAACTTCTAAACCATGCTAATTAATATTTCTGGGGAACCATAATTGGTTATGCAAATTTCAAGGCAGGTGACCACAATTTTTTATTTGATTTTTGTGTTATTAAACTAACAGATAATCTTTAGTAATATCAGTAATTACCACATTGATCTATGAGATAACAATGTGGTACATCTCATCAAGCATGGTACTCTTAGGTGATGCATGTTATTTTACAGCTTGATTGTTGGATCCTTCCGACCGTTCTCATCCTCTACTAAAAATTAATATATAAAAAAATAGATAGAAAGAAATATAGAGAAATCTACGAACATAAGAAAAATTTAATAATCACACATCTTCGAGTCTAAAATGGCATGAAGGACCAACAATATGATCTAAGAGAATAATATGATAGGCTTCCCTTCAAGTGTACTGCTGTTAACCAAGAAATTCATGATAAGTATAGATGCAATATCTAGATTTTTGCTACTTAGCCCCATATTTGAGTGTCAAGTTAATTATCACATGCCCTAACTTCTATGTTACTTGCACATATCCATCTCTATCTTAGTAGAGAACCATCATGGCCAAGAGTAGCTAATATAAGCATACAAAAGCGACAACATGGTAGCACAACACTACTAGTTGTTGCATTTAAGAACTATTTTAATGTAATATTTTAAAAATATTGGAATTGGATATCATTTTGAATGTTGGAATAGAACTATTTTGTTATTATCTTGACATCTCGATCAATACATCTTACGATATACATTATTTCTTATATTGATAGAATATATATTTTATGATATATATTATTTTTTATATTGATAGAATATATATTTGAAAGATTGGAATAACTCTCTCAAATAAAATTTAAAATTTTAGTTGGATTCAAATCTTTTCCTACTTCCAACATCTCCAACCCCCCCTCCCCGGTCGTAGCCTACACCCATTACGTGACGAGGTCACGTGCCATGATCCAGTGTTATAAATAGGCTCTTCCAATTTATGGTGGACCTTGCGAGTCGTGTGCCCAGATTAACTCCTTACATCCCTACACTCCATCTGATCTATCCACCTTCACATCCCATCCCTTTATTTATTCCTCCCTCTTCCCTCTATTTATCTTTTTTACTTCCAGTTTTGTAGTCAAAACGAAATCAAGTCCGGCCGAGTTCGGTAGTTTCCGTTCCTGTTCCCGAGTCAGCAGCGAGTCAAAAAATAAATGACCCGGATGCGCCAGACGCTGACCCACCAACCGCCGTGCTAGGCGCCTCTAAATGCGACACGTGTCCGGACCGACTCGTTCCTGACCAAATCCCTGGCTCTGACGGCAAAGCTGGGGCGAAACCAGAGGCACGCCAAGCGGGCCCCACCGGCGACCGGCTCGTGCCAGTGACCCCGGGACTCACACTTGTCACGCCTCGGAGATCATTGCAATAATTGAATTTCGTGCATCGATTAATGATAGGGGCACACGGTTCGCATGACCACAACCTCCCCCAAAGTGACCGGATGGTAACCGGTTCTAGCCTCACCCCTCCTCCCATCATCACCGTCCTATTCCTTTCGATCAGACGGTGGAGAAACGGCTGCACAGCGTGATGTGACAGTCTAAGTGCTCTGGTGTGAGGCGGGCACAGGGAAACTGTGGCTTAGGAGCGGTCCCATCACCGGCTTTTATTAGGAAATCTTTGGTGTGATCCTACCGGCCGTCCCAGAATCCTTCCGGGGCGTCGCAGTCAAAGCGGTGATGGGATTGGGATGGGGGCTCGCTGTGCTATATGATAGGGTAGCCAACAGCCGTCTGATGGAGATCAAAGGGCTACCAGAGGCTCATGAGACAGTACGGATTATTAAATTATTAATGAAGTAGAAGGTGGGGAGTGGGGAGGTGAAGTCCAAATCCTCCTGCCTCCCGTTTTCAACGGTGGGTTAAAATCCGTGGAATAAAATAGTAAAATTCCCTCGATTAATTAGCATTAGGAGGAGTGGAGGTGGTTGAATCGCCGGTGGGGGCGGCAGACAGGTAGGATCACGTGATGGGGGGCGTGGGAGCGTGGGGGAGTCGGTCGGGGGATCACGTGAGGCGTGGAGAGCGACGCAGGCTGTCCGCAGGGAGGGGACAGCGTCGCAGCGGCAATCATTAGTACGGTCGACCTCATTGTTCCGTCCCCACAATTATTTTCGCCTGATTGATCTGGTCCCGATGCCCACTCCTTTTACCCACTTCTGTTTGCCGGTCATCCCTCCGTTCACCGGTGACACCCGCTACACGGCGCCCACACATTGCCGGTCACCGCTAAAGTTGTTACGTGCCGCGACCCGAAACCGTACCAGAACAAAAAGAATTCAAATATAAAACCGTAACGGGATTGCTTCAAGGAATCGTATACTGCAAGGCATGATCCCCGTACGGAAGAAACCACGAGATCTCAATTTGCCGTTAGCTGGGCACACCCTAAGAGGCGTGACGGGCCGTCAAATGATAGATCCCCATGTCACCACTGTTGTATTACTGCGATGTGACCCGACGGGGAAATCTTGACCGTCCGTTCCACCGAGGCAGCTCTGCCGAACAAACGGCTAGCGGTTTTTGTACACCAAAAAAAAAAAACGCTGCGGTGGTGGGTGGGTGGGGGTTGGGGGGTGCACTAGGGGTTGACCACTTGACTACGAGCCTATGACCACTCCTTACCCTCTTATCCTGCTCCGCGGAGCACCGCAGCAGATCTTTATTTAATTTTTGGATAAAGTGAATAAATTGAAATTTTCGAAAACAAATATATTCGTAGAGATTAAAATATGAAATATTTAATAATTAAATATAAATATCTATTGAAAAATTTTATAATAAAGTTCTGATGTAATTTACCAAGTAAAATATTGTATAAAATTTTAATAAAACATAATGAATACGTGGTTAATCTCTTGATTTGATACCTATTAAAAAAATCTTCTTCTAAACAAACACAAGAGCTCTCGGTACATGTATGGCATAAATTTCCTTCTCATGCCATAAACTTTTGTGTAAAAAATTTTAATACCATCTGCAGCTAATAAAATATTATTAAAATTTATAATAATAATTTTTTTATTAAAAATATTTATATAAATATTTTATTAAAATTAATTTTTTTTTGGTTGAAACATTAAAATTGGTCTTGGTGAATACTCTTTGATGGTGGAAAACATCATGCCACATCTGAGACCAATGGTATTGAGACACGTACTGGATGTGCTGACGCCATAGGCATTTTATAGTATTCCAAGTCCCATCATTCTTTCGTATGATTCCTCCAACAGCATGTTGAGCCCAAGCATCTGAATAGCTGTGTGGCTATCAAAGTGATAGAATAAAGCTAATTACGGAGATTGGGAAAGAGGAGAAAATCCTGCCTTCCCGTATCTTGCATAAAAGTTTTTCCATAAAAATTAATTTATTGGATAATTAAAAAGATGGCCTGGAAAGTTGATGGACGTTATGGTAGGATATGTCCCGCCCATCATCATCACCATCATCATCTGCCTAACATAATACTCATTAGAGATTCTCAATATCAATGGATGTACCATCACTTATATCCTATTATTATTATTATTATTAATTACTATATATTATATTAATATAATCTAATTAATTTACTAAACACCTTCCAATCACCTAAGTTTGTAGAGAAAGCACTACCCTTTTATCTCCATCCTTCTTATGAGGAAAAGTGGTATGATAATATCTATTCGGATCTATTTTAATATCAAAATTAATCGAATATAAATAAAAATTTGAGGATGTAACTAATATCAATATCTAATAAAAAAATAAATATGAATATGAGTAGAAAATTATCTGATTCGTTGCTAAATATCTAAATTTATTTAAAATTTTATATAATTTTATATAGTACTTATCAATTTTTTTAAAAAATATACAATCATATAAATATATTATTAATTTAATTTATTATCTATTAAGTAATATTTTTGATCTTGTAGTCATAAAATTTAATTATCCAACTTATATCTATAATTATATCTATACTTCTAGTATTTAAAATATTTATATCTATTTAAAAAATATATAAATATAATTTTTTACATTCCAGTAATATCTATATTTTTATTTACATTCATAAAAAAAATAAATAAATATATATAAATATACTGATATTCAATCCGTATCTGATTTAATTTCAACCCTAATCTCTTTAGTGTGTTACGTTACTCCAAAATCTTTAGTGTATAAAATAGAAATAATTGATTGTATACAACTAAAAAGCATGGAATCTATGCACCCCTTCCTACAATATGATCATCATTATTTAATTCTATGATTCACCATAACTACTAAGATTAAGATTATTTAAAAATATCTAGTTTTTATGTTGAATTCATTTCATAATTTTAATATGATTATTTATTAAGATTTCTACCATGATTGTTAGAGCCCTTTGTATTCACATGTTAATTTTCAAAAAAAATATGTTCACATCTTTATATGTAATAATGAAAAAGAATATGTGCAGATGTCCTCATCTTTAGGATTCAGATGCATATTCATGTGTAGTTTACAAACTTAAATACTTAATAGGAGCCAGTTATATATCAAGCAATAAATTTGTTTATATTATAATTATATGCTCAAAAATGATGATAAAATTAGTATATATTATATTATTTAAAAATGAAAAAAAATGAAATGATCATTGCTATGCATCACGCACCCCATAATATCACTCTTATGTTATATTATTTTTTGGTTTCATATTTTATCTACAACGTGGAATTAATTAAGTACGATGGGGGTGAGAGAACAACGGGTTTAGAGGTCGAAGGTTGCAATGATTGCTTGTTTGTCCAAAGGTTGCATTGTCCCCAGTAATTTACGAAAATGGCCCTATCCCAATTAGGTCCTCTGCTTTCCCAGTCAAGGCTGCAATGATAACCCCTCAAAAGCGGTGGCAGCCATGTAAATAAAGCCGGAGTTGACGGGGTTTTCAGGAAAGTTCTGATGGTGGGGGTTGGCTTAGAGGGTACGTCTCGCTCCCTACTCCGCATCCGTAACTCTCGTGCGGTCAATCATGGCACGTGCTCCGAGTAATGATGGCTGAACCCTTGGAACGGCAGGAGAGGGGAAGGGATACGGTCCCCCGGCCTCCTCCATCACTTTTCTCTCTATCTCCACAGATACCGTGCTTTGCTTTTTAACTGTCAGAAACCCTCATCATATCTTTCTATTCCTAATATTGATGCATAAAAAGAGAAAAAAAAATTCATAAAAGAAAAAAATTATTATTATTATGGTATTTCTTGAAATAACCTTTTTTAATAAAACTTTAGAAATTATTCATTTTGGTTTCAATGGGACTTGCTATCCATGGAAAAAATTTGATTCGCATCACTTTGTACCATATATGAATTTATTATTGGTCCGTAGCAGTGACATCGTACTCTTGCCCTGGTACTTCTAAGCACATACGTGGAAACTGTGTGCGTATGTGTGTCAATTAAAATAAAGATATATATATCTTTTAAATCTCTCTGTCATTATCAATAAGGCCATAATTATTACTTTGTTTAAAAAAATATGGTGGTGATATCGCCATTAAGTTTGAATTTTTGATCTCTCTATCCCAATTAGAGAGGAGTGGAACGGCTGAATCAAGAGCAATTTATATTATTTAGATTTTGGCATGTGAAATGCGCCGGAGACACAAATGAACACTACGATTCCTTAAATCTCAAAAGAAAGAGAGGCTCGGCTAAGTTTGAAAGTGAAATAAATCTTATGTAAATGTGAGGGTAGGACTTGTACAAGCTAAATTTATAATTTTTTTTTTGCCCTAAACTGATTTCCAATTAAATTTGAGGCATGTGAAGGTTATCTATCTAGACTTCCATGGACACACTTCATTTTCTTTTTTAGCAATGATTTTTGCATCACTTTTAAATAGTAAAGACAATTAATGATGAAAGATTAAAGATATTTATATTATAGTAGTTATAATATGTACAATAATAGGATATGATTATTATTTATGTATATGATATTTTGTAGAAATGCCAAATTAAATAAACATAATCTCATAATAATTTAGAAATAACATCATTTTTAAGGATAAAAGATTCATTCAAAAATTTTTATTTTATTTTCAAACTAAGACTAAGTTGTAGTTTCTTTTATATATGGCTAAGCTTGCTGTTTTTTACTTTATTATTATTATTATTATTTATATTGGTGATTATTCAGAGCACGGAGGGGAACTAGAAAGAAGAGATTGTAAATTAAAAAGTGTAGTAGGAAAGAGGAGGGAGACAACACCTGGGCGAGAGGTCTTTCCATGTCATCTCTCCTCAGCCACACCTCAAAATCATGGCGGCACAATCATGATGGTAAGGAGGAGAAGATTAGCAAAGGAAAAAAAAAAAAAAAAAAAAAAAAAAGGCTACAGGGGAGCAGCGATCGATAATATAGTAAGAACAGTGATGTAGGTCGACCAAACATTACAGAATAATTAATTAATAAATAAATAAAATAATTAATTATATAATAATTTAATAATATCAAATGATGTCAACATTAATCTAGAAGAGAAGGAACATTTCTGTGCATGCAACTTGCAATCATCTGGATACACGAGTTATTGCCTGTACCAGTACCATCTGGACTTTTTATTTTATTCAGCTGGTTTATAATGACCGTTACGAGACCTGATTCTAATTCCACACTTGCTAGGATTTATATTCCAGTTAGTTATTCCAAGGCTATCCCATCCAGATTTATTTTTGCCTTTCATGTTAGGTTGCTATTATAATATTCAAGTGAGTTTAGAAAAGCTGAAAGACGACATATTGGGTAGCGCCAAGAGTAGGACCAAGTATTTTCCGACTTAGGATCTTCCATGATATGCTATTTATAAAGAAAAATATTAATGAGCACCATCAGAAGATAGATAATTATCAAAAAAATACATCATGAATGACATGTAAGACCGTCTTATTTGATGGCCATTCATTTGTTGATAGTATCATGAAGAAAAATCTAATTTTTTGGATCAGATTCGTTCAGATCTAATTAGATCAAGAGAGATATTTAAAATTTTTTTTCTTGAATCTAGATCAGATCTGAAACTTTTTAGATCTAATATTATTGATCCAATAAAATAAAATAAAATAAAATAAAAAATAAATTTAATTTAATTTAATTTTATCTTATGATGGATAATCTGATTATCCTGTGATGATCCTGATATCTGCCTGAGGTTTTGGATCTAGTCACGCAAGTGCCTGATCTCTATCGGTATCCACTCGAATAGAATTTGAAGATTTTCTTCTTCTTTATCACTTCTCCAAAAATCAGATTTAGATTTGATTTTGAAGCTCTTCAAAACTTCTTTCGAATATGTGAGTTATCTCTTACAGCAATGCTGCCTTCTTCCTTTTTCTATCGCCTTTCTCTTGCTTGGATCGCACCAAACTTGCATCCAAAAATTCTTGGATGTGGATAGGAGAGAGAACACCTGAAGGTGGCATAGAAGAGGAAGAGGGGCGGCCTTGTGGCATGGACAATGGATCAAGCATCTTTGATCTTGGCGCAGACAGAATTTTTATGAATCCTGTTGCACCATGTAGTGTCACATCATTCCGACCAATCATGACTTTCTATGCAATCAGATCTAAATTTGATTAGTGAGATGACATCATTTGATCTAATCAGATAAAAGCCCCTCTGAATCATCCTTAAATGGTGCCAAGAATGGGTCAAAGCAGTCTTCTAGGTGCCATCCAAGTAGAATTCCTAAAGCAACTAGAATCCCATCTGTACGGAACTCCAGATGCTTTATCCATGGGCGCATGCTTTCCTAGGCATGCACCCCTTATCCATCTACTTTTTAGCAGATGGACTGGTCTAAGAACTCTCTCCTATGATGGCTTGACATATGGGTAGATGTCTAAGTATCAAAGGTCAATATTTGACCAAATGTCCGAAACAGGATTTAGCAAGTGACGAAAAATGGCAGATGTTATCTCAAATTCATCTCATAAATTAAGACAATCCTTTTCTGACCTGGATATGCTTCAATCAGACCAAGTAAAGGTACCTGAGTGAGCCCAAATATATTTGGCTCAGTCAAAACAAACTTTAATGATAATTAAAGAAGAACATTAGGCTCAATCGTGTACTAGTACGATTTTTTTGAATTTAATTGAATCTAATTCAAATTAATTGAACTGAGTTAGTTCAATTGATGATATCCAGATTGAAATCCTTATTTGTGTGATTCAGGTAGATTCAGTTTCGTATGGTAATGAGATATATCATGATCTCTATCATCGACATCATTGAAACACCTTTCGATGGATCAAAACTTTTTTGATTCAGACAACTAGTATGATTGATCATCTAAACCATTCTAATTGTTCTCAAAATCCATCAGTGATACCTAGCAGTATATGGTGGCAACCCATCAGAAATGAAAATGAACCTCTTGGTGCAGTTATCTGTGTGATTAAGTTCTTCTATCTTGAGCTTCGATTAGATTGGGGTTAAGGTAATCTCGTCAAATCCTAATATCCGTCATATGATTAATCAATCGATTCAAGTCCAATGTGAAAACCTTAATAGAAATTCTTTGTATTATTTCACTCTGCCATAGCCATGGGCTATGGACTTGATTCTCATAATTATCATAGGGCTACTCCTCATCTATCGAGGTAGATAGATTTTTTATTGGTGCAATCCAATTCCTATAATGAATATGCTATAGCTAACATACACCTTAGGGTTCTGAATGGCTAGGAGACCGAGTCATGGTGTAGTCAAACTATAACATCCTTAAGGTGAACTGCCGATGCACCTCAAGTCAAAGAATCAGACACACAACTGCAGCTTCGAGCCAGTAATTGATGAGAAGGTAGACTTTCTAATGACTGCTCGAGGTGGTCACGCTTAGTGCCCTCGTTCTCTAACGAGTACCTATACTCTCGCTCTGGTGTCTCTACACCATAGACTCAAGGCTCATCTATTATAAAGAAACGATTGTACACCAACCTTCCGGATCAATCACCATCCTCATGATGATCCTACGGTCAGGAGCATTTTATGAGTTAATAATAAAAATTTATATCTTAAATTTTTAACTCTTGAAAATAAGAACTATCATTGCCATTAACTCAAGTAATGTATCACAGACACTAAATACACATTATGATAAAAAATAATTTATTTTATTATTTATAGTTAAAATTATAATTTTATTCTTAAAAATATATAATAAGTGTCAGCCAATTTTAGTTTCTAGAGCACACATATCTAATATATCCATCGAGTCTATTTATTATCCTACAATACAACCCATGCACTATAAAGAGCCTGTTTTTTTCTGCTAGAAAAATGATAAATATATGCAGTGGTCTTTAGTTTGTTACTGCTTCTGTCCCTTGTTTCACCATGAAAAATATATATAGAAATTAATGATGTATTCTTATTAATTAGCGGATATAGAAAACCACTGCTGTCCAAAACCGCTGCCTTAGCATATTATTCTCAGATATTCTCGGCAGTCAGTTCAAACGTTTGGCGGCTGATAAAGAGATAACTTAGTGGTCTTACACTCGAGAGTGTGGATAATATATCACTTGCAGGCGTCCAGAGCATTGCTCTACCTTGTAAATTTTGGGGCCAACAATATAACTAGACACTTGATTCAAGCTATTGTTGGTCATCATTGCAAGCGTGATTGCATGTGAAAATCTACGTCATGGCAGCATATTTTGTTAAAGAGCAAAGGATTTGATGAATACTTTGCTGCTGCACTCAACTCCCTCCTCATCACTGAAGACAGAAAAGTGTGTGCCTTCATTTTTTTGGAAGGGAGAAAAAAGAAGAAAAAAAAGAGAGAGACATTGCTTACTCCACATATCTAAAACTCTGGCATCCTAGCTAAACCCTTTCTTTCTTTTTTTTTGATGTTTCTTTTCTCAGAAACATCAAGGAAGTGTAACATCTTAAGGGCCTCACAAAGTGCCAACCAGTTTTGACAGATCTGACAGGCATGGTTAAGCATTATTAGTTAGGCTTTGTGTCATGTGATGGTAATGGATCATTGTGTCTTGCCTTGGTTATTGTTTTTCTTATTCTTTTTTGTATTGATCTTTTTTTTACCACTCGGTAGCTGTATGCTAATTTAACTAAATAAAGGAATCCTGGTAGAACAAGAGATAGAGATGTTAATGGACCAGACCACCCACTTGCTCCACCGATCCATTATGCTCTAAATTAGAGTTGGACAATCTTGACAATGTATTCCCACCAAATTAAACAAGTGTGTCCCACAAAATTTTTTTTCACACCTCAAAGTAATAGTTTAAAAGCTTTTATTTACCAGAAGTGGTCCAAAAAAAAATATAGAATAGATAATTTCCCATGCAATACGTGGATTGCATTACAGAATATTATGTAGTGCTCGATGGTCACCATTGATGGATGACCATCCATAGCGATGTACCATATGCGGCACTTAAGACCACTTTATTTGACAGCCATTTATCCCTTGATGATAGCCATCAAATGCTGCACAATATTTTGCGGTGTAATTTGCACATCGTAGAGGATCTGTGATCTTCTTGATAGCATCATATAGAGCTAGTGTTGCTAGAAAGCTAGACTGGCATCATTAGTTTGGCATGATGTTCTCTGTTTCCTTATTTAAGATAATATCTATTTTCAAAGTCTAAAACCTTAGTTTCACCTAAAGTACGGTTTGTAAATTTATATTTTTCAAGCATACCTATTCATGTCACACCAAGGGGTCTAGAATGTACAGTATTTTTGTTTTACTCTATCTAAAATTTAATTAATCATCAATATGATAAAGTCCAATTTGGGCAACATGGCTTCGAAATCTTATTTCTAAAAATAGAACCCTGAAGTGTATATAACGATTCACACAGAATCACTTTTTCAAGATCAAATAATATTTGATTTTTATGTTTTGTATTGTTAGTTAACTGAGTAGACAAACTATTTCAAAGTCAGGTATTGAAAACTAGTTTTTAGCGTCTCTTTTGTATCTTGAGATAAAGTTATTGCGTCCAGACAGCTCTTATCAAAACAACCATGCTTCTATATCCATATGCAATGTCAGTATAATATAGTTAAGTTAATAATTAAATCATGTTGGTTTTGTTTAACATTAAAAATAGATTTTTTTTGTATATTATTCCTTATAATATTTCATATTTGCATGTAATTAATTCTATAATGTTTACATTTGCTTATTAATCCTTGCAATCCTATAAATCTTTGTATGAATTCCATTGAGTTTACCTAACTAGCCAGGAATTGAGTATTTTTGATCGATTCCTCCAATGATATTAATTCACTAAAATTTATCATTTTATTACTAGCTATTTGGCTGAGAAGGGGAAGGAGAATGATGAGGGGCGATGGGCATGTTGAAATGAGAGGAGGCGGCCGGGGAACTCGGAAAAACTAAGCCCCAGTCTCTTTTGACTTTATCCAGTTTTTTGCCCCCTCTCTAATTCTAGTCATCCTTAACCATGGTTTGGTGAAGGAATACTAATAAAAGCACTAATATGCTTCATGGAGTAGATCACGAGGATTTATACATAAATATAAAGATTGAAGAATTTGATATGCAAAAATAAAATGTTAGCAAGTAATACTCATAAAAATCTAAGCTATAAAGATTAGTAACCGATAATAATAATAATAATAATAATAATAATAATAATAATAATAATAATAATAATAATAATAATAATAATAATAATAATAATAATAATAATAATAATAATAATAATACTCTATGGAGGAGTATCGTGGTATTATCACCTCATCAGCATTTTTGATAACTTTAGTTGTGCCATATGGAAACGACTATTTCGACTGCACTAAGCCTCCTATCTCTATGGAAGAGTATTATAGTGTTGCCACCACCTCAGTGTCTCAGATGATTTTAGTTGTGCCATGTGGAATCAACTATTTAGGCTGTACTAAGCCTTCCATCTTCTTCAATGCCATTTCGGGTGGCTTCTTCTCTCGGCACTTCCACCACTCTCTAGCACTCTTCGTCTTCTCCGAATTCTCCTTTCTTCCAAGAAAAAGATGGGAAAAGAAAGAAGGGAGGGGAGGGAGGGAGGTTGGTGGTACTGGAGCTGGGGAAGGGGAGGGAGTTTGATGGTCGAGCAGAGCCAGGTGCGGCACGCATAGCGGGTGCAGTGCAGACAGTAATGGGATAGCATCGAAGTGGGGGCGGCTTGGATGATCATGACCTGAGCCTAGAGTTGGGCATTAGGCTGGGCCAACCCATATGACCTAGGCCTAGAGTTGGGCATCAGGCTGGGCCGCCCATGGGCCGACCTAACCAGGTATGAATTGGGCCGTGTCGAGCATAGCCCACCTAGCATTGTAGCAAGCTAGGGGCCATGCTGGGCTGGGGGATTAGTGGCCCACGGTCCAAGCCCGACACGACCGTTGAGGGCCTGGGATGGCATGGCCCATAAGGCCAAGCACAGTATGGCACATGCTCAGGCCCGGCACGGCTGGCATGCCAACCCATATGGGCCATGCTTTGGCACGCCCATTTACAATGGTATATTTTAAAATTTTTTATTTTAAAAAATATTTTTTCTAAAATAAAACAAGTTAGGGGATAAATAAAAAAAGATAGAAAATATTAAATTTTTTTTATAAAAATAAAAATTATCTTATAATGGTGGAGGGTTTGGCATGGATCCTTACTAGTTTATTAATATAAATCAAAATTATGCAAAAGAGGAAGGGGGTTCGGCCTAATTTTCAAAATGCAAAGAAAGAGAAAGAAAAAAATAAAGGTGACTCCCCTCAATAAATAGAAAATAAAAATATATAATTTTAAAATATTAAGAATTAAAAATAAATTTTACTAATTAGTTATTATATTTATATCATCGTCATCATTAGATCTAGTATCATATCCTTCTTTATTCTGAAGTCTCGCCTCTATATTCAACCAATTTTTGAAGCAGAGCAGCATCTTAATTATCTCGTCCATCATCCTGCTCCTCTTCTCATCCAGAATGCACCGATCTACACCAAAAGCTAATTTCGATATTATTATAGACATCGACACAGCTAAAATATCACATGCAATTATAGACATAATAGCATATTGATTTTTACACTCTTCCACCAGCAATACATCAAGATTTTTTATTTAATTTTCATCTAATGCAGAAGAGATTTCATTTCGTAAATAAAATTCTAATTCGTTGCTTAACAATGAAAAAGATGCAGATGGAGAAGATGCATGCGAATATCTTCTATATATAAGAAATGAAAAAATAGATGATGAATGAGAGGTACTAGAAAATGATTGTGAAGATGTGTAGACTGTCTAAATTCATGAATTTTTTCATCATATAATACAAAAGTATAATGAAATAGCTGAGTTATCTTAGTTTTAGATCTTCAGAATCATGATTCATATATTTACCAATTTTATCAAGTAAAATATATACACCACTTAATTTGATCCATAGATCAAATACATCAGCTAAGTTATATATGAGATATACCACTCCCAATACTGATTCTATTTTTTTAATAAATAATAGGTATTAAAATATCATCATATCTATATTATATAAATTGATCATAAATTATATATGCTTATTGAAAAATGCACAAGAGGTTGAAAAATAAATACCAGAAATAGTATTTGAAGCAATATAAAAACTACCTAAAAAATCTTCTAATTTTTTTTCTTTTTTTCCAATCATGTTCGATCAAAATAAAACCTAATCCATGATTATTTATATATGTATTTAATAAATTTTTGTATAGATATGCATCATGAATCATTATATATGTAGAGTTCCAATGAATGACTACATCAAGTTTAAATTTTTTGAAATATTTACCATGATCTAGATATAATTATTTAAATTTTTTTAATCATGCTCTTGAAGCATGAATAAAAGATACTATTTTTTTAATTTTTATAATTATATCTTGAATCATGTCCATTCTAGCTTGAATAGGAAGATTCAAAATATGACATGCATATCTAATATAAAATAATTTTTTATTAACAATGGGATGAAAAGAGACCTTCAATAATTGAACAGCTATATTATTATTAGATGTATTATCAAAAATAATAAACATAATTTTGTTACTAATATTATATGTTGTTATAGTTTGATAAATAATATTAAAAATTTATTGGTCAGAGATAATCAAAAGAATAAAAAGTAAGAATATGCTTATTTAATTATCAATCATTATCTATATAATGAGAAGTAACAGAAATAAAAGATATACTACCTATAGATGTAGTCCATATATCAGAAGTTAATGATATTTTTGCCATTACTATAAAAAAGGATTATGGCAATGCATACTATTGTAGCAATTTTTGAAATCATTGTAATAGAATTTACGACAGTGGTTACAAAGAATCGCTATCATATATCGGATCTATAGTAACGGTTACACTAAACTACTGCTATAGGTCCGACCTATGATAGTGCTTAATTTTAACTTCAACCTCGGCTAGAGATAAGATCTCTTCCGAGCTTCAAAGTCTACGTCAACAGGAGGTAGGATCTCCTTCAATCTCGACGTCAACTTCAACCTCGGTTGGAGATAGGATTTCTCCTGAGCTTCAAAGTCTACGTCAATAGGAGGTAGGATCTCCTTCAACCTTCAACTTCAACTTCAACCTCGACTGGAGATAGGATCTCTTCCGAGCTTCAAAGTCTATGTTAATAGGAGGTAAGATCTCTTTCAACCTCGACTGCAACTTCAACCTTGGTTGGAGATGAGATCTCTTTCGAGCCTCAACTTCAACTTCAACCTCGGCTGGAGATGAGATCTCCTCCAAGCCTTAACTTTAACTTCAACCTTGGCTGGAGATAAGATCTCCTCCGAGCCTCGACTTCAATGTCAATCTCGATTGGAGATGGGATCTCCTCCGAGCTTTAACGTTTGCATTAATAAGAGATGAGATCTCCTTCAACCTTAACTAGAGATAAGATCACTTCCGAGCTTCAAAGTCTACGTCAACAGAAGATAAGATCTTCTTCAATCTCGGCTAGAGATAAGATCTTTCCTAAGCTTCTACGTTAATAGGAGATAAGATCTTCTTCAACCTCGACTGGAGATAAGATTTTTTTCGAGTTTCAAAGTCTACATCAATAAGAGAGAAGATCTCCTTCAACCTCGACTGGAGATGAGATCTTCCATAAGCTTCAACCGCAACATCAACAAAAGATAAGATCTCTCTGAACCTCGGCTGGAGATAAGATCTCCTCCGAGCTTCAACTACAACTTCAACCTCGGTTGGAGAAAAGATCTGCTCCGAACTTCAACCTCAATGGATACAAAGTTCGAAAAAGGACTTCGACAGTCGCCCTTTTAGTACTTCCTTCAAATTTCAAACTCGAGAGTGGGGGGATAATTATTGGGGATAAATCCTGCTTCCATCGAAGTCCAGCCTGATGCTTAGCCTAACACAATCGATAATCATGGAAGAGCTTCAATCCAAAATTCTCCATCCAGTGGCCGAACTCTTTTTCGATCTCTTCTTCAGTCAAATTTCTGTAGGAGTCGAATTCCTCTCAAACATCTCCTTCAGTCGGACTCCTACGGGAGCCGAACTTCCTCCATACTTCTCCTTCACTTAGACTCCTATGGGAGCCAAACTTTCTCCGCACTCCTTCAGTCGGACTCCTATGGGAGCCAAACTCCCCTCGTACTTCTTCTTTACTCAAATTCCTATGAGAGAGTCGAACTCCTCTTTCAATCGAACTCCTACGGGAGCCAAACTTCCTCTGAACTCCTCCTTCATTTGGACTCCTATGAGAGCCGAACTTCCTCCGCACTCCTCCTTCAGTCGGACTTCTATAGGAGCCAAACTCCCTTCGCACTTCTTCTTCACTCGGACTCCTATGAGAGCCGAACTTCTCCTTCAGTCGACTCCTACGGAAGCCGAACTCCCTTCGAACTCCTCCTTCACTCAGATTCCTACGGGAGTCGAACTTCCTCCACACTCCTCTTTCAGTCGGACTCCTACGAAAAGCTGAACTCCCTCCGTACTTCTCCTTCACTTGGATTTCTACGAAAGCTAAACTTTCTTCGCACTCCTCCTTCAGTCAGACTCCTACGGGAGCTGAACTCCCTCCGCACTTCTCCTTCACTCGAACTCCTATGGGAGCCGAACTCCTTCTAAACTCCTCCTTCAGTCAGACTCCTATGAAAGTCGAACTTTTTTCGAACTTCTCCTTCACTCAGACTCCTACGAGAGCCGAACTTCCTTCGCACTCCTCCTTCAGTCGGACTCCTACGGAAGCCTAACTCCTTCTGAATCCCTCCTTCAGTCGGACTGAATTTCTTCTGAATCCCTTCTTCAGTCGGACCGAACTTCTTTCAGATCTCTCCTTCAGTCGAACTCCTACATGAGCCAAACTCCTTCCGAACTCCTTTCGGATGTCTCCTTTAGCTAGACTCCTATAGGAACCGAACTCCTCCTTCAATCGAATTTCTATAGGAGCCGAACTTCTTTCGGACTTCTCCTTCGGTTGAACTCTCCCAGGAGTCGAACTCCTTTCGAATCTCTCTTTCAGCTAGCATTCCTCCCAGATGATCTCCTCTAGTCGTATTCACTTTGAAAGTTCGAACTCCTCTGAAATCGATATATGTCGGAGTTCTTCATCAACCAATATCTGCTTCCTCCGAACTATGACTATTAAATCTCGATAAATGATCGCCATCAGTCTGCTACAGGCGACGCTATAGGCAGCGCCCTTCCTTCATGATAGACTCCACCAAACCTCGAGTGGCCTGCTACTAGACGGTATGATTGTCACTATCAGCCTGACGATACCTTCCTCTCCATACCGAACTCCATGCGATCTCGAGCGGTTCGCTACCAGACGGTATGGCCATTACCATCAATCAACCCACTATAGGATCCGTCTATAAAAAAAAAACCCTCCAGATATATTTTCTCTAAGCTCTAAGCTCTCTTCTCTTTCTTGAAACTCTGCTGAACTCTAGTTTGAGCACTTCATTTCTGTTCGTCAGAAGAGCTGATTTGATTATCGGAGGGTTCCATCGGAGCCACCACTACCGACTTTGAATGAAATTTTATTTTGTAGGTCACCGACGGCGATCTCGTCCTCCTCCACTCCAGCTCGTCCTGACATCAATCAGATTTTGCATCAACAATCATGATAACGATATCTGATTGAAGTAAAATTTTGATAGTATGCTATAAATATCATCGAGATCATCGTTGTAAATTTTTAGACCTATTAGAGGTCTCCATCTATCAGATCATCACATCATTATTCATGTTCATCGAAATTAAATTTTTTTGGTCGATGAAGCTAGGGCCATCGGATTGAGGCAATCTTTTATAACGACACTCTAATGATAATTATTTAGATAATAAATGATGAAGATGGATATTAAATTTTAAAAATTATATAATATTTAGAATAAAAATATAAAAATTAATTTTTAATCTATGACAATGGTTACTGAAAATTATTGCTATAGATCTATGGTAGTGATTTTCTAACCGCTACCATAGACCACCATTACCATAGAGCTATGGCAGTAGTTTGAAAACTACTACCATAGGTTAGGTTAAAATTAACCTACCCCCAAATTTAATTTCCTCCCATGCATTCTCTCTCCTCTCCACCACTGGTGAGACCCCACCCATCTCCTTCCCCAGCCGGCACCACCGCCTCTCGGTGCCCCCTCCTTCCGGCTTGCCCCCCATCCTTGGCTGCCCCCCCTCTCGATCCCTTCTTGGTTAATCTTCCAACCCTCGCCACCCCCACCTCTCGAGCTGCCCCTCCCCGTCACCGCGCCCCCCCAGCCTCCCAATCACCACGCCCCCCTGACCCTCCCATCCTCGACCACCCCCACCTCTCGATCCCTCCCTGGTTACCTCAACCCCACCACCCCACCTCCTAGGCCCCCCTCCCCGCCACCGTCACCCTACCCCCCCGACCTCCCCATCGACATGCCCCCCCGACCCCCCATCTCTGGTCGCCCCCACCTTTCGGCCCCTCCCCACCCCCCCAGTCAATCCCCCAACCCCCCCACCCCCACCTCCCGATCACCCCTCCCTCACCGTGCACCCCCCCCCCCCCAACCTTCCGTCACCATGCCCCCCGGCCCCCCCAACCCCAGCGCCCCCTCTCTCGGGCCCTCCCCGCTCAACCCCCAACCCCGCCACCCCACCTCTAAGCCGCCCCCTCCCTATCACCATGCACCACCACCCCCTCCCCCGACCTTCCATCACGACACCCCCCGGGCCACCTCTCCCTCTCTCTCCCCTCCTTCTCTATCTTTTCTTTTTCTCTTTCTCTCTATATCACTATCTTGATCTTGTTTCATAGGTTATCTTTAGTATCGTCGTCTTCTTCTAACACCATCATCGACGACCCTCGGAGCTTTCAGTGCGACCTCTTCTCCATAGCCATAGGTATTTATTTTTTTTAGAGTCCAAATCGAAGGAGGGGTGGCTCCGGCCGAACCCTCTAACGGTCAAGTCTACTCTTCTAGCCAATAAAAATGAAATGCTCAGCAGAGAAAGTAGCACGGTTTCAAGATGGAGGAGAGAGTCTCTTTTGAAAATATATCTGGAGGATTCCTTCTATAGATGGAGCCTATAACAAACCGATAGTGACAGCCGTAACTATTGAGTAGTGTACCATTCATGCCAGTGGAATTTGTTATAGAGAGTAGTATCCGTTGTCATGATGTGTTCACTATCATAATACGTAGACGGTTGAGATTTAATTGTTGAAGTTCAAACTGAACCGCTATCAGTAGTGAGAAAGGTTCGACTGGAAGAAGTCCTTCAGACGATTGGAAGGCATTCGGAGGGAGTTCGACTGATGAAGAAATTCATCTAGAAAGAGAGTTCATCTGATGGAGAAGTCCAGAGAAAATTCGTCTGAAGGAGAAGTCCAGAGAAAGTTTGTCTGGAGGAGAAGTTTGAAGGAAATTCGTCTAGAGGAGAAGTCTGAAGAAAGTTTGTCCAAGCAGTCCCAAAGATCGACAGGCATACTAAAGGTCAGTCAATCCAGGGACAAATGAAGCCGCGGTTGAAGCTCTTCCATGATCGAAAATCCTTTTTGACCAAGCGTCGGTCCGAAGTTTAGCAGGAGCGGAGTTTATCCCCAACAATAGTCCTCCTACTTTCGAGTTCGAAATTCAAAAGAAGAAAGTACAGAATCGACGACTGTCGAAGTTTCGATCAGGACGTAGCGCTAGCAGGATGAAAAGTTTTGGCATTTATCGCACTGGCACCGAAGCCTCCTTAAATGTGAAGTAACCCAAAAAGGTAAATTTTAAAATTTTCACTAAGACGCTGCCCAAGTATGGTGCAATTATGATTCTGCCGATCGCCAGTCACCTATCGCAATGAGAGGGACATGCGTCAATTAGAGACCAACTGGAGGAGCCTTTCCATCGTAATCGCTTCAAACTCTATGGGATATTTAGGTCTGGCACTTTCTTCTGAGAACTCATTCTTCCTTACACTTTTCTTTTTCCTTCTACTGCTTTCTTCCTCCTGCCTAAGAGCACTCCGATTTTTTCACTTGCCGGTGTTTTTCCCATTCATTTCCTACTGTGCCAGTCATCTCGTTGATCTTTCAAACCTAACTAGGTTAGTTTTGAAACCTTTCTCTTGATTATTTTTGCATCTTTTGCATCTTATTTTTTTGATTTCTTTGTAGCATATCTGTGTTTTATGTTTTTTCAACTTTTGGAGTTCTTCTATATTTGAGTTCGATCCAAATATCTTCTGAAACTGCTCAGTCATCCGATTCTTGGAGTCCATCCAATTCGACCTCTCAAAACCTCAACTCCGATGAGGAGACCAAACTCAGAAGTGTATCCCATTCAACCTTTATACCTGGCACCATTTCTTGCTCTCTGTCTTTAGATGACCTTTCACTGATTAGGATCCGATATGGGATCCCTCTCGAGTATGAATTAGAACTTTCTAAACCTAGTGACCAGACTTGCTCTCCCCCATCCGATCGATTTTGTCTGTACTTAAAAGTCCTTCATGCTGGACCAAGGCTTTCTCTTACATCTTTTGTAATTAGTCTTTTTCACTTCTTGAACATTTTGCTTGTCTCCATAGTACCAAATTTTTTTTGATTTTTGATTGGATTCCTTTCTCTTTGCTATCTTACCAAAGTTCGTCCGACCCTCTCCCTCTTTAGGAATTACTACACTTTCTAGCGCCACCCTTCTGCAAGGGACTGGTGGTACTTTTTTTTCCAATTCGATAAGAAGGGATTATTGAAAGGAGCCTCTTCTTTTATCTACAACTAGGAGGAAAGGTTCTTTTTTGTGTCTTGCCGAACTTTAATGCTAGGGCTTCCCCCTTGGGGTCTTCTTAGAGAGTTAATCCATCGAGCTCCTAGCTTAGATAGGGGTGATCTTGATTCTTTTAGTAAACTTAGGAATTATCGGGCTCCCCTTCTATTCAAACTCTTAAAGGATCAAACTCTGTTCAAGATGGATTTGAGTCTTCTCGATTCGGCTGGTACTTTTTTGTAAGCTTTAAATTTTCATAAGATTTTGTATGTATGTAGATATTGCTGATTATGATCTCTTATTTATTGCAGAGATGGATGCTTAAGCCATTGACAAACTTGTCAAAAGACTTCATGCTCAAAAAAGAAAGAAAAAAAATACTAGGAGAGTGTTCGAAGAGGGTAAAGATTACCGTCCCGAGCTCCACGGCTCCTCTCGGTGCCGCTACCACTTTCGAGGTTGCCGAGAGCACCGAAGTCCCTCGCCTTACCGAGGTTCCCCCTATTGCTGGGATTGATGTCGTTGGGGGTTCGGTGCTTCCTGCGTCCGCGAGTTCTCTCATCGAAGATCGTCCTATCAAGAGAGAAGGAGGAGAGGAGAAGAAAAAGAAGAAAAAGTTGATCGTTGTGAAGATGCAATGCAAGACTCATCCTAGTCGATCCAATGATAGCGACGACTTGGAAGGGGGCCCCTTCAGCACCCCAAACACCATACGGGAGTTGGTCGACAAGTTTGCCTTATCCGAGGTCGTATATCAGATGGTCAATCTCGATGATGCACAACTCACCTGGAACTTTCTTGGTACCTTTCTTTAGATAATCATCTCGCTACATCTCTTGTTTATTTTTTCTTTTTAATGTCCGTATAACTCTGTTTGCTTCTTGCAGTCAGATCACTAATTGCTAGCATACATCAAAAAGGTGAATCGTTTGAAGTCGGAGTCATCAAAAGTTCAGGAGAACCTCTAAGCCGAAGTTGACTGCCTTCGAGAAAGGACTGTTGAAGCTAACCATCTCTTAGAGGAGAAGACGGTCGAGGTTAGGATCCTTCAGGAGGCACTTCGGAAAGGAGAGCTCATTCTGGCGGGATTGCAGGAAGCTTTGGCTTTGGAGAAAGAGAGGAGGAAAAAAGTCGAAGTCAGGATTGCCGAGCTAAAGGATGAAATCTCGAGGCAGATCTCGTAGGCAAAGATCTAGGCAGTGGAGGAGTTAAAGATTTTGTTTGAAATGATGGACCTGAATATTAACTTCGGTCAGGAGGCTTTTCAAAAGGGGTACGAGCTCTGCGAGGATCGAGTGGCTAGAAAGTTTCTCAAACTTGAACTCGATTTTCTTTATGGAGATGTCTTCGATGAAGAGACTGGACCATCAGCTATTGCGACCGACCCTTATCCTACCAGAGCAGCCCTTGAGCCCTTCGAGCTCACTGTCGAGGTGCCCAAACCCATGCAGGAGCCCAAGGTTGTCCTTGAAGCATTGGGCTCCCCTACTGCTCTTCCTTTTGAATCAGCTGAATCAGCTCCTGGGTCCGCGACTGCTGCTGGAGTGCCGAGCTCTTCTATTGTTTCTCCTCCCGAGGTTGGGGATTCTTGATAGTTGTATTTTTTTCTTTTTTTTTTATCTTGTACTTGAAGAACTTTAATTAATGAAAGTAAATTTTTTTTTGTCAATACCTTTGAGTCCTTTTGAATACTTTTCATATATTGGATGCAGTCCCCTATCAATACTGATCCGTTGCCTCAGGGCATCTCTTTGAAGGCTAATCTTAAACATTTTAGGAAAGAAGTTCACCAATTGAAAAAAATTAAAGAAAATTGAAGATGAACTTCAAAAATCTAGGGAGCATGCTTTGGAAGCCACAATCAAGGTCACCCACCTCCGCAAGCTATACATGCAAAATTCTGCAAGTGTTGCCATCAGGATGGGTGTCTTCGAGAAGGAGCTTGCCGAACTCAAAAAAAATGCCAGCGATAAATCTTGGACATTAACGATGAAGGTCAGCTCTCTCGAGGTCGGGTTTAAAGTGGCCAAGGAGAATATTCAATTATTAGAAGAAAGTTTGCCGTGGTCCTCTGACAAAGCACACTACGAGTGGAATTGATCGAAGAAATTCTTCACGCTCTAGAAGCAGTTGCACGATGCCGAGCTCACTTACGATACTTATCGATTGGACTGAAGTGAAAGAATATTCAAACTTGAGTAGAAGCTGCATGCCGCTGAGAGTGAGATGGTCCGGCTCCAAAAGTAGCTCACTGATAGCTGTTATTCTAGATCGAGCAGAAAGTCAAAGCAATTTGCAACCTTAAGGAGGATCTTAGGTAAACTCTCTAAATCCATCGGGCAGGAAAAGATCGAGGTTCAGCAGATGAAGATCCAATTGGCTTGCAAGCATCAAGCCATTAAGAATGCAGAAGCTGAATCGGAGGTTCTAAGGAAGAGACTGCGGGTGTCAGAGGAGAACTATCGATGGGCTGATCGAATGTTTCATGACAACCTGATGAGGAGAAAAAAGCTTGAAGAAGAGATCATTGTTCTGAAGGAATCTTTAGTACTGGCTAGCAGTCTGAAGTCTGAGAAATCTTATCCTTCTTAGGACTTTGCCCATTCTTCTATTTTGTACTTGATCTTAAAGATCCTCATTTTGTAACTATCCTTAACTTTAATGAAATGGTACTTTCTTCTATTGTCCTCTTACGCCGATTAGATGTTTGTCGACTCTTTTATTCTCTTTACCTTTTTTTTAGTAGGATGAGCATCAAATAATATTTTTTCTCTATTTTAAGCAATCAGAGATTTTTATCCGTGTTAGGATGAGGTCATTGAGGTATTCTTTGCTCTTGCTAAGATGAGATTCTCCTCCTATTTCTAGCAAGACTGTAGGAGTACAAAAGGATCGTTGAAAGAATCTATCCCCACATCCCGACTTAAGTAATCGAGATCTTCGCTTTAGCTCAATGTTAGGATGAGATTCTCCTTCTATTCCTAACAGGACTATAGGCGCACAAAACGATCATTAAATAGGCCTCTCTCCACATCCCGACTTAAGTGACCGAGGTCTTCGCTTTAGCTCAATGTTAGGATGAAGATTTTTCTCATATTCCTAATAGAGCTATAGGAGCACAAAAGGACCGTTGAATGGACCTCTCCTCACATCCTGACTTAAGTAATCGAGGCCTTCATTTTAGCTCAATGTTAGGATGAGGTTTTTCTTTTATTCCTAATAGGGCTATAAGAGCATAAAAGGGCTATTGAAAGGATTTCTCTTCGCATCCCGACTTAAGTAATCGAGATCTTCGTTTTAGCTTAATGTTAGGATGAGGTTCTCCTCCTATTCCTAATAGAACTATGGGAGCATAAAAGGACCACTGAAAGGGCCTCTCTCTGCATGCCGACTTAAGTAACCAAGGTCTTCACTTTAGCTCAATGTTAGGATGAGGTTCCCCTCCTATTCCTAACAGAGCTATAGGGGTACAAAAGAATCATTGAATGGATCTCTCTTCATATCCCGACGTAAGTAATTGAGATATTCGCTTTAGCTCAATGTTAGAATGAGGTTCTCCTCCTATTTCTAACAGAGCTATAGGGACACAAAAGGGCCATTGAAAGGGCTTCTTCCCACATCCCAGCTTAAGTAACCGAGGTCTTCGCTTTAGCTCAGTATTAGGATGAGGTTCTTCTCATATTCCTAACAGGGCAAACTTCGTCTAATGATAAAGTTCGAAAGGCTATTTTCTATCATCATAGTTTTGCACCAAGATCGAAGATATTAAAATAAGAAGATTTTATTAAAATGAGATTATTGATAGTATATGTGTAAGTTCTCCATGGGCGTGGGAGATTGGTGCCTCCAAGCTCCTTCAAGTAATTAGTTTCAGGCTAGATGATCTCTTGGACTTCGTAAGGACCTTCTCAGTTTGGGGCGAACTTTTTTTGATTTTGAGGTTGTGAAACTGCTGCTCGTCGAAGTACCAAGTCTTTCACTTTAAATATTTTACTTTCAACTCTAGAGTTATAGTAGCGGGCCACTCTTCATCTATAAGCAGCCATCCAAACTTGGGCTTCTTCTTATTTTTCCTTCAGCAGATCGAGGTTTACTCTGAGGTCCTGCGAATTGCATTGCTCGCTGAAGGCTACAACCCATGCCGTTGGCAGCTTGAGCTCTATCGGAATGACTGTTTTCATTTCGAAAGCTAGAACGAATGGCATTTCTCCAGTTGGTAGCATCTGGATAGTTCGGTATGCCCATAGGACATGGTAAAGCTCATCCGCCCAAGTCCCCCTTGCTCTTTTTAGCCTTGCCTTGATGCTTTGCAATAAGATTCTGTTGGTCACTTCTGCTTCACCATTCGCTTGCGGATGGGCTACTGACGTAAAGTTGTGAAAGATGTTCAAACTTTCATAGAACTCAGCGAACTTTCTCCCAGCAAATTATCGTCCATTGTCTATAATAAGGGTTCAAGATAGGCCAAATCTACAAATAATAGACTTTCAGATTAAGTCTTATACTTTGGCTTCAGTAATCTTTACCCAAGGTTCAGCCTTGATTCATTTGGTGAAGTAGTCGATCGCAACTAAGAAAAACTTTCATTGCCTGGGTAATGTCGAAAAGGAGCTAAGTATATCCATTCTCCATTATGCAAATAGCCAAGGGGCGCTTAGTGGGATAAGCTCAGAGGTCGGCTATCTTTATATATTTGCATTTCTTTGACAGCGATCGTACTTTCTAATATATTCAATGCAATCATGGTGCATAGTCGGTCAATAATAACCTTACCAAAGTAGCTTGTGGGATAGGGATCTGGCGCCCGATGGTTTTCACAGCTTCTTTCATGCACTTTTCATAATGCAAAATTATCCTCTGAAGATCGAAGACATCTTAAAAGCAGTAAAGAATATGATCTCTTATATAGTTTGTCTTCGTAAAGTACATATCGGAAGGCCTGGTTCTTCAACTTTTGAGCTTCCTTTAGATCATGAGAGAGAGTTCTGCCTCTGAGATAAGCAGTCAATGGATCAATCCAGCAGGGCTCATGGTCAATCTGCATGGCAGTCTGTGGCTCTTTCAAACTTGGGCATTTCAGTACTTCAAAGTATGCTTCTTTTGGAAGTTCATTGGGGGCAAGTGTGGCCAATTTGGATAGAAGATTGGCTCTGGCATTTTTTGCCTTTGAGATTCGCTAGATATTGAAACTATTGAAAGTCGAGGTCAAGCTCTTCACTTTTTCAAGATATTTTATCATATTTTTCTTCCGAGCCTCATAATCGCCGCTGACCTATCCTACTATCAACTGTGAATTACTATAAGCTCGGAGCCAATCTACTTCTAGTTCTTTTGCTATCTTTAGCTCCGCTATCAGAGCTTCATATTTTGCTCCATCATGCATTACAAAAAACTCAAAATGCAGTGCATACTAGGCAATAACCCCTTCCGGGTTGACCAAGATCAGTCCAGCTCTCACACCAAAAGCATTGGAAGAGCCATTTATATATAGGGCCCAAAAACCTTTGAGAAGGTCCGCTCTTTCTTTGGGAAAGCTCGGCTGCAGATGCAGAATACTTTCTTCATTCTGCTCAGGTTCAGCATCATCTAGGATCGTGCATTCAACTATAAAATCGGTCAGTATCTGAGCTTTGATTGACGACCATGGTTGATAGTTGACGTCAAACTCTATGAGCTCAATTGCCCACTTTGCAATTCTTTCAGAGGTATCTGTTTGGTGAAGAACTATCTTGATTGGTTGATCAGTGAGGAGTGCTATTATGTGCCCCTGAAAGTAGGACCAAAATCTCTTGGCTACAATCAGAAGAGCTTAAGTTAATTTTTCTAATTTAGTGTATCTGATCTCTGCATCCATCAGGACTCGACTTATATAGTAGACCGACCATTGCATTTTCGTCTCTTATTTGACTAAAATCATCGTGAGGGCTGTTGGGAAGACTGCCAAGTACAAAAATAATCCTTCTCTAGGTTCGGGCTTAGCTAGCAAAGGAGGTGAGCCGAGATAGCTTTTGAGCTCTTCGAATACTTGTTGGCATTCCATAGTTCAGCAGAAGTTCTTCAGTTGTTTGAGGACCTAGAAGAAAGATATGCACCGCTCAGCCGACCTTCGGTTAGATGCTGAACTTATTTTATTGATTTCATGGCTGTCATTTTTTGGATGGCTCGGATCTTCTCCGGATTGGCCTCGATTTTCTACCTCAAGATCATGAACTCCAAAAATTTCCTTGAGGTTACTCCAAAGGCGTACTTGGTCGGATTCAACTTCATCTTATATCTTTGAAGAGCGTTGAAGGTCTCTTCAATGTCAGCTATGTGACAAGCATGTAGTCTATGTAGACCTCCATGTTGCAGCCGATTTGCTTCCTGAAAATCTTATTGATCAAACGCTGATATATCATGCCTACATTTTTGATCTCGAAGGACATGATCCTATAACAATAAAGACTACGGTCAGTAATAAAAGCAGTTTTTTCTTCGTCCTCTGATGCCATTCGAATTTGATTGTAGCTGGAGAAGACATTCATGAAGGTGAGAAGCTTATGGCCCGAAGTTGCATCCATCAGTTGATCAATTCTGGGCAGGGGATAACTATCTTTTGGACAAACCTTGATTAGTCTTTTGAAGTCTATGCTCATTCTCTATTTGTCGTTGGCCTTCTTGACTAGGACCACATTGGAGATCCAACTTAGATAGTTGACTTCTCGAATGAACCCAACTTTAAGAAGTTTGTCCACTTTCTTTGCTATCGCCTTCTGCCTTTCTGGTGCATTGCTTCAAACTTTTTTTTTCATTGATCTGCATTTAGGATCAACATCCAGTTGATGCTCCATGACCTCGGCATCAATTTTTGGCATGTTTGTGGGGACCCAGGCAAAGGCATCGGCATTCTTCCATAAGAAGGCAATGAGCTACTACCAAACTTCTCCGTCCAAGCTAGAGTCGATCTACACCATGTGTTCTGTATTCTTGTCATCTAGAGAGACAGCTATCAGGTCTTCCATGGGTTTGCCCTACTCCTCAGTAAGGTCATCACGAACATCCAGTCCATCAACTGGACAAAGGTCGGGTTGGCCACTTTTTTGTAAGACGATGGAGTAGCAATGCCTTGCTAGAGCTTGATCTCCTCTGACCTCCCCAATCCCATGACCTATTGAAAACTTCATCTTTAGATAATAAGTGGATACTATTGCCCAGAGTGCATTCAGACCAGATCAGCCGAGAATTGCATTATAAGCAGATGGAGCTTTTACTACCAAAAAATTGACTTATGCTCTAGCCCATTTAGGGTATTGTCCTGCAGCCATAGTTAGTATTATCATTTCCTTAACTAGCACAGCATCGTCAGTGAAATCCACCAATGGAGAATTCATAGGTCCCAGGTGGTTATTAGGTATAGACATTTTAGAGAATACATCATAAAATAAGATATTGGTAGAGCTTCCATTATCTATCAAAATGCGGCTTATATCATAGTCAGCAATGTTTAGAGAGATTACAACCACATCTTTATGCAAAAACTGAACTCTTTGAGCATCTTCATCAATCAAAGTTATTGGTTCTTCAATCCTCCACTTCTTCATTTCCCCTGCCAATCTTCTAGTCTCTCCCCATCGAAGTTCTCCAAAAATGATGTTGATGATGCCGAGGGGTGGCCGATCTCCTTGCTACTCTTTCCTCCTTGATGGTTTGGGTTGGGGCAGTGCCCTTGGCCAATCTTTCCTTACTTCAGACCGACGTCGTAGGAATCGACCAAGCCAACCTCGCCTGATGAGCTCCTCGATCTCGTCTTGGAGCTGGATGCATTTCTCAGTATCGTGATCGTGGTCATGATGGTAGAGATGGTACTTATTAGGGTTTCGCTTGTCAGGATGAGATCGCATCTTCTTCGACCTCAGTGGCTGCTCCTTGATCTCCATCAGGACTTGAGTCTTTAGAGCGTTGAGGGGAGCATAGGTGTGGAACCTTTTATGGAGAGAGTTCTGTCATGCCATTTGATCGAGGCTTCTCTAACGATGAGCTCGAGGAGGAGTTTGGGCTCGTCTGCACTTGGGAGGAGTTCTAGAGCGCGGCCAAGCTTCGCTTGGCTTTTCTTCAACTACGGGCTTGCTTGAATCATCCGCTTACCAATCTCTCATGGCTTCTTCATCCTTCTCCTTGAAGGCTTGTTTCGTTTGGGCGTAACCATCAGCTCAGGTCAGCATATCAGCTAAATTCTTAGGATACTTCTTCTTCAGAAAGAACAGCAGATCATTCTTTTGGAGGTAGCCCTTTAGTGCGGCCATTGTGATAGATTGATCTAAGTTCTGAACCTCCAGAACAACAACATTGAAGTGGTTGATATGGGCCTGAATGGACTCCCCTTCCTTCTACTTGATATGGATGAGGAAATTCGAGCCTCGTCGGGGACGTCAGTTGCTGAGAAGTGAGCCATGAATTGATGGCTCATTTGATCAAAAATAAAGATAGTACCCGAGCTAAGGATCGAGTATCAATTCCTGACTGCTTCCTTTAGGATGGAGAAAAAAGCTCGGCATAGGATGGCATCAGATGCATCATGGAGCAGCATCATTATCTAAAAGGCCTTCAGATGATTGATCGAATCATTAGTCCCATCGTAGCTCTTAAACTGTGGGAGTTTGAAGTTCGACGGGACTAATTCCTACATGATTTGCTGGAAGAAAGGTGAGTTAGTGCAGATGTCGTTGATGTGGGAGGGAGGAGCATGATAGAGTTCTTCGATCCATTGGTTCATTTCTTACAGTATTTGATCCAGGAGATCCTCACGGTCATAGATCTCCAATGTCTTCGGCAGAATGGAGGTAAGGTCCCCTCAAGGATTGAATCATGATCGAAGCAAGGGCTCTCTATCCTCTGCTTTTCTTTTTTGAAAGATATCGATCGATTCACCCAAGTCGATCATTTCCATACTGGATCTTGGGGTTCTGGTGTAGCCTACTCCGACTGGGCAAATGTCGGTGGCCGTTGTTGTTGCATAGCCTACACTGCTTCAGTGAGGCCTCTAACCTGCTGGACCAGCAGGTTGAATTGCTCTGCATCCATCATTACTGTCGGTGAAGCTTGAGATGTCGGAGATGAGATAGGGCCGATAGATATGGATGAGATCTGGCTGTGGAGGTAGTTGACTATCGAGTCGAGGCCTTCCTGGAAGGCATCGTCAAGAAATCAGTCAAGAAAGAAAAGCTTTGAAGGAGAGAAGAAGAAGAAAATGCTTCCACCGAGTACTCCTTTAAAAATAAGAGAACCTCAAAAGAAAGAGGGCCCTTCCTCTAATGCCAATTTTATTGGTGCAGAATCTGGTTGACATCGAAATTGATTAGAGCTGGAGAAGCCGAGGTCACCATCGGGACTTGCAAAAGGAGTCCAAATCGGAGGATGGATGGCTCTGATCGGATCCTCCGATGGTCAAGTTAGTTCTTCCGACCAACAGAAATGAAATGCTCAGCAAAGAAAGTAGCAGAGTTTTGAGATGGAGGAGAGAGCCCCTTTTGAAAATATATCTGGAGGATCCTTTTTATGGATGAAGTTTGTAATAAACTGATGGCGACAACTACAACTGCTGAGTAGTGGGTCATTCAGACCATGTGAAATTTGTTATAGAGAGTAGTGTCCATTGTCGCGATGCATCCATTGTCGTGACACGTAGGTGATAGAGATTTGATTGTTGAAGTTCAAACTAAACTGCTATCAATAGCGAGAAAGATTCGACTGGGAGAAGCCCTTTGGATGATTGAAAGGAGTTCGAAGAGAGCTCAACTGATGGAGAAATCCATCTAGAGAGAGTTCATCTGAAGGAGAAGTTCAGAGAAAATTCGTCTAAAGAAGAAGTCTGGAGGAAGTTCGTCTAGAGGAGAAGTCCATCTGGAAGAGAAGTTCGGAGAATGTTCGTCTGGAGGAGAAGTTTGGAGAAAGTTCATCCAAGCAGTCCAAAAGATCAGTAGGCATACTAAAGATCGATCAACCCAGGGACAAACGAAGCCACGATTGAAGCTCTTCCACGATCGAAAATCCTTCTCGATTAAGTATCGGTCCGAAGTTCGACAGGAGTGGAGTTTATCCCCAACATAAAGTGTTATTTATTAATCACTTATAATATTTATAATAATTTTTAAAATTTTTATAATAAATATTATAAATTTTATTATAAATATTATAATTATCTTTTTGGGGTCGTGCCATGTTGGCCATGTTGGCAACCATGGACAACCCTTGGATCATCCCGATCGATAAGAAAATTTTTGCTGGCAGATTTTGGGTCGTACCATGCCGGTAGCCTTGAGCTGTGTCGTATTGACGGCTGTGGAAAGCTCTTCGTCGGTGTTGATCGATAAGAAAATCACTATCGATGGATTTTGGGCCATGTCAGTGGTTGTAAGTTATGCCGGTTGTTAAGAGAACCCTCATCCCCGTTGGCAAGTTTAGGGCCATGCCCACAATTATAGACCGTGCCAGTCGTTAAGAGAATCCTCGATCGCTAATAGAAAATAAAATTATTTATTGCTCATCCTTAATTAATGTTGTAAATCATGATGGCACCGAAATGCCATCTAGCTTTCACCCTTGCCCCTCGGCGGATTATGCAGAGCTCGGCATTTGAGTAGTTGGAGCATACTCCATCTACCTTCAGATCGACTATTCAAGACTATCGACATCTACTCCACCGTCGGCATCTACTCCACCAGCATCTGAGCCTCCATCGTCAGCCACATCTCCAATATATGCTCTGATATCGACATCTGAGTGTACATTTTTATTATGTTATGTTATGTTATTTATTTTTTTATATAGTATTTGTATACTTATATATTTGTATAACGTATTTTCATTGTAGGTGCATCATCTAGTAGGATATTTCATGATCCCACACGCATGCCGCATGTGTGGAACCACTAGCATCAGGTGATGGTGCAGTATGATGCGGAGGGAAGGCCAGTAGGGGAGACCGCGTAAGAGATGCATTTTTTTTATGGAGTGCTTGTGAGGCAGTCTGACATCATTCTGGTATTGCCCATAGATTGACGATTGATAGATGCTGGTGTTAGAAACCGGATGTGAGAGAAGATATGGGTAAATATATCTTAATTATATTTATGCATTTGATATGTTTACACTTTATTTGATTAGAATAATTTGATAACTGACTTTTGATAACTTTGTGCAAAAAATGTATGACTTTCTAGATCATGAGAGGGCTTAAGATGCCTGACTGAAGAAGATTGGAGAGTTGTACCGGGGCAACAAGGTCAAGCTCCATAGAGGATGGCTTTAGCATCGATGAGATACTCTGGAGGAGCTTGTTCACTGGATACATGACTATCCCATGAGTCAGTGGGAAGGGATGGTTAGACATTGGAGGAGCTAGGAGTTCAAAATAAAATTTCTAACTTTTAAATTTTTCAATATGCTTAAAATTATATTTAAATATTTTTTAAATATTTATTATTTATTTAAATACTTATTAGGCTACTTTCTATTAGAATCGAAAGAATCGAGCAGTCCAGGAGTACACGCACACTCTAGGCCATGAGTCTATGGTCAGTCATGTGCATAGAGAGGTAATGAATTTTGAATCTTACTAGATAAATTAAATTAATATTTTTTTTATATTTTTAATAAATTGATATATTATTATAGTTGATGAGAGATAGAGTGATATCCAGCTATAGCAAGATCTTTCAATCCAGCCATATGGATATGAAGGGTAGACCGATGATTGCCGCGATTAGGAGAATTCTATAAATAATAAATATATTAGTATATATGATCAGTATTATAGTATTTCTTATAAAATTTTATTTAAATTTATAATTATAGGATCAATTAGATGCGCTCGTGAGTGAGGGCTCGGACACCTCTGGCCCTTATAACCATTTGTCTTAGGTCTTAGGGCCTGAGCACTCTAGAAGGATCCGATGCAAGCTCGAACATATGCCGACGAGCTACTGATCTAAGACGAACGTTTCTTCACATGCTTTCGATGTCGTCAGTCGGAAGTAGCTTGAGAAGGCATTAGCATAGGCAGCTCAGGTTACGGCATGGGCAGATCAGGCTATGATGCGGGCTGCTCATACTGAGGAGCGCACATCTCATCTGGAAGGCATCCTGAGCGCCATGGTGATGAGGCTCAGCATGTATTTTGGAGCTAACTTTATGGGTCTTGAGGACATGTTGGCCGACGTTTCAGCTCCAGCTCCTCCAACTCTGGCTCTAGCTCTAGCTCCTGCTCCTCCAGCTCGTGCTCCATCTTTTGGTGATGACGACTGATGCATGCTAATTTATAGCTATGGCAAGTGCATCAGTTGATCAAGTAATAAAATGAATGAGTAGAGTATCATCCCTAGAGGATTGAAAAATAAGTATTGAAAAGCTCTTTCCTATACTTTATTTAGAAGATCGATTTATGAGAATAAAAAATTAAAAAAAAATAAAAAAAAATAATTAAAAATTTTTAAGAAAATAGAGAGAGTGTAAATTATTAGGATTTTAAACTCAAGAGTAATGGATTACTAAGGCAATCGGTTCACCAACTCAGTCAATACAATATTCAAATTTTTAGATTAATTTTATTTCATGTGACGGTGGAGTCTCCTAATTTATTCACTATCCTTTGGTCCAGGCATAGCAAAACTATCAATATTTATTAATTACCCTTTGGTCCAGGTGTAATTTAAATAAATATTAATGCATTAAGTTTTGTGAAACTCCTCTAATTAAAATACGCTGCGTCCAAAGCGTACTAAAATTTTCGCATGCATATGAATTCTAATTTGATTCATAATACAAGGTATATAATCAAGAAGCAATAACATAGATGTACTTGGTCCGTAACATCTATGTTCATCAGATCAATTAGAAGATGATCCAGTAATCTAAAAGCATTAAGATCAGATTTATATACTCCTCATGAATAAAATTTAAAAATAATCACACTAAATATTGCATCAAAAGAGTGGCTACACCTTAGCCTTAGTAAAAGAAAATTTAGTTCATGATAACAAATTCAAAAAAAAATAATGAATAAAATAAAAAGCATAGAGAAATTAGACTGTTTGATTGCTGAAATTGATTATCCGTTGCTCTTGGCGTGGAGAACTTGGTGAAGAAGAAGATGCTCCTTGATCGATGTCTTGATTGTCGAATGAAATCAAAAACCTTTTTTTCTCTCTCAAAATCACTCTTCTCTTTCTACCTTTCTCCTTTCTTTTTTTTTTGTTTTTCTTTATTTCTCTAGCTCTCTCCTTTTTTCTCTTTTTCTCCTTTTCTTTGACTTCCCCGACTTTCTTTTTTTCTTTCTACGGCAACAACAGGTATTTATAAGCTAAAAAAAATTGATTCTCCCCAAATTCCTTTAGAAATTAGGTTTAAGATTTCCAAAACAACTCAAACAAAAATCTGGATAATTCTGATCGTTGGATGTTGATCAAATGATCCAAAAATCACTTAAAAACCTCTTAAAATAATCCAGATCAAGTCAGATTTCATGCCAGCCATTGGATCAACCATTGGATTGAATCTAGGCCATCCGATCGCATAGAAAGAGGCCTTCTGATCTTTAGTTTACCATCGGGATGAATCTCAGTTGTTGGATCTCGATCGGGAGCTATGGATGCCATTCATCAGCGCTTTTTTTTCGACCGTCCGATCAAGTTTCAACGAAAGGCGTCCGTTGGATTAGACAAAATTTTCAAATTGCCCTCTTTAGACCATACGCGAGCCTGGTGTTGCATGGACCATCGTGTTCTTTAGCCAATCGGAGCATGCTTCTTCATATGAAATGCCCAAAATACCCTCATGTCGGTCCACCGTGTGCGGCGAAAAATGCTGACGTCGTGTTGACGTCAGCGTTGCGTCGATGGGTCGGTCTGCTATTGCGGTCGAACCGGGCCGAACCGCTAAGTCGATTTTCTGAACTGGTTTGAACCGAACCATTTTTTTTTTTGAAATTCAATTTTGGACTCGTTTGAAGTCCGTTTTGTCTGAAATTTATTTCATCTGAACCAAAAAAATAAGATCCTCACATTGGTGGCCTTCTTTCATATATAAGATTAATAAAAATATCAATTTTTAAAGAAATAGATTAATTTATTTTATAATTTAATACTTTTATTAGTATATTTTTATACTTATCACACCCCCTAACTTAGTCATTGCTAGTCCCTTAGCAATATTTTATTTAATACCATGTTTCAATAAGATTATCCATCATAAAGATAAAATCTAGGATTAAAGGTCAAAAAGTTTAGAAAATACTGCTAACTAAGCATTGAGCTTCAGAAGCAAATTTTTCAGTCAATACAATTAAAAACTTTCTTAGAGTACATCAAAGATCTATAGCACTTGTGTTCGTGATGACTAACTTTAGCATTTCAGTATTAAATTAAAAGAACAAAAGTATCTTCTCTTATCACCTATTTTGGTCAATTTTCTATACATTCTCAATTTTATACTCATGAATTAAGGTAGCTTTCACACTGCCTTTTCTTTTTTTTTTTTTTTTTTTGCTGAGCATCCTGGCCTTCCCTTCACCATTTTACGTGAATTTTCATACTTGACCTAGGTGCAGAGACCCAGTTACTAGGCTTTGGGCAATCCACATATACTCTATCTTTTGCACTTTATTTTTAGGCAGGTAGCTCTTTCCTTAAATTCAAGTTTCTTTGATTAGAATGTATATTAATTATCAATTTTTAGTGATAATTGAATCCTCAGTTGGTCCTTATAATCAATACCTACTTTGCCTTGTTAGTGTGCATGTGCAATTAGAAGTGCTAATAGTCTTTTAATGACCTAAGTAGGCTGCTAAAAGTTGACCAACTAATCTACTTCTTTAACTCATTACATTCATTAGCAAATAATTCTATCTTTTATCACTTATCCAGTCTATCTTGCTCAAGATTTTCTTCTTGACACATGGTTATTTTTTTTTTTTTTATTACTTATTCTACATTGTCTTAAAGGAGAAAGAAAAATAAAGGGTGCAATAAAGGATAGGAAGGAATACACCTGATTTGGTTCAGTCTGGTTCTTTGGAGCTTTGAAATTTTGCTTGAGCTCTCATTGATTTTTCTGCAAAATTGAAAATACACACCAGAGCAGTAAAAGAGCAACAATAAATTACTAAAAAATAAAAGAAAAGAAAAATGATCAAAACTAAAAAGAAAAGAAACAACCTATCTAGTAGTTCTGATTTATAGTCTTCAGCTTGACTTTCTTTGAGTTCTAAAGTGGATCAATCTGGTGCCACTTCAATTGAAATACTTTCATGTTTGATCGAGTCCTCTTTCAATTTGACATTGCTAGCTTTTATTGTCTCAAACCTATTTTCTACAGAATTCTCATATACTGAATTGTCAATAATATCAATTAGAAAATAAGTTTGATTGTCATCAGGATGTTTAGTATCTTTGAAAACATTAAAAGTAACTTGTTCATCTTGGATTCTAAGAATTAATTTTTTCTATTGAACATCTATTAAAGCTCCTCCAGTAGCTAAAAAGGATCTTCCTAAAATAAGGGGTACATCATAATCTTCTTTCATATCAAGAACAATAAAATCAACAGAAAAAAATAAACTTGTTTACCTTTACCAAGACATCCTCCACTATACCTCTTGGATATTTGATGGATCTGTCGGCTAATTGAAGAGTAATAGTGGTAGGCTTTGGTTCTCCTAGACCCAGCTTTCTGAAAATAGAAAAAGGCATGAGATTAATACTTGCTCCTAAATCACATAAAACTTTATCAAAACTACAATCACCAATAATGCAAGGGATAGTAAAACTTCCTGGATCTTTTAGCTTCTGTGGTAATTTATTTTGAAGTATTGCTGAGCATTCTTCATTCAAATTTATTCTCTCATGCTCCTTCAGCTTTTTCTTATTTGTTAGGATTTCTTTGAGAAACTTGGCATACCTGGGCATTTGAGTAATAGCATCTACAAAAGGAATATTAATATGTAAATTCTTTAAATTTTGAAAAAATTAGAAAATTTCTTATCTGGATGCTGTATTTGTCTCTCTGGGAATGGTAGTGGCGGCACGTAGGGCTTCACATTTGGATCAGCAAACCGTATACCTGGAGACCATCCATCTGCTGATTGTATTGGTGACTGACGAATTTTAGTTGATGGTTCCTTATTTGTAGTTGGCTCTTCAGTCTCTTTCTTCTGATGTGGCTCCTCCAGCTTTGTACCACTTCTTAGGGTGATAGCATTGACTTGCTCCCTTGGATTTGTCTCCATGTTGCTGGGCAAGGATCCCTTGAGGTCTCTCGGAGATTATCTTAGCCATTTGACCTATTTGCATCTCCAAGTTTCGAATTGCTGCTGTTTGGTCCTGCCTAAGTTTGGCTTCCAAATTTTTTATAGTTGCTTCTTGGTTTTGCATAAATTTGACCATCAGCTCTTCCATGTTGGACTTCTTTTCAGGTACTTGGAAATCCCAGGGGGTGGCTGTTGTGCTGCATTTTGATTGCTCCATGAGAAATTTGGGTGCTGCCTCCACCCTTGATTGTATGTGTTGGAGTAGGGATTATTTTGTTGCGGCCTAAAAAAATTACCAATATAATTAGCTGTATCAGTTGTTTTAGCAAAAGGATTACCTATCTGGCAATTGCTCGTATCGTGTCCTCCTCCACATAGGTCACAAGTAATGCTCTGAATATGCATAGCTGTTCCTTTAAGTTGTTGACTTCGGCTCTAAGGGCTGCAATTTCAGCTAGTAAGGTTGGCACGCAATCTACTCCCTGCACAGCTGCTAGTCTTTTTGGCATCATGCATTCTGTCTGCCATTGATAGCTATTTGATGCCATCTCATCGATCAGATCGAAAGGCTTCTTCC